>BMAV01001195.1:0-43681 GCA_019973955.1 Trichonephila inaurata madagascariensis
ATGAAATGATTCACGTAAAGGCCACCACGCGAATATACCCAAAAATAAAAAAAAAAAAAAATAAATAAATAAAAAAGGAGAAATCTCTAGGGAAAAAAAATCTCAATAAATTACCGGAGTGTTTTAAGTTTTGAAAATCGAAAATAAAACGGGGGTTTTTTCTGTCAACCCAATTGTTCTTTTAAGAGATTTAATGGAGTGTGGCGAGGCCCCTTTGGCACTTGAGATGTCGCCAACATTATCAATTTTATGTAACGGAGTGGGGGGAAAGGATTCACCCCCGTTTTTTTGCTTGAAGAGATGATCACACCGTTCGGGTTTGTTACTAAGTTAGCATGTATCTGACAAAGTTAGAGTACTAAACTTACGTTTCATTCAACTTCACCAGTACAGCCCCTTTTTCAAAAAAGGGGTACTGGGATTTACTTAAACGTCCCTTTTCCCCATCTAATAAAAAAAAAGGATCGAACTATGGACATTCTTTAGTTAAAAAGCTTTCTGGATTGATAAATCCCAAATTTTGTGAATTTTGAAGAAAACAATATTTTAATATATATAAATACAACTCACTTCTACTTAAATTTAAATAATTTTTTTGTTTATAATAATTTTTTTTTTCCCCGAACATGAAATATTCATTTGTGGTCAAATGGACCTTAAAACAAAAGGAAAATAGGACCAGGTACCTAGGTCAAGGTCACAAATTTCCCGGACCGTTGAGTCTTTTTGAAACCCCCTAGTTTTTTTAATTTAAGGTATGAAGTTTGGGAAGGTGCATGTTTCATTCTCTGAACTACCACCGTGGCGAACGGAGAATATTATTCCCTCCCTGCCCGGTTTTGCCAAAATTTTTAAAAAAGGGGTTTAAAATATACTGGCGTCAGTCGTTTTTGGGCCCCCCTCCGACCTCCCCCCGTGGGGATGGCCCTTACGCCACACACCACATACTTTTAATATATCCAAAATATCTTGCTTTTGCCTGGGGAGTTATAGCCAAAACGGCATCGTGTAGGTTCCCCCCAGGGAACTGGATTCGTGGCCGCGGAGCCAGGGTCAGGCGATTTGGGGGGATGGTTTCGCGCGGAAAATGTGAAATACCATTCTTTTGATCCCTTGTTTCGATTTGGGATGCTCCTTTTTCTTTGGGTGAAACATTATTTAAGGCCGCCTCAGTAGAGCGGGGCCGGGGAGTTCCGGAAACAGCGTTAGGCAGGTATTTTTCAAAGCGGAACATCTGTAAAATGGCAAACCAAGTGTTCCAAGGCAGGGGGTGGAAACGGGCTTGGGCCCAAAAAGGGGGAAAAACCGGGGCCGATCTCGTTCTTTAAAAGAAAGGGGGCCTCGAAAGAGAGGCCCCATTTTTTCTAAATCGTAAGTCTAGAGAGGGGGAAAAGTTATTGGGGGGAAAACCGTGGCGGCCAAAAGTTCATAGCATTCGCTTTTTGTTTTTTCCCGGTGTGTCATGAGTTCGAGCCCGTACCACGAAGACCCGCCGTGTAGGCAAGGATCACGTTAAAAAGTCGAGAGCTCAAAACCTCCCCTTTGGGGTGGTGTGGTTGTTGGGGGAGGGGGGGTCAGCTCGGTGTCCCCCGTCACTTGACTATGGTTTAAAATTACGGGTCCGTCACCAAAAGCCCCCGTGTACCTGAACAGTGCGACGTCAAATTCCCCCCACCACTCACGCCACTGAAGATTCGCCGTATAGAGGGACTGATGCATATTGAATCTGTCAAGGCTCAAATTCCTCCGTTGATGTAGTAATTTGGATAGGGGGTGCTAATTCTGATGCCGCCTTCGTCACACTTGACCGAGGCTCAAAATTACGAGATCCGTTGTCAGTAGCCCTCGTGTTGTTTAATAAACACTCATTCAACCAAAGAGAATAATTAGATTCATTTCTTAATTTAATGATGCATTATGATATTTAAGTGACTACGTTTTTTTTTTTTATATTTCATCACATGAACTAATATTGTTTTTGGAGCAATTTCTGTGGGGGATAATGTTCAGAGTCTGTGAGTCATGTTCTTTAATACTAAGCAAAGACTGTCCCCAAAAATAAATTTTGAGGCAACAGATATAGAAATTCGATTTTATTTTAGAATCATGTTTATAAATGAAGCAATATAATAAACATAATGCTAATTTTATATTTTAAATAAATGAATACGCAAAGGGGGCAAGAATTGCCGCTTTTTTGTGGGCTCCATCAGATATTAATCAGTAGTTTTTTATAATTAAAATGTAAGGACGAACAAAATTTTAGATTCGAAGAAGGTAGTGAAAATTTTCGCGACCAAATTTTTAACATTTTATTTAAAAACTTTTTTGAAGAGCTCTTATAAGACCAAAGGGAGGAGATAAACACTTGTGAACACTAATACGAAAAATATCTTTCAAATTAAATTTAATCTGTTTAATTTATAAAACAATTTTTTTAAAGCAAAGTATACACAAAACAAGCATAATTGGACGAAAAGTGTATCGTTCCTAAGATCATATATGTAACTAAGTAAACGCGTTTCTGGAAGTCACTTTAAGGAGCATCTTCCCGATCCAGAATTTTTATCAATAAATTAGATTTTTACTGCTTCAAAATTATTTTTTTACATTTTCATTGACTCTCAAATAACTTTGTTAAAGGAAAACAATTTAAATGCAGAAATAACTGTATTCAGTCAGTTCAATGTTTAAATTTATACCCAAATATAGGTAAATTGTTTCATTAGATAATTATAAGGGAAAAAGAGACAAGGAAACAATTTTCTTTGGTAGACCATTATTTTTGTAATGAAACATAAAGGCTGAAATCTGAAGAGCTGCAACCATCTGTGCAAAACGCCGCGATTTACCGACCCTTGGATTAGACTATAAGATAAAATATTAGTTTTAAAGAATTATTGAAATTCTGATATGTAGTTGCTGACTTCATAGTTATATGTACAAAGCAGTCTTAAGGCATGAGCCAATTGGGCCCAGGGCCTCACCGTCGGTGGGAACCTCGTTTCGTTCTTGACTCTGTCTAATAAGATCATGATCGGGATAATTTTAATGGCCAAATATTATTCCCGTACATATTCTCTAAAAAACAGGGAATTTCAAATTTTATGTCAAGTGGCAAAAGTGGTAAGATTGTATCATTGTGTAATGACCATTGTCCTTGTCTGGGCCTAAGTCTAATACCCTGTACAATCATTCAACTTATTTAGTCTAAGTGGGGCCATCGGTCGAGCCGGTTTGATACTTGGTTTTTGAGTTTGTGAATCGTACATTTATTTGTTTCAAATTACCATTTGAACGGGTATTTAACAATGAATTCTGTATACACTACTTTTAAAGATCTCAGGTGGGGCTTACTTTTGCATAGGGGCCCAAGGCCTCAAAATACATTAAGATTTTTCTGGGCCCATGGCCTTTAAAAGTCTTAAGATGTCCCTGAATATGCAGCAAGTCAAGTTTAGTTTCATGTTTAGATTTGGGAAAATGGTTTTCCCCAAACCTTTTGAATTTTTTTAGTCTGAATTCAACGTATTCTTTTTATAAATTTTAAAAGCCTACTTTTATTTTCCTTCTGAATTATTTTCTTTTCGAATATTCAGAGTGAAATAAAAACGAATGCTTCAACTTTTAAAAATTTTTTAACCACAAATTTTTAGATATTTTTGAGCACCCAAAGAAACCAAAACCCCACTGAGTTTCAACGCACATTATAAGGCAGGGAATAATTAGGTTATTTTTAAAAAACCATAATAATATACACACAAATATTTATTTAAGAATTAAACTGCTAGCACTTCTTTAAACTAAATACTTGTAGACGTTTTTAATAACTCCGTTGCTTTTTTTTAATCGTTGAAAGCTATGTATTACAAGAACATTACTTAGACAAGCCAAACTTCAGTTAATTTAGTCTTATTTCTTTGTTTGATAACACTTTAAAAATAATAGGCTTCTTTTTTCCTCATTCGTGAACGCAATCTTGAGCAGTTCACTTATGTTTTTTTTTTCCCCGAACAGATGCTCAATATGTCATTCAAGGAGTCTGTTTCTTCCTTGAAAGTTGGCTGGAGAGACTGAACACACACACCAGTCAGCATTGTAAGCCAACCCTGTTTCACTTTTTGACGCGTCACTTGCTCTTTGTCATTCTCTGTCATCTCTTTTTTTTTTTTTTCCAGCTAAGTTAATAATTATATGCTTCTATGCACGATACATTTTAGAGATTGCTTTGCACTTAATAAGCATAAATCTAAAGAATTATTGTTGGAACCTTGTGTGAACTTTGCTTAGTTGTAAGAAAAAGGCTGGTTATTTAGATGAAAGGAAAGGATTGTATAATAATAATTGAGTTGATATTCAAATTCGCAATTTTTCCTCTACCTTTTGTTCTCTAGCTTTCTATCAGCACTCACGGTTTATGTACTGGTGCATACCGTTTTGTGCGCCATCAATTTTTTCAAGCCGCTATCGTTTTTCTTTCTTTTTTCTCATATTCCTATTTTTCAAACTTTAAAAAAAAATGTCTCCATAGCAGTGGCGCACACAAGGAGTTCTTCGGGTCTGAACCCCCCCCCCGAAAGCCCTTGATTTTTTTCCGATTGATTATAATCCTATGTATATAGTACATAAAATTTAATTAAATATTTGCTGTTAATAATTAATTTTAGTAATTAAAGCTAATTATTTTCCAATAATTAATTTTTTACTGTTTTTTGTTCCCGAAAATTGACAATCAAAAATGGGGTATTGGAGTATGATACGAGAGTGGTGAACTACTGACCCTGGACCCCCGTCCCTCCCTTGAAAAATTCCTGTGAGTGCCACTGCTCCATAGTAATCTGTTTTCTTACAATTTTTATATAAAATTACCCTAATTACTTTTCCTTTGATATCTAAAAATGTATATATATTTTCTTGAAAAGTGTTTGGTTGGTTGATTTTGCTGGCACCAAATGCTCATCTCAATAATACGTTCGGAACAATGATTTTAAAAGCGTATAAATGAACATTTTTTTTGTTGCTGTTGTTTAGCGTCACCTGAGCTATAATATAGATATAAAATTGTTTTAAGAAAATAATTAAAGTAAAAAAAATATTTAAATGTAACTTTTAAAAAAGCTATTTTTAAACATTTTCTTTTACAAAAAAAATACTTCTATAGTAATAATATTTTGCCTATAAATAGCTGAGACTTCTACACAGAGAGGGTTACACAATCAGGGTTTTTGAAATATATAATTTATAGGAGTAGATTTATTCATAATTTTTATACATTAGTGTAGTGAAATTTAACAAAAAACATCAGATATTATTTCAATTGATCGTAACTCTGAAAATAATGTAAATTTTTCCAAATCAGGCTCTCAATAACAGGAAAATGTTTTTAAAGTATGCGACTCTTTCTTCCTCTTTTTTTTTAATCAAAAATTGCCTTTACATATTTTTTTTCTTGTAATAATATTCTTAAAACAATTTTATATGTATATTTTAATTCAAGTGACACTAAATATCCAAAAAAAAATTCATTTATATATTTTTTTAAAATCTCTGTCCCGAAAATAGTCATAACGTTACAAAACAATGTGATAAGACCAGACTGTTTGGAAATATTAAATGATATAATGGAGAATATATTGAAAACAGGGACGGAATAATACGCTAGGACATTCAAATGGTGCGTCAATTATGTTTACCAAAGATAACAAACTTTACTGAAGAAAAGCAAGGTCATTGAATCATTTTGAAGCCGATAATCTCCCATTTACCTGTAGCAAATAAGCCCTTCAGAGGTCGTGAAACATAAAACTCCTTGTAGAAAACAATTTGGCTTACAATCATTAGAAAGTTGTAGACGTAAACTATTCATTTCATTGGAAAACATTTTATTTCATATTAAACTAAAACTCTCTGTCACTTTTTTAAAACTAGGTAAAACATAATCTTAGTTTTAAGGTAGACAGGATCATTAAAATACTATCAAAATTGCTCGCAGGGTGAGTGAAAAAACAATTAAACTTTTAAGTCGAAATGTGGAAAACAAAATGTTGTTGTCGGAATCTTTAGATTGAGAAAAGAGGTTGACAGAACGTCTGAAAACAAAAAGGTACACGCTGAAGACATGCCACACAGATGGCAAGACAAGCAGTTTCTAAGAGCCGAAATAGTTCAAATGTTCTTTTTTGCATACCCATTAGTCACATTACTGTGATGAAAGTACCTAAAAATAGCTGTCTAGTCAAATGTTACAAGTAATAATGTGTTTCCTCCTCTGACTCTTCGCTCATAAAATTAAGGCACCCAACAAAGCGTGTGTAAGTCTAAGAGAAACCTCAAATTCCATCTAATTTGTGGTTCAGTGGAATACATAAATGAAGAAAAAAAAAAAGAATGTTTTGGGAGACAAACATTCTCACGCGAACCTGAAGAGAAAGAAGTTTCGAAACCACAGGCTATCGTTTTGGTCTGGGAGTCGAAGAAAAAGAAAAGTCTGGGAAAGTATAGATGAGATCTAATTTTCGTCCTACAGGTTTGGCCTTTTTATCCCGTGATACTTTACTTTCTGTATCTTGATCGTCCAATTCATATCCCTAGTGGTCACTCTCTCAACGGAGATCGATTTCCGAACGTTGCGCAACTGGACTGACAGCAACAGCAACAAAAAATAAAGCATTTTTCTCTCTCTAATCGCGCTTTTTCATCGCAGAAGCTCAACCTGCGTAATGTGTCCGATTCGGTGACCAGATAATCTGACTCTATAGCCAACGATTTTCTAAGATACGATTCCCTCTCTCTTTTATTTTTTTATTTTTGTTTCTTCCCTCCTCCCCTCATCTGGACGAAGATTGGTCTTAATCACTGACAGCGAATTCTCATGGATTTGCTAATTTCTGGCTCTGCAAAAAAAAGAACCGGTTTTCCTCCCCACTATCTCATCACAACTAAAAAAAAAAAAAGAACAGGTAGAATAACCCAATTGAGTAAAAGTGTTTGAAAAAGATCGTGAAAATAATAACGAGGGATATATAGAGGAAAGAAAGAAAAAAAGATGAAGTAAATAAAAATAAATAGGTAGATCTTGCCATTTTGCTTTAATCGTGGCTGTTGATCTCACGGTCAATTCGTTAAGTGTTACAAAAAGTCGGACGCAGGTCAGATGTTGGAGTCAGTTTTTTGATAACTTGTTTCCGAATCTTGTGTATCTGACAGATCGAAAGGTTACGCAAGACAAAATAACATCGTTTAAAAAACTTAATGTTTCTTGTATGCACACATATGTTTTATTTCTAGGAAAGATTTTAGGTGTGGCGCTTGAGGGAACAAAATTATGTCAATATAATAATTTTAAAAAAAGATGTTGATAACCTTCAACAAGTTTTAAATCAATTTTAAGACATGATGTTGATACAATTTTCTTGTTTTTATGCTTATAATAGAATAAAAATTATTCATCATTCTGATCAAAATATGATATACAGTCAAACTTAAAGATGACCAACCTCTATTTTACGAATTTTTTCCAGGAACCAAGAACATTTTACCATTTTCTTCGCGCGTACTATAACCTCCCAAAAGTGTATTTTCTATTTAACGAACTTTTTCTCTTGGACTTAGATTTTTTTCTCCCTATTTTTAAAATATTTCAGGACATTTTTCGAATTATTCTCTTTTTTAGTACATAGTATGGAGATCGATATCCTTGGTTTTACTAGGTGCCTAACTCACCTACAGTTATGAAATTGCTGTAATTTTCAAACAAAATACTCAGGTAAAATAAACAGATTTTACTATCAGTAATCAAATGTATGGACGCATGCGGTAATGTATGCTTAATCCTGGTACCGGAGCACCCGTCTCTCAGACGGGGATGATTTGCTTTGATGCCTGTAGATAACGCTGTGGTGTGGTTTTTGGGGTGGGCTGCCTTGACATCTTCAGTTGGACTCTCCGCAGTGAGAGGATCAACGTGGTGGCTGATTTTTTCAACTCACGATATGTGCGATTTTTCTTATCTATCACCATCTATCCTACGGATATTCCTATAGTTTTTTGTTTTTGGTATTATTATTTTTAATTATTTTTACATGAATATAAATAATTTCTAATAAGTTTTTATAAAAATACTTTCACAATTCTTTTGATAAAAATATATTAATATAGTGTGCCTCATAAAAAATTAAATATTAAAAATTTCCAACTCAATTTCATGAGTGATAAGGACATTTACAACAGTCGTTAAAGTAATAAAATTAAAAAAAATTGCGTACCCGTTTGTCATAAAGATGTTTCTAAGAGCGGCAAAAATATATATGTTCCGGCCAGAGGGTTAATATAATTCGTTAGAATGTAATGATGTGTATGTTTAAAATTACTTGTAGGCTTCAAAAACTACGAAAAATGTCGTTAAAAAATTCTTTAATTTTAATATAAAATTATTTTTTAAACTTGAAAATACAGTGTATTGCTGGACAATCTTTTTTTTTTTCCTTTTTGTTTTCCTTGCAGATTTCTTTTTGATGGGTAAAATATATAAAATAAATAGATATTAATTTCTTCAAAAAAAAAAAAAAAAGAGTGAATAATTACTTTTTTAAAAATAATATATTATGTTTATGAACTTTAAATTTATTTTATGTGATCTCTAAAGTATATTAAAAAAGATGAATCTCTTTTTAACGAATTTTCCACATAACGAACTTTTTACGGTATTTAATGACTTCGTTAAGTAAAGGTCAGACCGTATTTAATTCTTTGTGTTCAAGTATTACTTATGTGTGTTTTGCCTTAATAATCTTAAGATGTTTACTGAAACATTTAATTAAATATGTGACAATAGTGTGATCGATACTGGAGATAAACCTTTCAAACTCACTAGAGGTCGAATGACAGGTCCTCTTCTTAACCGCCTCATTAACACGATCGCTTTCAATCTATATTTATGATAATAAAACTTATTATTCATGTGGGTTTCTTAACACACGAATCCGGGTCACTGATACCAGGAAATTTTTTCTACGAGGCTCGTGTTTGTTGTTTTATTTTCATGGACAAAATATTTACCCCTTTGCATTGAATTTAAATTATACTTTAAGAGAATATAGTTAAAAACAAAGTTAAATTTTCTAAACTTTATTTATTTATTTTTTTTTTGATAATTTCATTCAATTTACGTATGTGATATTTCAAAAATGATTCAATTAAGTGAAGTTCTATTTAAACCATCGTTTAGGTTTACAAATTCTTAAGAAGAGAAATTAAATTTCAATGGTCATTAAGTACGCATAAAACACAGATAGGTAAAGTAATAATATTATCAAAATATATATATATTATATATATATATATATGTATATATATGTTTTTATAAATATATAAATATAGTATATATATATATATATATATATATATATATATATATATATTTAAATATATATATATATATAATATAATATTATATATACATGATATATATATATATATATATATATATATATTTTATATATATATATATATATATATATATATATATATAATGATAGTATAAGCATTATACATATAATATTCCAATATTTATGATAAAAGAAGTATTTAAATTTCAATATTATAAAGTTCCTATTGGGAGAGTAATGTACATGTTTCTATATTCAGAAATATTGTTATTAATTATATACAACGTAATAAATTTCTTGTGTAAAAAAAAAATCAGAAATTATAAAAAAACCCATACAATTTTTAAATAAATAGGTTTAAATCAAAAATTTCCCCAAATTTTTTTTTATTAAAAAAGTTATATAAAAAAAAGTTATTCAAAATAGTTAGTTTAAAAATTTTGGGAGATTGATAAAGCTTATTACTATAAACAAATATTTTGTTATAATCTCCATAGTCTAATATTAGATTAGAAATTCCCTTCCCATTATTTTTTTCATATTTACTCGGGTGTTATTATAGTTATGCTTTTTAATATGAAAACTATTTTCAATTTATATCCATTTTAATCTTTTGTTAAGTGCTACATTTCAGCCAATTTTTGATTTAAATCGGGTATTAGGGTATAGAATCTGGCAACAAAAATTTAATGTTTTAAACTCAGATTTTTGCGCGGGCTTTTATTTTTAAAATGCAATTTTAGGTTAACCACCTTTTGTAAAAGGATTTAGATATTTCTATCCATTTTTTCCTATTGGTTTTGCCGGTTATTTACAAATAAAAGGGGGGAAAGGGTTTGGCGGCCAAAAAACATGTTCAACCCCCCCTTTTATATTTAAAATTTAAATTTTTTTATACTAACTGTCCCAAGTCAGTAATGTTCAATGGCACCCCCCCGCAAACCCTTTTATATTTTTTTATCTCGGGTTACTCTTTTTTTCCTTCATTGTGTGATTTTCCCGTTTTCCCAATGTGTTTGTCGAGTTTATTGTTTTAGTGATCTTGTTATAGAGAATTGACCTATATGTATATAATATATAAAATATATATATATATATACGTGTTTTATATATATATATATATATATATATATATATATATATATATATATATATGAAGTATTGTGGGAGCGTTGGGCCCGGGGTAGGTTGTTGTCATGACGTCTTGAGAAGGGGTTTATCTTTTTTTTTGAAACACATATAGCGTAACCCGGTCAATCACTTTATATATTGGGCATCTATTTGTTAACAAAAAACGTAAACAGACACATATGACAGAAAAGGGCATCCCCTTTACGGGCACAACACCAAAAACAATGAGCTGCAGTTAATTACATTCTCAGATGACGGCAAGAGGGGAAAAAGAGGGCGATTAACCGGGAATTTTTCTTTTATACCAACAGTTAAAAAGCTGACTTTTTTACGTAATAATAGTTCTGATTTTGGGTAAAATGGCGGAAGGGGTTTCGGGCTAGCCGATTACGATTTTAAAATTGCCTTTTTATTTTTTTTAAAATAACGAATTAAAAGTTATTTTAGATATTAGTACAAAGAGTTAGTAAAACGGATATTAGAGGGAATTATTACACACACACACACACACATATATATATATATATATATTTATTGATGTCAGATTTCGATGCAACATGAGAGCAATTAAAGATTGTTTTTATTATTTTGAGAAAAGATCACGTGACGAAGATGGCACCAGACATGGCATCCCCTCCCTAAATTTCCACGCTGCGCCAATGTGAAGATTTTGAGTTTCGATAGATTTAACCAAGTACCAGCCCTTCTACACGGTCAGTCTTGACAGTGGCTTAAATTTACGAGGTTCATCTCCAATAGCTTCGAGTTGGTTCTTAGTGCGACTTAAATTTCAAACAAGTAATATAAATTTTTTTTAAAAGTCAATTCCTACTTCGTTAGAAAATGTTACTGGCGCCATCTGTTGCAGATAAAGCTAACTTCGTCAGAAATAATGCAGAATAAATTTTAATTAATGAATTAATATTTGAAAAAACTGTATAAACATCAAGTGTCATCCACTATGTGTTTAAAAAAATGTATTTGAATTTGTGTGAATGAACAAAAAGTATTTTGCTGACGATTGAAAATTTGAACAAGATATATATATATATATATATATATATATATATAGGGAGAGGGTACTAACAGTAGGTAATGAGTTAAATAAATCCAGTGGCATTAAGGCGAGCCAATCTCTCAAGGGAAGTAACGGTGACTGTAAAATCATGACCGTGATCAATCGGCTACTGAGAACATGTATAAAGCACTATGGAGCTCCTGTTTTTTTTCTTTTGTATCAAAAATTATTTGATGAAAATTCTAATATTAAGGTCATGAAAGATAAATGAGGTAATAAAGGTAAATTGTACAAAAGGAATTAGCATAAATCATTAGTTTTGTGTGTGAGAGACATTTTATTGCTTATAAAACACAAATTACGTATATCTTCTTGAAAAACTTATATATGTACGAGAATATTACATCGCAAAAATTTAAAAATATGATTCTACGTTAATGTCGTTATTTGATTTTAATTTTAATCGCAGTCAAGTTTTTTTTGGGCCATTTTTCTTTTGATATGCAATGCTTTTTGATTTAATTTTGTTTCCCCATTTAAGATTTTTGGGAAAAGAAAAATGGCTCTGATATAGTTTCAAAAAAATTTGAAAACCCAAACCCTTGCCCCGTCAAGCTTTTCGGGAGGGGGGAGATGAAGAGATAAGCAACGCAATCCCTTAAAGTAGGATTTATAAGAAAACACAAATATATTTTCTTGCACGATTTCCATTGCTAAATATTTACTTTAATTGTTTTCATAATACGTGCGATAGTTATGAGTGTGTAGATATGTATCAAATACAATGATTATACGCTGTTGTTTCTCATGATCATGAAAAAATTTGTGGAAATATAGACAACGGGGGCAGTGGCAACCCCGCAACCCCGATGCCCGGGAAAACCCTTTTTCCCCAAGGGGCTAGGGGCCCCCCAAAAAGGCCAATATTCTCCGTTACACCACTGGCAACAGAGCAGCATCTGTTGGCTCGAAAACCTAGAACACCTGGGGGGTAGAAGTTTGATTTCGTTTCTGTCTACTGCACAGTTTTGAATCAAAGAAATGATCAAAAATTTTTTCTTTTTTACAACCAAAGGCAAATTTTTTTTGGGAATTAAAAATTAAAAAAAAATAATTATCCAATAACTTTTTATTTTAAAATTATGACATAATTCTATACAAATCGGCTTTACTGGCTTCATTTAGGGAAATTTTTTTAAACCCATTAGAGGGATAACTTTTAAAACTATCGAGAATCCTGCTCTCCCTTGATGTGATGGGAATGTTAAAAGAGGGGAGGGGTTGGAAGCTCAGGTGTCATCAACGTCACTAGACCATGGTTCAAAATTACGAGGTCCGTCGCCAGAAACCCTGGTGCAGCTTTATAGTGCGACGTAAATATTACTCTAACTGCTGTCAACAAAGTCGGCTGATCTACCAAATTACGTCAACTGAGATACCAAAGATTTCAAATTACGATTTTTTGAGTATTACTTTGTCGACATTTCTTGATAATTTTAAGCGATACTTGATAAACATGTGAAATATAAATAAATAAAATCTTTGTTAATAATTTTTTAACATCACCCAGTAAGGTCATCTTTGGAAGCAGACACAACTAAACAAAATTGCATATACCGATGTTTACTTCTTTCCAGAATTCTTAAAACTGCGATGAATTTTCAAACAAGTAGCCAGAAATGGTATAATTTAAGCATTACTTGTTTGAAAAATCAGAATTGTTTGCAATTTTAGAATATTTATGAGGCATGACTAAACATAAGTGTCCGTCTTGTAAGAAAATGACACTGCATCATCTAAATCTAAATTCCTAGAACTTCTACTGGTTCTGAACCAGTTAAACATGTATATTTCCTTAAAAATATTAGATACTTAATCTTTTAAAATATGGATTTTTTTCGTCTGGAAGAAGGTAATAATAACTTTAAAAATGCAAAGAATATAACATCCATGTTGTAAAATAAATAATTTGATAATACTATTAATTTAGCTACGTATTTTTAAAAAATATTTTACGGATAAAAATTCTTAAGAAATGTTTATGATATAAAACAGAACAGAGTAATGTTTTTTCATTTCTTTGTCAATAAAGCACAAATATGTTTCAATAAGAAACATATGATTTACATATATAAGACAGCCTCCTTTGTTCAAAGGAAAACAGAATTGAACAATATTTACTTCCAGTTATATAGTGAACTTCAGGATATTTTTTATTTAAAAGGATTGAAATATTCTTTTTAATTTAAACAAAATGGAAAATTTCTTTTCGAACTTAACATTCCTAGATAATTTATTAAAAAGGGTTTAAAAAAATTAACCAAAAAAAAAATCTTGAAATAATCTTTGGGACACGTAGTCTTATTAATTTTAAAATTTTCTTGTTACAGTAGACTGAGAAAATAAACATCAAAACCATGTTTAAAATTTTTTTTAAATAAAATTTATTTGTAATAATTAAGTTAAATTTTTTTTCAGAATTCAATCTTATAAATACTTGTTATATATATATATATACACATGTTTCTATATTCAGAAATATTGTTATTAATTATATACAACGTAATAAATTTTGGGGTAAAAATCGAAATAATAAATAACTAAAACATTTTACAAATATTGCTTTTAAACGTACCCAAAATTTTTTTAATATTATATGAGTAAAGCTTTCAAAATAGTTAGGATTAAAAATTTGAGATTGATAATAGTTTATTACATAAACTTAAATATTTATGTTATAGTTATCTCCATAATCTAATATTGATAAAATTATTTTATTATTATTTTATTCATATTTACCAGTATTATTAAAGTTATGCTATTTTTTGAACTCTTATTAATTTTATTTCCATTCTTTTATACTTTTGTTAAGTGCTCATTTCACCCCCTTCAATGATTTAAATCTGCATTAGGTCCGAATTGGTAACTTATTTATTCACTCAGATTTAGGGGTTTTATTTGTGTGCAATTTTAGGTAAGTTTTAGCTATCTTGTAATGGATTTAGATATTCTATCCACATTTTCAATTGGTTTTTGCTCAGTGTTTTTTTTAATAAGGGGAAAGGTTGGCGGGCCCAAAAAAACATGTTCAACCCCATTTTAATAAATTATTTTCTAATTAGTTGTCCAAGTCAGCAATGTTATAACACTGCAGCATCCATTTTATAATTTTTATCTCGATTACTATATGTCCTTCACTGGGGTTTTTTCCCCACTGTCTATGTGTTTTTCGAATGTTATTGTTTGGATGTTATCTCTTGTTAGCAGAGAATTAGCCTAAATATATACATGTGTGTGTGTTACATTATTAATTAAAACCACACAGAATGGTAAATTAGAGATAGAGGAAGATCTGATGCATTATATATGTATTATGAAATATATATATATATACATATGCTATGCTTTATCTAGGTTGTGGTTGTTGTAGTGATGATGTATTATTCATGCAAAGAAACATCTTAGTTATCATCGAACTTTTATCAATGGTCACACACACACATATGACATTTATTGGATAACAGCAATCCAATTTCACATAAAGCAGAGACGAACACAAAAACATGCGAAAGCTACACAAGGAAGACAAACAGACAAAGGGAGAAAGAGACAATAAGACTCGATATTTATATGAGGTGTCAGACCGCACAAGACTTCTTAAGGAGGCTTTGATTATCAGAAAGCTATCGCTCGATAGTTCCTGACGAAATTTTACTTTTAAAAGATGCAAGCTGTTAACTTTCAAGATACGATTATGATTAAATCGTAAGCTAGTTAAATATTTAAGCTCGAGTCCTGAAGGGGAAGACAGTTACAAATTAAAAACATGTTTAAAAAAATTAAAAGGGAAAATTATTACCCCCCCCAACCCCCACAAAAAAAAAATTTAAGGGGCCCCCTTTTTTAATAATGTAATTCAGCTTATTAGCACAGTTTTTTTGAGATATGGTACATAATTTTTAGCTGCATATGGTAAATCGGTCGTTAAAATAGATTTTGTTTTTAAAGTTTTTTTTAAGGTAAGAAACTTTTTTTCCATGTATCTTTTCCTGGAACAGTTATCTAGTCAAATTATTTAATTCTCAAGGCTGGAAGTGCTCATTTAAAAATTCGATTTTTTGTTAGGTAGAAGTTTGTTTTTCTTTCTTCTTTTACGGGAAAACAGTTTCTCAATTTCTGTTTCTTCTAAATGCCCTTTCTGTGCATTCTTTCAAAAGTCTTGTTTAGTGTGAACCTTTTTCACCGTGGGAAAGCATTTGGAAAACGAAGAGAAATTTCCCTTCCCCCCTTCTTTCTTTTTAAACTAATTTCCTTCGTTGTAAAAAATAAGACTTTTGTTGACTTATTCTTTAATTAGAGAAGTGCAACAAAAATTACCTCATTAAATTGTTTTGAAGAAGTGGAATGGGATAAAAATAAGGTTCTCTCTCTTTCACTTCGTAGAACTGCTACACTTTTCACGTTTTAACTAGATTTATAAATCATGTAATTAATTATGAAATATATTATAAATTATAATTATCATCTGTATACGGTTATTAACCTTTATGTAATTAGTATTAAGGTGGCTATATCTACGTTCAAAAACGTGAATTTGAAAACTTATATGAATGATTAATTTTTTGATACTTAATATCGGTTGAATTAGAATATACATATAAAATTGTTTACAGAATATTATTACAAGAAAAAATTATTTAAACGCAGAAGAATGACGTATTTACAAAACATTCAAATTAATGAAAAATGCTTCTATAGTACTAATATTTTACACATATTTATAGTTACGATTTCCATACCTGGGTGTAACTAAAATTTTTGAAAAATTTTCTCATTATTTTCAGAGTTTTGATCGATTGAAAAAGTAACGGATATTTTTTTGTTAAATATTTTATACACTGATATAATAAAATATGAATGAATTCATTTCTAAATTATGTATTTCAAAAATCCCAGTTCAACTCGGGTATAGAAGCCCTAGCTATATATAGGCAAAATATAATTATTATAGAAGCATTTTTCATAAGAAAGAGAATGTTTTTAAATATGACCCTTTTTTGTAAAATTTTTTTTAAATAATTTTTTTGCAATATATTCAAGAAACAATTATGTATATATATGTTTAATGTTAAAGTAGAATTAGTTATTTCATAGAATAACAAAAGGTATTTAAAATAATTAAATAAGTCAGTTAAAGTATATAATCATACTTTACCTTTATTCTGTGAAATAAAATGATGACCTTAAAGTAAAAAAATAAACAATTTAAAAGTTATTTTATAAATTAACTGATGATAAAACTTCTCAAAAATACATTTTTTTCCCTATTGGATGTTTAAAATTGAAAAATAAAGGAAAAAGCAAATGATATAATTTTATTATTTCTATTGTAAGATTAGTTAAACAGGAAAGGAAAAAAAAAGAATATGTTAGAAATAGTTATATTTAAATATTATCGAGAAAACATGTGGGAAGAAAAACATTGCTTCATAAAACTTTTTTAAATTTTTAAAAAAAAAAAGAGAATAAATTTAAAAATTTTTTGAAATAACTTTTTTTTTACTTTTCTATTTATTGGGGAAAAAATTTCTGTGACGAATTTAAATTGAGGTTCAAAAAATGACCAAAAAAAAACAGCAGAACCAGTTCAAAAAAGCTTTGAGTGCCGTATTTTATACACTTTAAAGATCAAGTAATCGATTATAGAATACCCAAAACGTGAATTAAAAACTTTTTATATTTTTAAATTTTTTCAGTTATTTCCCAAAAAAACCCATTTCTTTAAAAAACGGATTTCGCTTTTAACGATAATATTCTAGTTCAGGTGACACTAAAAATATATATATAAATAAAAAGTCTCCATTTGTACAACTTTTTTTAAAAATCCAGGTTTCAAACGTGGTCTCAGTCACCAAAGAACATTACCTACTATTCTCATATTTATAATTTACGACAAAGAAAAGAAGGTTTTATAACAATGTCCTTCTTAAAAACGATTTCTTTGCAGTATCTTTTAATATAAAAAAAAAAAGAGTGTAGATATTTCTTTAACGCGGCTAGAAGTGTACCAGAGACATTTATTCTCAACTGCTCAAACTCGGTTACATTCAGTAGTTCTATTTCTCGAATCAAATTTAAAAAAAAACAAACAGAGATGGATTTCTCTACTCGCAATAGTGGACAATTGACCACATCCCGTCAGGAATAATTCATTCCTGCATTTTACTTTCCATTGGGTCATCAACATTTCTTCCACTACACCCCCAAAACCATCCCAGTATCCGAGATAAGTGCCTACGCATGCTTGTTGCCAAACAATTGTCCCACGTTAGCCTTCCTCATTCACCTTGTCCCACCAACAAGGGACTCTCCCACTTTTCCATCAAAAATTCGACAGAAAAACTCACAGGGCGGCTCGTACTTAACTATTGTTGCACTTGATCTGGCTACTGGTTACGCCGAAGCGGCAAGAATTAATCAACAAGCAAATAAAGAGAGGCTTTTGAATAATAATTACATATTTCTCTTACGGTTGACCTCGGGATAAAAGCTACCGTAAACTCTTTGCGCTTGCAAGCAACAGCATAGGTCTGATATATAAAAAAAAATGCATCTGAAAGGTGTGTGAAATGTTTTGCCTAATCGTTCTTTCCCGATTCGTTCTCACGGTGTTTGAAAATGGCGGCCGGTGGAAAAGAAAACAATGAAGCTGTTTGTTCGATCCGGAATCGTGGTTGCCCCGACAATCGGCGCAAAATCGTTTGTGACGACAGGACTGGGAAAAGCAAGCAAGATTAATGATGTTGAGAAACTTTTTCGTCGGTTTTTGCCTTCCGATGTTTCCGGCGGTTTTGATCAATTGGGGGGAGATGTGATATTGTAGCGGCCAGATTAAGAGGAATTTGTTTATACATCGGTGGTGTTTTTGGATGGGTTTGCTTACATGTTTGAAGAAGCGCTTGACATCTAACTATTCAATTCTGTTTCCGGGATGGGGTTTCAAAATTAATTTTAGTATTTTTGTAAGCGGGGAATGGATTGAAAATAAATGTATTGGCATTGTTCTGGGATTTCATCAATTTTAGGATGAAGTGAACATTGTTATTTTAAGGGGTTTTGGGGAAAAAAAAAAAACGTAGTAAACGGAAAAACTTCATAAATAAGGAGAAAATTTGAGATTTATATATACTTAAATAGTTTTGATTATTTTAGTATTTTAATATTCTTTTATGAGAGAAAAAAAAAAGAAAGAAAAATTTATTAAAATTTATTTGATATCAAAAGAACGGGTTATATATATAATTTCATACGAATTCATGAGCTTTTAATATTTTTTTATCGGCATTAAACGCACTGCATACGTTTTTAGTAATTGTATAATA
This sequence comes from Trichonephila inaurata madagascariensis, assembly GCA_019973955.1. Lineage (NCBI taxonomy): Eukaryota > Metazoa > Arthropoda > Arachnida > Araneae > Nephilidae > Trichonephila > Trichonephila inaurata. The sequence continues at coordinate 18,918 of BMAV01001195.1, forward strand.
AGATTACATAAAATCTCTTTTTAAATTCAGAATAAGTTGAAAGTGCTTAGAAAAAAAATCAAGTGATTATAAAAATATTTTCCAAATATTTGAAGCATAATGTGTTTTTTTAAAAGTAATTTAATTTTATTTAAAGTAGGGACGCAGATTCTTATTTTAAATTAATTGGTAAGGTGGGGAGAATTACATTATACTTTCTAAAATCACTGTAACAATTGCGAAAAAAAAAAGGAGTAATGTTATTTATACAATGTTATTTATTTATTTATTTTCAAGTAGACCAGGATAAAACACTGTATACACTCATACTATAAAATTTTTCATGAGATAGATATATTTATTCGATTCAGTGGTGCACCTAAGGGGGTGTCCCCGGGACCGCACTCCCCTTCATCGTCCTTGATTTTTTTTTCGATTGATTATAATCCTATGTATACAGAATGAAAATTTTTTATTAGTTATTAATAATTAATTTTATTAATGAATGCTAATTATTTATTCAATACTTAATTTTTTACTATTATTTGTTCCCGACAATCGACGAAATCAAAAGAATATTTTGGGTGGCGTATTGGAGCATTATACGAGAAGGGTGGGCTTTTGACCCTTGACCCCTTCCCTCCCTTGAAAATTCTTGTGTGCCCCACAGTGATTATATACAACTAAGGGTTGGGATTGATTGACTTGAATACTTTGAACAACACGAGGCTATTGGCGATTGTGAACCCCGATCAAGGGACGAGTCCAACACTTGATCTGGCACCCCATTCTCCAAATTTCTACACCCCTCCAACGGAAGAGCTTTTAGCCTCGGCGGATTTAACGTTCATCAGACCTTTCTACAGGGAGTAATTTTAGTGGCAAAAGGATTCGATCCCACGACTGGATGGAAACGTTACTGACCCCGACTTTTTGACCATGACCACTTGGCTACTGCGGCCATGTATATGGGAAGGGGGGCTATCATACAGCTAACTAATCCGTTTCATTATCCTTATCTTTTAAGTATCTAAAAATAAAGTTCAAGAGTTTAAAATGACAGAATTCTTTTTTTAATTGAACAATACTTTTATTTTTTTAATGGTTATACTGTCTTGTTATGAGTGTATCTAAGCAACGAGTGAGATAGCTTATAAATAAAAATTTTTGCTTAGAAATCCTTATTTTATCTATATTCGTATTAAAATATTTGTCCATATTATTTTAGTACTTACATATTAATAAAGTAACATTAAAGAGATTATACTTGATTCTCTCAATGATGTTTGTGATTATATTTTCATACGATGTTCTGATATATTTTAATTATATTTATTTATTTGATTTTTACTATTGCTTTTTTGATAATTTCCCGTAAAATGTTAAAAAATTGCGACATAAAGAGAGACTGAATAAAATGAGAGCAAATGGTTCTATTTTAGATATATTTGCTTAGATGAAATTTTCGAATTTGGAAATCTCACTTTTCGATTTTATTGCAATACATATGCACTTACATCTCTTATAGCTGAATACCTACAGCACAATCATTACTCTTACAGCTAAGGACGATAAAAAATACTGTTTAAATTGCATTTGTATTAAATTCATAATACAATTACTAGAAAAATAATCCTACTTCAAAAATATTTCGCTATTTTGCAAAGGGAATAATAACCGCTGACAATTGCTTGCCTTTGAACTTAACATAATTATTGAGATAATTTCGAAAAATTTATCGTCAAAAAATGGATAGCTTTTTTTTATTTTCCATTTTTCGAGTTTATGACTTCGTTATTTCAAGATCTTCATCCAAATCGCAATAATGCAGCATACCATCCATGAAATCATTTCTCCTCAGAGCAATTATGAAGTTCTCATGCACATATAACTCTACTCTCCCAATCCAGAAATATTTTTATTATTTTTTCAGAACCATAACATATTTTTTTTTATGATACTTCGCTTTGACAGCAGGTAGAGTGTGCGATCACGACGAATAAGCGTTTCGCAATCGAGTCACCCCTATCCAATCACAAATTCGAATCTCATACTTTCATCCAATCAAAACCCCTCACAGAGATAGAGAAGAAAAAAAAAGAGGGCACACACACACACAATTTGTCATTTCGTGAGGGATTATTTCCTTCCGCTGCTTGCATAGCTCACTCACACTCACGCTCGCCCACGCAAGAGTGATATCTCTCTCTCTCCATGTCCATTTTTCCTCGGTGGTCACGCCATTGGTCATGTAGGACAGTCACGAACTATGCCACGGGGGTTGATTCGATGGGACAGGTCGGGATGGAGAAGAAGTCCCTAAACGAAGTCGAGTCCGTGGTTTGAACTGGATCTGGCAAGATCTAGTTCCTCCACTACACGCGGAGAGATACATGGGTTTTTATTTTTCTTGTTCGTAATGAAAGCAAATGGGCCGTGACGACGACGGCCTTGTTAAATTCAGATTAGAGCAAGAGATTAATTAATATTCAGAATGCTTGGAAGATAGGATGTTAATAGATGAGCATTTTCTTGAAGTTTTTGATACTGCTACACCATCCGGTTGAGTGAGATTGGATGAATTTATTGCCTCTCGATCGCAGTGTCTGAAATCGATAGTAGTGCTATTTGTCGCTTTAGCTATGGTTCGTTGTTGTTGTCCGAGTGACTTGGTTTATTTTGCTTGCTGACCTGATAGGGAAAGTGAAAGTGCCATCAATATAAATGAGGAAATTAAATGGCAGATTTCATTGAAGCCTTGGCATAATTTGAATATATAATGAATAGAGCTACATAGGTGACTAATCTCGTAATTTAGAGCTGCAGTTTTTTCAATTCCTGCTATTATTTCACACTCTCTCTATAAATATATATATATCTTGTTGAAATTTCCAACCGTTAATAAAATACTTTTTATTCATCCACTCAAGTTCAAATACATTTTTTTAAAACTTGTAATGGATGACACTTGATGTTAATACAGTTTTTCAAATATTAATTCGTTAATTAAGTTTAATTACTGAATAAATAGCAACAAACAAAAATAATAGTCCAACATTATACAAAAAAGGAAAATCGCTCGTTGTGTCCTTGTAGTGCAATGGATAGTTCGTTGAACTTCTAATACAAAGGTCGTAGGTTCGAATCCTATCTGGGAGAACTTAATTTTTGAGAATGTTATTTCTTTTTACTGTACTATTTTATTGGAAGAATTAAAGTTAATGAATGAATAAACAGTAACAAACAAAAATAATAGTCCAAAACCCTATATAGAAAGGAAAATGGAAAATTGCAAGGAAAATCGCTTTCTATTTTGCCATTTAATATTGTGATTCTGTCCTATGTATATACTCGTATATATTTATATTAATAATAATTATTGAATAAAAAGTAACTAAAAATAAAAAATTTTTCTTTATTGATCTAAGTAGGAATTGACTTAAAATTTTTTATGCTACTTGTTTTTAACAAAGGGCCTATTTGAGCTATTATCTCACTCATTATACATTTCCCCACATGTAGAGAGATTTTGAGACTCCGCTGAAAATAGATGCTGTAAGAAGTAATGCTCCTACGTTTTTTTTTTTTGAACTACGAAGGATCTTTGATTGAAACAGAATTTGGAAGGGTTCTCTATTGAGAATATTTCCTGAACTTTGGGAGAAACCATATAGAAAATTTTAACAAAGCTTTTATAAATCGATCACTGATTGATATGAAGAAAGAAGTAATACGAATGATAACTTAACTCAGTAGCACGACAGCCCATGAGGGTTAAGGCCAACTGTGCCCAACTCGATATATGCAACCTTGGGCCATGAGCAGATGTTCCGATCAGGTGGTCAGTCTGGCGCGAAACCCCCAGTGTTAAGTTTCCAAGCAAGCATACTCATTTATCAACCCACTGAAGGGATGAAAGGATGAGTCAATCTTGCTCAGCCCGGGGTTTGAACCTCGGATCTGTGGCGTGGAAGCATGATTCTCTAATCACACAGCCACTGGGCTTATATATCGCATAATAGCTGTTATAAAAATAACACATACAACCTTCTTTTCACGAATAAAGAAATTAGGATGTTTTTGCTCTTGGTAAGTTTGTCGTGGCCCGAAAGTCGTGGGTATAAGAGGGTTTGGGTGAAGAAGTAGCATGATCTTAAAATAGCTGCTTTTATTCCTATCTTTATGAATGATATACAACTTTATTACTTAACTGTGAGAGCAATCTGAAATCCTAACACTTATTCTGACGTACAAAATTATTGAAAATCTCTTAGATTCAGTCAGAGTTCCTTGTGACAATCCTTCTCGAACCCCGGATAGCTCGGTCAACTCCAATGATATTTACTTACAACTCCTGTGGATTCTATGACAAATATTAATTTTAGGAAACGCGAGCTTCAGTCGCAATTCACCTTTTATTATTCTTAGATTTCACGATTAACGATTCACCATTACACACCTAACATCAGGGTTTAAATAGTAGTTACATCTGCATAAAATCAAGTCATCTCTATGGAAATCGGTTTTTAACTAAAATCATAGTTTATCACAGTTTCTACAAAGGATTAGTAGTAGAATAGCTCTCGCTACAAGTTTTGTGTCGCTTTTCTAGTTCATTATTATTTTTTAAATTTTTTCCGTTTTGAATGTTTTGATTTTAACTGGGTAAAATGAATGAGGTTGACACCTGAGCTGGTACTCTCCTCTCTAAATTTCCACACCCGCCAACATGAGGACTTTAAGCCACTATAGATTTATATAACGACTCTATCTTTGCCTCCTCTCTAGACCCACTACACGACAGGTCTTCAAATGCACCAGGATTCGAACTCACTACTCGCCGGCTATGAGTACAGGACCATGACCTCTCAGCTACCAAGGCAATTTGAACGCTTCAAGAACACGCAAAAATATCTTGGAAAATAAATGTGCGTTTTTTACACACATATTTTAGTAAGTCACATTTGTGCATACAATTCCTTAAGAAAAATTAATTAAATTGTACATTTTTCTCCCCTCACAGTAAATTTTGTTTTTGTGTAAGGTATCCTTATATATGTTTAAATTACAAAAAATGATTATTCTGAATCAGTATGAATGCAAAGTTTTTCTATCGAATTATTTTGAAAAACAGTGAAATTCGCAGAACACGAAACTGAAGGGACTGAACTATTTTTTCGTGTTAAAAAAAGTTCGTGTTAAAGCCTATTGCAGGAAGAAAAAAAAACTTATGAACAAAGTTAAGTTTATTAAAGTTTATTTTATTTACATAGGATATGTATATGTACATATATTTAATAAAAATCCACGAGACAAAAGTTACTTTGAATATTTCTTATTATGTATATTATTTTTTTAACGTAATTAAAACATTTCTAAGGTTATAGTAAAAATTATACTAATAAGTTAGAAATTACAATGTAATAATTATTAGCGTGAACTGTTAGGTAAATAGCATGAAAAAGACCCATAGCGGTACAGAATTCGAAAGAAAAAAAAATCACCCCGAATTTAATTTTTTGTTAATGTATCTTATGTATTTCTATATTAGTTTTAAAAGATATTTTTAAAAGAATCTCATTATATACATTAGTTTGAACTTTTTAAACTCCTTAACTGGTTAAGGGGTTAACGAAAGCTGGTCACAACTGGTTTACATGTACGCTGTACAGACACTAATATATTTTCTCTATCTATCCTTGATTTGCGCATATTTTCAATTCTTAAGGTATCCGACTACGTTCGGAACCGTGCTTCTGCAAAAGCGTATAAAGGGATACTATTTATGATATTTAGTGTCACTTAGATTAGAAAATGTATATAAAATTATTTTAAGAATAGTATTACAATAAAAAATTATTTTACACTATTTTGACAAAAAATGAACATAGAATGACCCATTTTCAAAATATTCTCCTTTTGTGAAAAAGGCTTCTACTATATAATAATATTTTGTGCCTGTATATAGCTCAGACCTCTCTACAGAGGCTCAACTAGAATTTTTGAAGAATATAACTTAGAAGTGGGTTTATCCATGTTTTACGACAACAGAGGGGAGACATTTTAAGAAAAAAACGCCGATAATTATTTCAACTGGTTGTAACTTAGAAAATATTGTGAATTTTTCAAAAATTTTAGTTGAGCTTCTGTACAGAGGTCTGAAGCTATTATAGGCAAAATATTATTATAATAGAAGCATTTTCACAAAAGGAGAACATTTTGAAAAAGGTTATTCTAATAATTTAATTATTACCGAAATATTGTTTTAAATAATCATTTTTTTGTTAAAATTTTCTGTAAAACAATTTTATACATGTATAATCTAAAATGTACACTTAAGTTATCATGAAAATATCCATTTACGCTTTTGAAATACGGTTCCAACGTAGTGGATATCTAAATGTATTATTAGTGCTAGTGTCTTATAAGAAATGCATTTTGTCCATGGTACTTCTTGGAGGGAAATATTTTCATGCAGGATTTTATTTGTGGTGAAGGCAGGAATTTTCATGAAGACAGGAATTAAGATTTTGAAAATATTCGATAAAGAACAGGAATTGAAGGCAAGTGCAATTTGTTGCTTGACCCGAATTGAATGAAGGAATTTCGAAAAGCCGATATTATCTCATTTTATTGCATTGTAAGCTTAAGTATTACACACACTCAGTTTGGAAGCATATATATAGCACACACACCTCAACCTTTGAAAAAAGCTAACAACACTGAAATTTTTGTAAGTGTGAAAGAAATTTTGTTAAGATACATATACATAAAACATTCTTCATAGCATTCAGACTGTACTTATAAAAAGCAGACATTTAGGGGGAGGGGGTGGGTTGTGTTCCATAATAATAAAATAAAAAATAGTCTGAAAACTTTAGAATTGAAATAAAATTCTTGCATTTTCGCATTCTGTTATATGTGTTACGCTTAGTTATATGCAATAAAACATGTGCCTTTTTTTTTTTTTGGAACATTTTGGGCCTAAAAATCGTCCTCTCAAGGGATTAATCATTAAAAAACTATGAAAGCAAATTTGGAAATACAAATTAGAACAATAAGAGAGCGTTTATAATACAAAAAAACTCCTTTTAGATGAATATCTTTCTCGTTCTTTTTTTTTAAAAAAAGAAAGAAACTACTTTCATAATAGACACATCGTTTAAACTTAATTTCCCATTACGGAGAAATAATCCGTCCAATAAAAGGATTTAAAAAATGCATCGGGAGCAAATTCAAAAAGCGTTGACCGTTTGAGGCCGGTTCCAATGTCGCAACATCGCAAAAATAAATAGATAAAAAGAGAATATAGATGATAAAAACGAGGCCAAAATTCAGAAGCGTGATGGGCAGGTCCACCCCCTCCCCACACCAGAGGAGGGAGGACGGAGAAACAACAACAACAAAAAAAAAATCTGCTTAGAGAAAGGGTACATGCAACACCTACTTAAACAAAAGGAGTCGTATTCTCGCTGCATCTTTTGATATCGAGGTTAATTTGAACTCTCGTCCTTAGCGTAGATTTTTGCCACGGGGTTGTGTGTGTGTCTCTGGAATATAAAATAACGCCACTTCAGGGTCTTGTATCTCGTTAGTTGGATTCAGTCGTGGTGATTTTTGTAAGAAATTGTTATAATGACTTCCTTAGAGCATTTAAAAAAGTTTTTAAAAAATTGTGGAACGTGTGTGATAGAGTCATTATGTGAAGCAAGGTCGGAGGGAAACTTTTTTGATAATGGTCTTCGATAACCGATAGTGCTTTTGTCACGTGACATACCCGCGAAGTTTTCCTTCCACATCTGCGATTCTGAGCCTGACCATTACACATAATTAGCGAAAATGACTTTACGTTTTTCTTAGTTCGGATTTATTTTTTCCTCTCGGATAATATGACTGTCATATAACTCCGATTACGTTCGGGAAAATGAGTTTACACAAATTCAAATAATTGAAAACTCGGAAAGGATGGCTTCTGTAATATATATTTCCCAACACAGCGTTCAAGCCCTTGTTTTGAATATACTACACAAGCATAAGTAGATACAGTCATACCTCCATATAACGAACCTCAATGTTGCGAACTTTTTCCTGGATCCAAGAACATTTTAATATATTCTTCGTAAAAATGATTTTCAAATAGCGAAGTGCGTATTTTCTGTTTAACGAACTTTTTCCCTTGTGATTCGATTTTTTTTCTCTCTATTTTTAAAAAATATATATATATTTCAGGATACTTTTCAAATTATTCTCTCTTTCAGTACAATTTATGGGGGTCGATGGCCTTGAACTGGTTTTACTAGGTACCTAACCCCTAGAGTAATGAAATTTGTAATTTTTCAAATAAAAGACTCAAATAAAATTACTTCTTGCCTGTAGTAGTCACACGATGTATACTGATGACAACGATATACTTTAGAAATACATACAATGATACACTAATGACATTCCGGGACTATTTGTGCTACTTTTCATGGCTCGTCGTTTAAGATCTTAATGTTCCGCCGCTTCTTGATTTCATCAAAAAACAATCAGAAAATTTCTTCAACCGGTTACCACAGATTTCAAATGAATCTATCAGGGAAATCCCGGCTTACGACAGTTCTATTCCTAGCTCTTCTAAGAGACCTAGAGCAGTTCTTAATCACTCGTATCACAACACTTCCCAGCTCTGAAAAGGATGAGAATATCTTGATACGAATTAAAAAGATATGAGCTTTATTGTTACACTAGTTGTCTTCTTTTGCAAGACTTCACTCACTCTAATTATTCCCCTCCCCCGCGCCATGCAAGTTTTTGATCGCGTTTAGTGTGGCAACTTCACCCCTCATGATCTTATTTCAAACTCCTCTACCTTTTCTTACTTTTTCTTCCAAGTGGTTATTTAAAACTTCCTTTCAATTAACCGCACCCAGTTATTTTAGAGGTAACGTGTAACGGACTTAAAAATATTATTCTCTTAATCCTTGTTATTAAAGAAATATATCTCTTCTCTCCTCGTTTCGTCAAGATGCGGCAGACGGTTGAAAGACGAGCTTTGCTGTCATGGAGATGTGACGTCATTTTCTCTTCGTTTTCCTATGAAAGCGAAACAGAAACTAAATCAACTGGGAGAGTGGTTTCCACCCACCCCTCCACCAGCGTTATTGCGCTGCATTTAATGTGGACTGCTTTATTTTATATGTAACTTCAACAAATTGTTCTCTGTTCAATTTATTATGATGAGTGGATAATAGAGCTATCTCTAAGGTTCCACGTAAATGTATAACCGTTACCGTTATGGCTCGTCGTGATGGGACATTTTTCAGAATGAAAATGCAGGGTCTTACAAAGCTGTGCTGTTCAAACCTTTTTTTTACTTGGCAAGGTTTACCGAATAGTTTGACAGTTAAATAAGTATGGAACACGTTAGGCCACTTGATAAAGGAGTGACAAAATACTTGGGTCTAAAGATTGAGTTTAGGAGTACATTAACCATTGAGCCTTTTCAAAAATGTTTCGCAGGAAGAATTCATCGATTATTCAATGCAATATTCAGTATGCGAATGCTAGTCATTCATACGTTTTATCGATACAGTTCGATAACAGTTTGAGAGTTTGATAAAACGATTATATTATTTTATGTGAAGGAATTTTACGACTATATAGTTTCTATGAAAGTAGACATTGTTTCAAGGTGTTACACATTTTTTGAAAAGAGAATATATGTTGAGAATGAATATTTAAAACTTAACTAAGCAAGGAACAAATAAAAACTATCATTTCTGAAATATTTTACGCAGTGGGTGGTGTTTGGAGGCTCAGACTTTTAACATAGACCATCATAATTTTAATTTTTGCATACGTCTCGAGGCTTTCGTGGCCGCGGTAGCCGAGTGGTCAAGGTATCGGATCGTGGCTGTCCTTGTCACGAGTTCGAGCCCAGTACCACTTAAGACTTGCCGTGTAGGGCAGCGATGCACGTTAAATCTGTCGAGAGCTCAAACCTCCTCCCATTAGTGTGGTAGTTAGGAAAGGGGGTGCCAGCTCAGGTATCGTCCACGTCACTTGACCATGGTTTCAAAATCACGTGGTTCGTCGCCAAAAGCCCTCGTGTAGCTGAACAGTTCGATGTTAATATTCACTCACTCACTCGAAGCTTTCGTGTACGTTTTTTTTAAAGATAAACCTTTAGTATATATAAATAAATTTGAAGAAAGTGGATACGGAAAGAAAGCTTATAAGAGAAACAAGATAACAGGAAACAATGGCGAGTGAGCGAGCTAATATTAACGTCGCGTTGTTCAGCTTGCTCGAGGACTTTTGGTGACGGATCTCGTAATTTTGAACCATGGTCAAATGATGAAGACGATCTTTGAGCAGGCACCCACTCTCCTAGCTTTCACACCGCACTAACGAGAGAACGTTTGATTCTCGTCATATTTAACGGCAATGGCCCTTTCTGCACGGCATGTCTTCAACGGTACTAGACTCGAATTCATGACACACCGGCCATGAGTCCATTTCCTTGAACACTAGGCAACCGCTGCCACCCCCTCCCATGGAAGTTGTTGATGTACTCTCCTGATTTTATGTTTCTTATTAAACAGTACTAATTTTAATAACTAATTATAGTTAACTTAATTCAGTGGTGCGAAAGCCCATAAGGGTCAAGGCCTACAATGCCCAACTCAGTATACGTGACCTTGGACCCTGAGGCGCATGAGCAGATGTTCCTGTCAGGTGGTCAGTCTGACGTGAAACTCCAGTGTTAAGTTCCCAAGCAAGCTTGGCACTCATTTTACCGACCCCTGAAGGGATGAAAGGCTGAGTCAAGCTTAACCAGCCCGGGGTTTGAACCTCGGACCTGTAGCGTGGAAGCGCGATGAATTGTAATCACTCAGCCACTGAGCTTCAATTACTTATAGTTAGAGTGCTAAAATATAAAATACAATAATTTTGAAATGGAGATTACTAACCACTTGAAAAATTATTTCCTTTTTATCAGTTTTAAAGAAGATATACAGGGAACTATTACGTAAATCATCTTAGAAAAAATATTCACCAATAGTTAACTTGGATTTTCAAATCCATAATTAAAAAAAAATTAAACTAGAATATTTTCCGTTTTAATTTACAAATATTTTTGCTATTACCAGGGCAGGCATTGGCCAATTAGGCCCGGGACCAGGGCCTCGGTCTCTAGGGGGGCCTCATCTAGCTCTCTAGTCAGCCTCAAGAAGATCGTGATCCGAATAATTTTAATGGTCAAAAGTTATCCTGTATGTATTCTCTAAAAAACTAGAAATTTTGAGCTGTATATGCTAAGTGACAAGACAGCACTATTATGTGATGACCATCGTCCATGCTTACCTCTATACACAGTCAATACTCATTTAGCCAAAAGGCTGCAGTTGGTCGAATCGGCTTATGCCTATGTTTGGGAGATATTGAGTTACACTTATTTGTAACGGGTAACCATTTGTACGAGTATTTGACAGTTTGTATGCTATATATCAGTGGTTCGTTAATTTCTAATCGCCACAGCCCATCTTTATGTATCAGCTTGACATCGGGGACCTCCAAGATTTTGAACATCCCTCCCTGACTCCCAACACATGACTGGGTGATTTGAAGGTTCCTCAATAATTCTGCCTCTGCTACTGCGATGCATGTATTGGTGTTTGGGGGTTAGAAGAAAGATCACCACATAATCCATACAAATTCCAATTTATTGTTCTCTCACTTAAATTAACGACCCAAGGTAGGAAATGCACACCTCTACTAAGTATATAGGAAAAATTACACTGCAAAAAAGGATACTTAATATTTGAGTATAATCTAATTCACTTTTTGGTATACTTTGGACGTCTACGGTCTAATTTACCGTAATTCTATTCTTAGCTGTACGACCTCCCAGTGGCGTAACGGAGAATATTAAAGCTCCCCTGCAAACTCAGGTTTTGGGCCCCAAGCCCAAACACGCACTTAGCGTCTGTCAAACTTAAGGCCCCCTAGAGTCTCTGGGCCCTCCGCAAAGTGGGGGTGTACGTTATGCCACTGCGACCTTTGGTCGTTATCATAAATCTCTGTCTTATTGACTAAATATCATCAATTAGCAATGTTTGATCATTCAGAAATGACTCGTCGATTAACTTTTGACTAGCTCTCAACAACTCTCCACTAACACCACATACCTAAAAGTCATTGCTTAAAGAAAACCCTTCATTTAAATAAATCGAGTCTTCTTCTTCGGGAGAAAGTTTTCAACAGAACAACAGTTAAAAAGAAATGAATTTACGACAAGAGGGGTTAGTGACAAGCACGCATAGACCCGTTACACTACTTATACATACGTTTCTTAACACTTTTTTTTCTTCATTGAAGCAGTGTAGTGATCTGGTCTAGGATGGACAGCTTTAAATTTTTCCACGCGGCCTTTTTAGAGTCTGTAAAAGAGGAAAAGAAGGCCTAGTGGTCGAGTGGTAGCGTTTCGAGCTTCCACACCACAGGTCCGAGTTCTATTCCCGGGCTGGGCAAGGTCGACTCAGCCTTTCATCAATACTGCAGTGGGTCGATAAATGAGTACCAAGCTTTCTTGGGGACTTAAACACTGGGGTCTCGCTTCAGACTGATTACCTGATCGGGACATCTGCTCATGCACCTCAGTGCCCAATGATCACGTATATTGGGATGGGCACAGTAGACCTTGGCCCTCATAGGCTGTTGCGCCACTGAGTTTGAGTTAAAAGAGGAAAATCTTAACATTAAATGAGAGACATTCACGGACCCCATTGAAAGATGCTGGGGACCCCGGGAGTACGCGGACCACAGTTTAAAACCACTGCTATATACTATCTACTTTTAAGATTCACAGGTGAGGCCAATTTTTGTATAGGTGTTAAGTGTCTCAAGAAGTCTTAAGATGTCCCTGGCGATTATTAAATAGAACATTGATTAAAAACATCTTATATAAAACCGAGAGATGTGCTAAATACGCTCAATAAAATACGGATTATGCCCTTACGTCAGTGCTTCTCAAAGTTTCAATATTTGTGACCCAATATTTAACCATAATATTCATCGGGCCTCCTTTACCTTTCATACAATAACAATGCATTTAATTAAATAATACTATACTTTAACGCTAAAGCTATAATACGACTTTAACCTCTTAAGGCTGTTTTCGGTTAATGTCAAAGAATTGGACCCGACTTTGGAAAATTTTTTCAGATATAAATGAAATGAAAAATTAATATGATATTCTGGTTTCACTATCCTTTAAAGAGCAGCATTTTTTGTCATACTTCCCATTTTTAACCGAGTTGACTCATTTTTTCTGGTATTAAATGTGTTTCGCATTTTTTATCCTATACCGTAATGTTAAATGGGCTTTGCCTTCAAGTATTAAAACAAAAAAAAGTATTCACGGAATCTTTTGAAATTTTTAAAAACACTATATTGTTAACAGAGGTACAATATTGCAACTTTCCAAGGAAATTGGGTCATTTTTCTGTCTGAAAATGTGCTTTGCGTTTAGTTAGAGTTCTCGTACTTTTACCGAAAGCAGCCTTAAGTACCACCGGCGTAGATAAAACGTCTGACTCAGGGCTTGGGAATGCAATAAAAGGTCCATGGCAGTTGTTTACGAAGGATTTACTTATTTCAGAGGATTTGCTTATTTTTATTCCTTTTCTTCCTCCTCCCCCCAACACATCACATACGCGTGCCTACGTGGAAAACGGTGGTATTGGGGAGCGAATCATGTAATTTTTAATCGGTAGTTAAAGGATTAAGAAACCGTACAAATTATGAAGATAAGTGATAAATGTTAATTTTTGTATATAATTTTATGTATGACAAACCCATGGGGTCGCTGGTAATTATTAATGTTGTTCTTAACTTTGTATTGTTAAATTAATTATAAAATACACTGTGCATTAGCAGTGGCGCACACAAGGGGAGGGTCCTGGGGTCCGGACCCCCAAAGCCCTCGATTTTTTCTCCGACTGATTATAATTCTAAGTATATAATACGTGAAATTTAATTAAATATTTTATTAATGATTAATTTTATTAATTAATGCTAATTATTTATTCTATAATTAGTTTTTTACTGTATTTTGTTCCCGAAAATCGACAAAATCAAAAGGAGCATGATACAAGAATGGTGAACTTTTGACCCCGGACCCCCCTTGAAAAATTCTTGTGTGAGCTACTGTGCATTAGTAATACATTTATAAGTGTATTATATCAGTGTAAATGAGTATTTTATTTTTTCATTACACAGAATGTATTTTGTTTGTTTAGTTTCAATAAATTAATAATTTTTTTTAAAAATATTCTTTTGTTTTCGACTTTTCAATAAGCTCGCAATCCATTTGTAGAGTTATCACTCCGGGAGCACTCTCCACAGTTTGAGAAACGCTGCCTTACGGGACTATTTAAAAAACATTGATAAAAATGATGCCAGCGTTTACGTACACAAAAACCTTGACTATTATTCGGTGAAATAAACGAAAACCGTATTTCTGCTAAAGTTTGTTGTCTTTCGATTAATATTTTTATTATTTTTATCGCAAAAACAAGTTAATGAACCATCTTTTACTTTTAGTTTCTCCATTGTGTGATTCCGACATATCCATAAAAGTTGAGAAACCCCCCGAAAAAAGGATTCGGTGTGACTCGATTGAAGTTCGGCAAATATTGTACACTTCCGTCTGCAAAATGATAGATGACTTCCTACGAAACTCCGTTTGAAGTTGTGGAAGAAACGTGTCAGATGTGTGCTCGAATAAGAGAGATAAAAATAAACAAAGCACATCTTTCATAAACGCTCTGTCGTGAAACAAATAGTGGAAACGTAACGCCTCGAGAATGATAAATGAGAAAATAATGATGAATAAAAATTTCCCTAGAAAAACCGGTCCCCACTTGCCCAAAATATCTGATTCTCCTCGAATATATCGTTTTGAAATAGAGATAAAAATTCATTTCTGTTACTTAAAAATTGGAATAATTATAACAGAAGAAAAAAAATGTCACAGATACGTTATTTCATAAAAGAAACTGCAGTCGAACCTCTATTTAACGAAGCTGCTTAAATCCGGAAAAAAAAAGTTCGTTATATGGAAAATTCGTCATACATAGGTTCATTTTACACAATATGCTTTATAAACCCACATAAAACTATTTTTAAATTCATAAACACTAAATATATTTAAAAAAAACTAATTATTCATACCTTTTTGTGAATTAATATATATTTATTTTATATATCTTACTCATAAAAAAAACCTGCAAGGAAAATAGGAAGGAAAAAAAAAAGAATGTCGAATACATTGACACTAAGAAAATAAATTTATATTAAAATAAAATGAATGTTAAGGACATTTTCTAATTTAAAGCATACAAGTAATTTTAAACATACATTATTTTTATAACTAGAAATTCTAAACATACAAATTACAATTGAAATACAATTTAAACGCACAGAATTATACTGCTCTTGGCAAGCTCTAGGTATCTAATAAAACCAGTTCAAAATTTATAATCTACATAAAAGGTATGTTAAAAGAGAGTATAACTTAAAATATCCAGAAATACTTTAAAAATAAAGGGGAATTGAATCCCAAAAGAAAAAGTTCGTTTATATAGAAAATCTACATCGCTAATGAGAAGTAATCTTACGAAGAAAATCGGGAAATGTTCTTGGTTGCAGGAAAAAGTTCCCTATACAGAAAAATCCGCAATATAGAGGTTCGTTAGATGGAGGTTCGAATGTATATTTTTATTACAGGCAAATTGCCTTCTTTTTCTAAAAAGAAATATGTAGTATACAGTCGGACCTCTGTATAACGAAGTCACTAAATACCGGAAAAAAGTTCGTAATATGGAAAATTCGTTATAAAAGGTTCTAGATATATATTATAAATGCGAAAGTTTGTGAGGATGTTTGTCCGTCTTTCACGCAAAAACAACTGAATGGATTTTAATGAAACTTTACAGTATTATAGCTTATACATCAGAATTACACATAGGCTATAATTTATAAAGATATTGTGTGAAGTCTCCAAAATATAACGATATTTGTCAAGTAAGTAGGAAAACATTCTACCATCTGCAAGCAATTCTGGCGTGCGCTGCAAAAAAGCCCACGACAGCATATATCTATCTTTTATTTGTGAAGAAAACCTTTATGTTTTGGCTACGCAAGGCGCTCGCTTCTAATTAATTCCTGTGATCAGCATAATTCCTAATTTTTTTTTATTTCAGAATAAAACTAAGTTTTGAAGGGAGAGGTTGTTATAAATCTCTCTTTATTTAAATGTGTGTTGTTTTTTTTAAATTTTTTTTAATGATTTTATTATGCACATTTGGTAGTAAGAAATTGATCTTTTTTCGAAATAAATACTTTTATCGGTTACTTAAAGTAAATAAACTTTCTTTTTCACACTACATCATTTGAACAAATTCTCAAAATTTGTTTGTGGTTAGTAGTTAATTATAACACTATAATTTTAATTGAGTAGGCAGATATTGCATTTTTAAGAATAAAAATAATTAAAACTACTGTACTGTATTTTTTGGAGTGAGTGAGTGAGTGAATATTAACGTCGCACTGTTCAGCTACACGAGGGCTTTTGGCAACGGACCACGTAATTTTGAACCATGGTCAAGTGATGTGGACGACACCTGAGCTGGCACCCCCTTCTCCTAACTACCACACCACACCAACTTAGAAGGAATATTCTACCAATACCTAGCAGGAATATTCTTTGAAATCCACTCTTCCAAGATATATGGCAGCACGAATTCTATGATGAATATTTTAGCGGGGAAGGCGAATAGTTTTGTAGCAGATATCGCGTTTTCAGCTGACGGTGTTTTCAGCGGATTGCAAAGATTACTATTTTTGTCCCGAAAAAATAGTTTATGCCAAAATTTAAGTGTCTTATGTTTTTGTATGTTAAGGAAGACCTTAAAAAACGATTTGACTATTTATTTTAAGTGAACGGTGTATATAATTAATTTTACAGTGGAATATCCTTAATTAATTTATTAGCTCTAACGGATTAAATTTCCCAAAGTGGAGTATTTTGTTTATGTATATCCCTTAATTTTCAATGTAGTGATCCAAAAAAAAAAGAATATTGTATGAAAAAAACTGCAGTAAATCAAAGTATTAACGTGCATCGCTTCCCTACACGGCGGGTCTTACAAAGCTCTAATAAAGCTCAAGCTATATATGAAAGTAGCTAGACATTAGCCAACTTGACTATATCGTTAACGTTTCGATATGTTTTTCATTGAATCGCCATTATAATTTAAGAAAAATTTCACGCTTTGTAACCTTTTATCATAAGGCTGCAAGATGCTTGTTGTATTCGGAAGACAAAAAAAAAGCTTTATAATTTTGAATGAAACGTTGGAGTGAGCCGGACAATTATCAGTATCATTGCAACCCCCAGCACTTTTAATAAACGCGAGGGGTTTATTGCTGTATGGGGGATAGAAGAAAGATCAGCTCTAATCAGTATAAATTCTAATTTATTGTTCTCTCAATCAAATTAAGGGGACACAGTACGATTCAATTGACCAAAATCAGTCAAAAAATCAAATTTAATTTTTTTAGCATAAATTATTTTTTATATATTTTTCTATAACCTCACAAAATTTAAAAGCTCTAAACTTAAAAAACGCAGAATTATGATAGCTTTCACGTTCGTTTTTATGCACATCTTTATGGCAAATCTAAACTTTAAGCTGACTTATCTCAGAAGAATAAAATAACTAGTTTGTCTTCATTTAAAATACTAAGGCTTATTTTCTATTGAGCCTAATGCTCTGAATTTTTTTTTACCTATTACTAATAGTACATGTAACAAAAGTTGGTATGCATTTTTGAATCAAAAAGCAATACTTATTCTTTTAAAAATAATTAAACTCAGAATTTATACTTTTTTAAAGGAATTTTCAATAAACATTTATAAAAAGAAGTACTGTATAAATACTAATCACGTTAGTGCAAAACCCATACCAACTTTTATTATACATAGTTTGACGTACTTGTAAATCAAATTTTATGCATGTACGTACATTTTTGTAGGAGGAGTAGCATTTTAAAATCACTTCACAAATTTTGTTTTTTCCTTAAAAAATTAGATGGCTAGCTTTTTATGAAATTTTGAGCACAAAATCTGTTTAACATAGTATACATACATAGGAGGCAACCAAAAAATTTTTAAAATCCTTAAATTAAAAAATTTTGCGTAAATCGTACCATTTCCCCTTAACAACCCAGGGTAGGAAATGCACACTACTGCTAAGTATAGGAGCAATTACACGGTCACACACAAAAGGATACTTAATATTTGAGTATAATTTAATTCACTTACTCTTGGAACACTTTAGACGTCCATTGTCTAATGCACCGTAAATCCGTTATTAGCCGTTATTACGACCTCCGGACGTTAGTATTAATCTCCTTCTTATTGACTAAATCGTCAATTAGCAATCGTTGATCAAATAGAAATTACTCGTCGACTAACACTCGACTACTCTCCACTAACTTCGTGTTCCTAAAAGTCTATGCTTAAATAGAACCCTTCATTTAAATAAATCGAGTCTTCTTCTTCGGGAGAAAGTTTTCAATAGAACAACAGTTACAATCATATAAATTTACCCCAAGAGGATTAGTGATAGATTCGCGGATTGACCCGTTATACGCTTTTCTCATAAAAATCGCTCATCTTACTTTGCATTCCGAATTTCAAATCCAACTGATGAGAGATTAGATGTTTTTGTTTGGCGCTTATAGAAGAGCGGAGGGGTGGAAGTAGCTTACATGTAGATAAACAAAATTAGCTCGTGTCACTGGATATATTCCGAGGACATTTCAAAGCCAAGTTAGCCGGCTTTTACGAAACATATGAAACCAGTTCACTTTCATTTCAAACCCCTTTTAAATCGCGTCTGTGTCGATGGTGTTTTCCGCATTTTGTTCATTCCCATAAAGGAAATCAATTCGTGTTAAGCGATTTTCATTTTGTGTTAAGAGAAAAAATGTAGGAAAATACGTAGTAGCTTGTCGGGGCCGTTTTATTATTCCGTGTTAATCGATATTTCGTCTTAAGCGTTTTCGTGTTAAACGTATTTTACTATATCATCACGATTTTAAAAAAAATTTCATCAGACAATATTAATTTAAAGTATTTTGAATATTATAGCATTTTTAGGATGAACACACACAAGTAAAAATATGCATTTCGCATACATTTTAATGAGAAAAATATTTATCATGAAAAATTTATTATTTTATGAAACTGCAATCAACTATTTTTTAAACAATATAAATTGCCACGATGTTTAGGCAATTGAGACTAATCAAAGAGTAATCAAATTTGATGTTGATTCTTTGAAATATCTTACCCACAATAAGGCAAATGCACTTGCAAAATTAGATATGCGGTACATAAATCATTTAATCTTAGTCAAAATCACGTTTGGACAGTTTTCCCTCCTGTCATGTATGCATCTCAATTGAAAAGAAAAATTATTCAATCACCGAAGCAGGGTATTGCTTGAAAATTTTCCAAGTAAGAGATGATTGATTGTACCAAATTAAAGTCTTCCTACTGTTGGCTAAGCCGCATTTATATATATATATATATATATATATATGAAATATAATTTAAGTAAGATGTTGTACTCACGTATTTACTTTCTTCTTAACTCTTTTTTTCCCTTCAAAAAAGTAATCACCCAGTAGCCTTTGAAAG
Organism: Trichonephila inaurata madagascariensis; assembly: GCA_019973955.1. NCBI lineage: Eukaryota > Metazoa > Arthropoda > Arachnida > Araneae > Nephilidae > Trichonephila > Trichonephila inaurata. The sequence goes on from BMAV01001195.1 coordinate 38,653, forward strand.
CATTTAAAATATTCAAGCCTTAAGCGTGATATTATTCATACTTTAACAATCTTGAAATATAAGTTGTTTTAAAGAAAAAATGGTGTGAAAATAAGATGAATTTACTTTGTCAGAAAGTTTCGTGTACAAAAACTTATTTGAAAAGTTTTTGGAAAAGATAAAACTACGACGAAAGAGGAATGCTGAAATTGAATTTTATAATATGACTAGTTACCCTCCAGTTGCTGTGGCTCAGTTTTTCAGAAAGCACATTTTTTTCAGTATAAAACATTTGCATTCAGGTATGATTTTTTCAAAAAAAAAAATGTATAAATATATATATAAAACTTTCCTACTGTATCAATAATTTTTTAAACCCAAAGGGAAGTTATTGCGGCTTATTTTGTCCTTATTTATGAAGCAAATTTATTTACATTGTTTTTGATGGAGCCCCTAAGTTTGAAGAAAAATTTTTAAATGGCTCTACTCTGGTTTCCTTGAGGGAATGGGTTGGTTTTACAAGCATGAATATTTCTTTATTTTAAAACAATGTGTTCACAAAAGCAATTTTTCCAAACAATGTCATTTGGGAAGATGAATTTATTTTCTGGGTGTTATGTGAAAATGTTTTTGATTCTGCGGTATATCGAGCAAGCAAAAAAATTTTTTAAAGGCCGTGGTTCTCCCGTTGAGGAGTTTAATTTTTCGGGGTACAAGAATTCCTTTCGTTTCCCCTAAATTTTCAGAGCATTGCAATAAGGTCGTCGTTGTTATCATGTGTGTTTCAACCTGGGTTATATATGAAAGAAAAGAGATAGATTAACAAAAACGATGATCCCAGCATAGAACAGGGAGAGTGCCCTGCTTTCCATTCGAGGGCCTTTGGGAAAACCATTTTTTAGGTTTTTTTTAAATCCCCGCCTTTTTTTAATGAACCTATATTACAAGACGAGTGACATATCCACCATACTAGGTGGGGCGGCAATGATAAGGTCGTGATATGGTAATATGTGATCTAATAATACAGATTTATTGTTTAGTTATGTCGAAATTTCGACATAACACTAGACTATTGGCAATGTACCACGTAATTTTAAGCCACGGCCAAACGAAGACTTCTGAACAGACACTCTATCCACCACCAAACTTCCTCACCACACCAACATGAAGATTTCGAACCTCAATAAATTTAACGTTTGACAAACTTTCTAAAAAGCAGTATCAGGACTCCAATCCTTTAATACAGTGGTCCACAATCCCTGGTCTGTGGATTGGTACAGATCCATCAATCAAATAGAACCGAGTCGTCCGAAGAACCTTAAATTATTTCCGTTTTATTTACTGTGGTGTATTTGCCTCGGGTGTGTGTGACTTTCCATGAACGAGAAGTTAAATAAGAGCTGAAAGTCGTCACTTAAAGCCGCACCAACAACGCTCATGCGCAAAGCATCGTGGTATGTAAAATACAAACAATCAACGTCCTCCCTCAATAGTAGGCCACGGTAAAATTACCAAGCACTGACCTGATTCACCAACAAGCCCGATTGCGTCTGGTTAAAACAGCCGTGTAGAGGGGCAAGACCACCTTACTCAAAGACCTCCTGATAGCTTGGTGTGGAGTGAGTGTTAGTGAATATTAACGTCGCACTTTTTCAGCTGCACGAGGGCTTTTGGTGACGGATCTCGTAATCTTGAAACATGGTCGTGACGGGGACGATATCCGAGCTGGCACCCCCCTCCCCTAACTACCACACCACAAGGACGGGAGGACGTTTGAGCTCTCGACAGATTTAACGGGTAACGCTCCCCTACACGGCGGGTCTGCAGAGGCATTAGGCTCGAACTCATAACACGCTGGCCACTAGTCCGTTACCTTGACCATGGGCAATTGTGGAGTTTAGGAAGTGCCGGCGCCACAGTGGCGTTATCGTCTCGTGACAGAGAACGTCATAATGAACCTGATGTTGCTTTATAATTTTGAAATTGTCAACTTTCACTCATTATTTTACTCAAAAAGAATGACGACACAGTTTCTACTTGCACAATCAAGTATTTATTTCTCCATTTAAAAATATTTTTGTTCACATTTAAGTTAACATTATTCATATTTTAAACTCCAAGCATCCGCTTTAAAATCTGATAAGGATGCATTAAAACAATACAACGAAAAAAAAAATGCAATAAATATATGTAAGATTATACATTTGTTTGTAAGTGTGGTTAGAACTTAAGCAAATAATCACAGGAAATATATATTTAATTACACTTTTCTTACGAAGTGCTCTCATATTTTGAGGATTAGTTTCTAATGTATATGGTAGAATTTATAGCGCGGTTTGCCAATATTATTTTTATTTGATTGCTAAACAACGAATTCACGGCAGGAATTTTTTATTCTTTGCCCAATCTCTTTCCGCTGAACCAAGTCATCCCAGTTTAGTTTTATTTGAGGAATTCATTAAATTCAAGTTTTTATATTCCTTGCGGTTAAAAATGAGAGTTTTAATTTTCGTTTTGGAAGCATTGATAAATTTTTGTGCTAATGTATAAGGTTGTTTTTAATTATAGATGACATCATACAAATACCTGTGCTCAAGTTATATACGTAGCACTCTATACATCGCCCCCTCTATGGCGCGAGTTTTCAATGGTTCTAGGTTCCGAACCCGTGACTCCGACGGCATGAAGCTTTTAAAGTTTGTGACCTTGACTTTCGTACTTTGCATTCGCTACTAGTTCATACTAGTTCATTTCTCTCCCTAGTATATATATATATATATATATATATATATATCTCTCTATATATATATATATACGCATATATATATATAAAAAGATACTTTCTATTCATCCATTCAGAAGTTTAAAATACATTTTAGCATGGTGGATGACATTTTGATAACCAACACATTTTCCAAATCTTTTTAATTCGTTAATCAAATTAAAAAGCGAATAAATAGTAACAAACAAAATAGTAGTCCAACAGCATATACCAAAAGGAAAAATCGTTCGTTGGCTACGCAGTGGAAAAGCGTTGGACATCCATCCGTGAATCTCATGGGTTCGAATCCCGCTTGGGTTGCTGGATTTTCTAAGATTTGTTTTGCTTTTACTGTACTGGCCTATTAGAATTACTAAATATTCTTAATTAATAAATAGTAAGAAATAAACAAAAAATAATCCAACACCCTATATAGAAAGGAAAATGGAAAATTGCAAGGAAAATCCTTTTCTATTTTGCCATTTAATATTGTGATTCTGTCATATATATATATACATATTTATATTAATTGTAACTATTTAATAAAAAGTAGCTAAAATACAGTTTTTTCTTGTTGACAGGAATTGACAGGAAGTAGGAATTGACTTAATATTCTTTTTATATTACTTGTTTAAAAATCAAAACTGTTTGAGGCCATGCTTTGTATTATTTAATAGAAAATATGTGGGAAACGAAGTCAGGTTAAAAATGTGCACTTATATAGAGCTCCAATTTGTTACTAATAGCACATTTTATAGCTTTCGTGAAACAATTAAACTAAACCCTTTCTAAAATTAAAGCTTGCTTAAAGGTATTTGAAGTGTACCAGAAAAGTTGTAGGGCAACATTATAGTTCAACCACTACCCTTGAAAATCAATTTTGTAGGACAAGCACTATAACAAAGTGTTGAGTCACTTTCAACATATCGCTGAGAAGACAGATAATTGAAAGCAAGGAAAAAAGAAAGAATGAAAGGTGAGTGAAATCGAGACGGCTTGCCAAGCCCATCAGGAAGTTTTTTGCAACGCACAATGGGATGTTTCAGAACATTTCCTCCGGAGGACAGCTTCTGTAGAAGCAACAGATTGAAAGCAATCAGTCTTTTTGGTGACCTACGATTCCAAATTTGATCAGAAGTTGGTCAAGGTCACCAGTGGGACAGCAAGTTGGGCGACCTTAGTCCGAAGAATCTCAAATGTTTGGGCGTGGATCGGTCCCCACCCTCACCTTCGGTCGTGAATTTCAGTCCTGGCTCATTGTTGGCGACTAGAGGTCGGAAGCGAACCACCGAGCGGACAGATCGATGAATAACAAATACTGGTTCTCACAGCGGTAAGCAAGGTGATTTTTGTTTTGCTTCTACAGACAATGAAAGAACAAAGGCAATGCACTTTGGGAAGATCCCTAAAAAAGGCAGTGCGCTGTGATTAATTCGATCGCTTCGGTCTGCCTGAGTTTCAAACGTTCTTCAGAGAAGCTCGCTTGATGAATAATAAATTGGAGGAATGGACTAAATTCATGACGGTCACATGATAAAGGCAATCACGTGTTCTCAATGGATTAAAAACTGCCATACTATAGGTGATCTACTCGTGAAGTTTAGATAGCATTTAAAATTTGATGATTGGTTAATAATGTTCACGTGTTAAAAAATTCTTCAAATAGTTTTTAAAATTAAAAAAAGAAACCTTACATTATACATGTACTCATTTTGTTGCGTGCTTTCTAGAAATCTAACCGATTTCGATAAGCTTCAAAATACAGCTTGTAAAATACCTAACGTTTTTTACATAAATTTAATACTCCAATCGGCATCTTTATTCCTTCTACTCAACTGAACATTACAAAACATTGCCAGATTACTAAAGATGGTATTACACATTGCCAGATTACAAAGTATATAAAATTAATCGTTTGCTATTACACCAATATAATAAACAAATACTATTCATAAAATATTTTTAGATTTACCGCACACATTTTGTTTAACTATGTGCATTATTATCTCTCTCGTTGACAGATATATACTTTTAAAAAGAAAGTTTCTACAAAAAGCAAAAGTTGGCAACACACACGAACTAATTGGCTGGAAACGCGTGATTGCATTTATGATATAACTATGATGTCCCATGAATTTATGAACTGATTGGTTTTCCGGGGAGGGTTTTAGGATTAATGACGTCACGGAATTTAGCTTATTGGTTCTAAATTTTTTTTAAAAACAGAATCTGTTTTCCAAAATAATTTGCTGGGAAAGATGTACTATTGTGAAAAAAGAACAAAAAAAG
>BMAV01001196.1:0-41813 GCA_019973955.1 Trichonephila inaurata madagascariensis
TATCAAATAAATGTATAGTTGCACTACATTTTGTTTTGTTGAAAAAATCGAAACCAAAGCAAATAAGTAAGAAAGCCCTTTCATCGGATCAAATGCACTTTTGATAAGGTTATGTTCAGTTATGTTTGTAGAGAAAACTTCCATTGCCCCTTTACCCGTTAAACAATTGAATTTTAAAGATGTTTATTTTTAAAAATACTCAGTTAAAAAATTTTAAACTTAACTCTGGTTCAAATGGCATTAATGATCCATGCGCTAGTACTAAAAAATATGAACGAAATTTGATCCACGTCTCAAAAGGTTCGCCATCCTACCCAAGGGGGTGTGATACCCCTTTTAAGGGCTCCACCATTTTAAAAAAGTCAAAAATAAAGGATTTAAAATAAGTATTAATTTACTGAAAGGAAGCAAAACAAAATACATTCTGATATAATAAAATTTTAAATACCCGTTTACACTGATATAATATACTTTAAAAAATCAGCACTGCACAAACACGAAGTATTTGATAATTAATTCATCAATATTAAATTAAAAACAAGTTTGATAATTATTAGTACCCCCCATGGATTCGTCATTTAAAAAATTTAATAGTTATCTTGATGATTTGCAGGGTTTTTATAATTAAAGTCGTTTTGCAGCTTTACATCACAGTACATTTTTAGTGCATTCAATACATTGTTTTTAGTAGGGGGGAGGGCGCATTGGAAATTGGGACATAAATACTGAAAGTTTGAAAAGTACTGGCTTAACGAACATATGATGTGTACGTTAAATGGGTCCCATAACGTTAGGTAAAATATTATGTAAATAAAAATGTTAGAATATATATATATATATATTTTGTATGTAATTTAGCTCTAAACTTAACTTTGACGAACTACATAATTTAAAAACAGATGTTGATCATCAGCAAAAACATAAATGATGCCCCAAATGTTTTTTGTTATATCATGTTATGTATTGTTGTGTCAAACTAACTATAAAGCCAAATTTGGTATTTTATTCAACAAAGTGATCAAATCTTAAGTTTTATGTCCCCCTTTTTTTATATTCTTTTGAAAGAATGATAGTAAAGAAATTCAATATTTCGAAAACTCATATAAATCCTATTTTTAATTACATATTAACTATCTAATAAGGAAATTAGTATTGGGGAAATTTTATATCTGGGCCCCTAATGAACCAACTTTTTTATATTTAAATAATATAAATTTGGCCTCACTATCTTAGAACTTTTGCATTTTGTATTTGTAAGCACCTACCACGAAACGCATCCAAAAGAAGCCCTTTTAATTGATTTTCTTCTACTCACATTGTTACGATGTCTGGTAAAAACCTTAAAAGCTTTTTTCTCACATTTTAAAGCCCTCAACTGAGCTGAAATCTTCTATACGTGATTGTTTTGGACGATAATAAGATAATTTAATTATAATTAAATAAAATATAAAACTTGGAATTCCATATTGAATGGATTCCATCCCACGTCGGAATCGTGGTAGCGGTAGCCTAGTGGCTAAGGTAACGGACTCGTAAGTGGCGTGTCATGAGTTCAAGTCTAGTACCGATGAAGACCCGCAGTGTAGAGAGACGATGCTCGTTAAATATGTCAGGGTTCAAACTTCCTCCCGTTGGTATGGTGTGTAAGTTAAGAAGGAGGGTACAACCTCAGGTGTCATCTTCGTCACTTGACTATGGTTCAACATAAGGAGATCTGCGTCGTCGAAAGCCCTCAATTAGCAAAATAGTGCGATGTTGATATTCACTGATCCATGACGGAATCATTGGTAACGAGATAGCAGACTCACTGGCAAGGCTGCATCTTTGGACACTCCCAGGTCTTCTACTTTCAACGAGGTGCTCTCCCGATAGAAAGAAAAAGCAAAGGAAACTTTGGAGAGTTCCTCCTGAACATGTCTGGTACCCACGAAAGAACCCTGGTGGCGCCCTTCTCTCACCTCCCGGGGTAACCATTACGTCGACCGGTGGACCACCAAGACATTTTTGGGTGACAGCTTGAACATTAGCAGTTAGTAATTATATACGGAAATATTCAAGTTTGGGAAGTATGCAGACTAGTCTTCTACTGACTATAGCAACAAAAACTAATCTTAGATAAAAATGTTTTATTTTTTATGTTTGAATTGTTTGATGACAAATGCATCATTTGATATTATTATATTTGTGGCTATTAATTTTCCGTATCTTGTGTTTTGCTTTAAACGGGGTCTTAAAGGGGTGTTATTTTTAATTTTTTAGATCTGTAAGTAAGTACTTATTCCATATTTATTTTTTTTATATGATAAATATTGTAGACCTTTTCCTACCCCACCACACCTACGACACTGGGCATCGGGTCACACAATAATTTTTCCAAGAGTTGTGTGGGGGGGAGTCGAAAATCTACCCCTCTATTATCATACCCCAATAGGTAGCCAAACATTTTTTAATTTTTTTAGATTATCGAGAACAAAAAAAAATGTAAAAAATAAATAACTGAATAAATAATCAACATTAAATAATAAAAAACAATGAATAAAAATACTTAATTAAGTTTTACCTACAAAATATATGGTATTATAATAAATTGGAAAAAAATCAAAGTCTGTATGAAGTAGGGTCGGAACCAGTGGCCCCGCCCCCTTTTGTGTGCTCCCACTGACATTGGGTGGACAGCAAGAGCTTAAAAAAATTAGAAGTAGTTCGCCCCCCGGGAAAAGTCTCCCACCCCTGCTCAACTTTTTTAAAGGTCACTGAAGTCAACAGATTTGCATATCTCTGTTTTCAGTGGACACTTGAAATCCCTCAACTTCGAACAGGAACTGAAAGAAGAGCAATGCTCTGTTTAGTCATCACTCGAACACATTTTACAGTGCTTAAATTTTAACTTGGTAGAGGTGTTCTTAAAATTTCTTCATTCTTGGATATATACGGATTGATGAAGTTTGTCTAGTAATAGATAGCTCAAATAGGGGGATTAGAAACGACAACAATTATAATTAGTAATTATTACTTGATTAAAACTAATTATTTAAAGAATTAAATTTTACTCACAGTTCAAATTGCTTACAACAGGGAACAGTTGAATATTGAAACCAGCAAAAATTAAACAATCATCTGGTAAAATTAAATTATTAAAATTAATTTGTTGAATAAATTCTATTTGACTCAACGTTCCCCCTTTCGCACTTAAAATTTAAGGTATAAAAAGTTATGTTACGTGAAGTGTTAAGAGTTTGAAAGAAAATTCACACATGTTTAACACCTTTTTAACATGCGTTATTTTCACTCAAAAAAATAAAATGTAGAAGGGAGAGGTAACACCGTAAGCTAGTTACTTCATAATATGAAAAAAAATTATATAAAACAAAATACAATCGGATCACGATTTAACAAATCTCTATTTAATAAATTTCGTGATTTAACTGATGTTTCGCTTTCTCCGATTGAAAACGTGGCCGTGGTAGCCGAGTGGTATAGGTATCGGACCGTGACTTGCCTTGTCACGAGCTCGAGCCCAGTTCCACTAAAGACTCGCCGTATAGGGCAGCGATGTACGTTAAATCTGTCGAGAGCTGAAACGTCCTCCCGTTGGTGTGGTGTGGTAGTTACGAGAGGGGGTGCCAGCTCAGGTGTCGTCCACGTCACTTGACCATAGTTCAAAGTTACGTGGTCCGTCACCAAAAGCCCTCGTGTAGCTGAACAGTGTGACGTAAATATTCAATCAATCTCCGATTAAAATAAAAACTTTTTAACGTATAATAAACCCCAAATTAACGAATTTATTTCAGCATCTGAAAAATATATTTTTATAAGTTTGTATTATAGAAAAAATAAAAAAAATTGATTTATTTTTCCAAATGACATGTCCTTTTTGTCCAGAAAAGAAAAAGACTTTTCTTGTAGGCAGCAGATTTCAACGCGAAAGGGTAAAGACCATCATTATACTTCACAGGCGCAGATGAGTCATGAATGTAACTTATCGTGTGAGTTTTGAGTAGGACAGGAAATTCATTTTTTATCTCATTCCAATCCACAACGCAGAGGATATTTTAAGATTGAAACGAATGTGATACATTTGAGGACGGACTGCCAATCGGTGAAACTGAAGTTGAAAATTATTGATTTGCCCTAACCAATAAATAGTGATTCTATTGCAGAAATTGATAATGAAACTCTTACATTTTCTAATGTCTTACATAGTTTATCACAACTGTGAAAACATACCTCTCTCTTTTGCGAGTGAGTGAATATTAACGTCGCACTGTTTTAGTTACACGAGGGCTTTTAAAGACGGACCACGTAATTTTGAACCGGTAAAGGACGGACGACCCCTCACGGCCCCCCCTTTTCTAACTACCACACCACACAACCTCTTTAGCACAGAATGTAAATGGGCAGTATTTTCACCCATATAAAGTTGATAAAGAATTTTTCGTCAGAAAAAAAAAGATTTTCAAACATCTATTTTGTAGTTTTTAAAAAGCTTCTTTTTAAAAAAACATGTAAAAATTTCACAATAATATTTTTAGCTGTGGTAAAAAAAAATGTTAATTCTAACTATGGATTTTTTTCATGTAGTTGTTACATAATTTACAAAAATTTTCAAAATTTTTGTTTTACCTTATAACAAAACCCCTGAATTAACGGACCTGAACCCGAAGCCCGGCAAAAAGTATTCAAAATTTAAGGGTCGGTTGTATCTGTTTTAAAAAAGACTATGTAAAACACGTGATATATAACCTATTTTTCCTACCTTTAAAATTGTTTTCCTAACTTTCAAATTTGGACCCCAAATATATTCAATCATATTTTTTCCTCCCCCCCTCCATACAGTAATAATGGAAAATTTGATAATACATATTTTTACAAAAATCACAATATGACACAGCGGGGTTTTTAAATCTCATTCCGCCAGTGAATGAATTACCCAGGACGTATATATACGTCTTTCCCAATGATTTTTAAAAAGTTTAATTATTTCAGAGCATTTGCTTATTTATTACTTTTCTAACCCCCATACAAAAATACGTTTCCACTTGTTAAATGGTGGCATTAGATGAATCCCCTTATTTAATCGGTTTGGAGAGACTCGTTCGGAGCCGTGATTTAAAAAAAATGCAAAAAATGGATAGTTGTCATGATATTTAGTGTCACTTAGATTAGAATACATGTATAAAATTGTCTTAAGGACATTTTGACAAAAAAAAAATTATTTAAATACAATATTTCGGCATGAAATAAATTTAGAATAACCTTTTTTTAAAAAATGCTTCTAAATTAATAATACTTTATATATATATATATATATGAAGTAAAGACTTCTCCAGAGAGTCTGAGCTATTTTTTTTGAAAAATTCACATTATTTTCAGAGTTACAACCCATCGAAATAATGATTGGCGTTTTTTTCTTAAAATTTCTCCCCTCTGTTGGATAAACTCACTTCTAGTTATATATTTCAAAAATTCTGTCTATAGACAGACAAAATGTTATTATAATAGAAGCATTTTTCAAAAAAGAAGCATATTTTGAAAATGGGTCATTCTATGTGCATTTTTTGTCAAAATATTGTACTTCAATAATTTTTTTATTGTAATACTATAATTAAAACAATTTAATATACGTTTTCCAATCGAAGTGACACTCAAAATCATAAATATTATCCATTCATACGCTATTGAAATATCACGGTTCCGAACGTAGTCGCGGATACCTTAAGGGATTAACTACAAACCGTACAAATGATCAAGGTAAGTGTTAGTTTTTGCATGTAATTTTATATATGACAAGCCCATGGCCACTGGTAAGCATTAAACTTGTTCTTAGTATTGGCAGGAATGAGATGTTCTCTCATTCCCTCCTAGAGGTGTGGAGGAAGGGAAGAAAGATTAGCCATATCCAAAAACAATCTATTTATTGATCACACAATTAGTAACACAATTCAAGTAATTTCAAAGAGAAGAGATGCTCTCAATCTAAGCAATATGTGGATTCATAATGAGATACGCCAAGTGTGTGAAGACTTTAAATACCGACCTACCTAATTCAAAATAACACACAAATCTACATTCCAGATTATCCGATCACTAATTAAACTGTAGTTGCCACACACACACACAATCGTCACTTTAATTCTTACACTTCTCTAATATCTGAAATATATATATATATATATATATATATATATATAAATGAATGTCCCTCTGTTTGTCTGTCTGTACTCGATAGATTCAAAAACCATACTTCGAATCTCCGTGAAAATTTGGGAAATTATTAGGTATATCCCCTGGAAGGTTTTTGAATTTTTTTTTAAATCAGAGTTGGGATTCTAGGTGTGCTCCCGAACAAATATCCCCAAAATATCAAAATAACATTTAATCAAAATATATAAAGGAGAAAAGAGCGACTCACTCACTGACTAATCACGATATCTCCGGAACTATTAAACCTACAGACTTGAAATCTGATAGGCAGGTTCCTTTCATGGGGTAGACATCAGCTAAGAACGGATTTGGCAAATATCGAACCCCAAGGGGCATTACGGGGGTTTAAGGGGCGTTATAGATAATTAGTTCCATTATTAAACTATTAAATGTACAGTCTTGAAACCTGGTACAAAGATTCCTTCCATAGAGTAGTAATCCCTTACAAAATTATTTTTACGAAAATCGACCTCCAAGGGGCGATGAGGGTGCTTAAGGGGCGATATGCATAATTTTTTCCATTTTTAAACTATCGGACGTACAGTCTTGAAATTTAGTAAGCAGATTCCTATCATAGAGGAAAGATTCGCTACAAAATGAGTTTTGTGAAAATCAAATCTCAAGTGGCGCTGCGGGGCTCTAAGGGGCGTTATACATAATTATTCCCATTTTTAAACTATTAGACTTACAGAGTCTTGAAATTTGGTACGCAGATACCTTTCATTGCGTAGAAATCCGCTACAAAATAGGGTTTTGAAAAAATTGACTTCCAAGTGGTGTTGCGGGTACCAAAAGGGCGTTCTACATAATTATTTGAATTTTTAAACTATTAGACGTGCAGTATTGAAATTTGGTAAGCGGATTCCCCTTTCATAGAATAGAGATCCCTAGAAAATGAGTTTTGAGAAAATTGAATCCCATGTGTAATTTATATATATGTAAACAGAGTATATATTTATACAACATCGTGAAATATCCAGTGAAGTGGTGTGGGTAACGGCTAGTACACTATAAAATTGAATAATACCTGATCGGTAGCATTTTATCCTATATCCTCACTTTCTCTCCTTTACTAACTAGAAAACCTGGACTATATATAGTCGACTTAATTTAAATAGTCAAGGTTTCCTCTTCAGAGGGTTCGTTGGGAATAAACTATAATTGAAAGACCAAAGATTTCTCAAGAGATTTATATTAATGCAACGTTTCTCAAACTGTGGGGTGGGCCCTTAGGGGGCGTGGTAACTCTACGAGAGGGGCACGAGCATATTGAAAAGTCGAAAACAAAAGATTATTTAAAAAAAATTATTAACTTACTGAAAGCAAACAAACGAAAAATTCTGAGATAATAAAATTAAAATACATATTTACAGTGATATAATACACTTATATAAATGTATCAGTACTGCACATGATGTATTTTACAATTAGTTTACAAAACTATAAGTTTGGAACAATTTTAATAACAGCCAGTGACCCCATGGGGGTTTGTCGTACATAAGATTATACACAAAAATTAAGACATATCTTAATAATTTGTACTGTTTATTATTAATCCCTTAACTGCTGATTAAAAGTTACACAATTGTCTCCCCAATCGGGAAGGGTAGCAGAAAAGGAATATATAAGCAAATCCTCAGAAATAACTAAATCCTTCGCAAACAATGACAAGTTCTTTTAATATTGCATTTCAAAGCCTTCGGAATAATTTTATGGATAGCATTACACAGAAAATATCGTACTACGGAAAGACATATATATACGTCCGGGGCAATTAATGCTTTGGCTGAACGAGACGTTTATATACGCCAGTGGCAAGAGGTTAGAGTCGTGTTGTAGCTTTAGCGTCAAAGTACAGTATTATTGAATTCAATACATTGTTATTGTATGGAAGGGGGGCGCGATGAAAATTATGACTGAATATTGGGTCTAAAGTATTGAAAGTTTGAGAAGCACTGTATTAATGGAAGGACACGAATAAATCCGTCACAGCATTGTTAAATTAATTATATAAGATACATTGCGCAGAGTACTGATATATTTACTATAAGTGTAAATGGGTACTTTATTTTATTATGTCAGAATGTATTTTGTTCAATAAATTAATAATTTTTTTTAAAATATTCTTTTATTTTCCACTTTTCAATATGCTTGTGCCCTTCTTGTAGAGTTATCACGCTCCCTTCCTCTAGGATGGCGTGCCCCACAGTTTGAGAAACACTGTATTAAATGACTCTTAAAAATAATAATGAGGGGTTTCTATTAACTATTTATTGAAAATTTCTCATATGATTATGTTTGATAAACTTTAGATTCCCTTATTTTAAATCAAAATTTCATTTTTTTTATCTTTTTAATTTTTATATATAATATATACTTAATAAAATATTAACAAAAATTACTTATTTAAAATTAGTTTTTTTTTACTCACTTTGACAAATCTAAGGAAACAAAAATAAATTCATTTTCTTACTACTTTATATGTATACATATATTCCCTAATATTATACAAAAGAAAAATAATATAAATTCGATTCCTCTACCAATTCTCATGTAAACTACATATAATGATACTATTCAATGTAGTCCTTCCACATTAAAATTCAGTCCGGAGGTAACACTTAAAGAGACTTATAGAAATTTCGCCTCATCATCATGTAAAGCAAGAACTCCGCAAAATTACGTGGTCCACACAAGTTTTAAAAAGAACTTCCTAAGAAATGCATTCTATATAATTTACACTAATTAGAAAGACGAGCTAGCGGTGGATATTCAGTTTCAGCACTTGTTTTCACAATTCAACTTGCTTAGAAGGCATCTTGTGCGAAAGAAGTGTAGAATAATGATTAAGTGAAATACAATGCAATTGTAAGGTGCACTAGTTTGTTCTTCCTCTTTCTCTCCCTTTATCCAAAAATTTCTAATGATGCTTATTTGTTAAAGATAAATACGCTGCAGAATCTTCAGGCTTTCATTTTTACTAGAAAAATAAATTACGTGCATCCCTTAACGAAGGTAACGCGTGATCTAAATAAACATTTTAAGGAATATTTTGCCAAACAATAGGGGTTTTAAGTTTTAGCTTAAGGAGTGTAATTAAATTAATATCAGTCAATATTTTGCAAATCAAGCAAAAATTAAGGTAATAATTAATTAACAAAAATGTGCTATTGCTCATTTTTTTTGTTTCTATTTCTTTTCAACAATTAAATTAACAAATGTGCTCAAAATTAAATTATACAAATTTATCTGGTAAACCAGTTAACTGAATTACAAAAAGATTTATAAAGTCCAACTAAATTTTTTCTGATTGTTGCTCACAAAATGATGGTTTAATGGGATCATCATTACTACTCTAGTTATCATAAAACAGGGAAAATCACAAAAATAATGATAACTAGCCCAAAAACAAGTCAATCTGAAGGACATTTGAACATGTTAATAAGTAAAAGGAGCTCTGGATGATATTACACTCTGCAGAATAGCGACAATTCATTCGGAATACGTCATTTGCGAGAATAATAAAAATGGATGTGTCACAGAACAAGACAGCAATTGTATCTGCGTGACTGAGATTAAAAACCTGGTATGGCGAAATTGTTTAACGTTGACCTCTGCATCATTTGACTGAATAACAGCGATTGTCTAGCGACTGGGATACTAGAAGCAGGATAAAGTCAAATAGAAGAGGCTAGATGGCTGAATGTAAGTACGTCTGTAATTCATAAACTTTTCAGCATCCAGAAGATTCAGCCAAGGACGTTCCAAGCTACTACGCGTACCGATGATAGATATTTGACGCTATGCGCACTAAGAAATAGGGCCGCAACTCCGGCTGAACTCAGATCCTCCCTCGCTGCAAGATCCGTAAAGTTGGTATCAAAATCAACCGTGCGTCAAAGAGTTCACGAACGCGGTCATTATGAGAGGTGACCAGCTATTTGCGGCCCACTCACGTCACGCCACACGAGGAAACGTTAGTAAAGGGCACATGTCCACTGGACACGTGATCAGTGGAGGATTGTTCTTTTAACGGATGAGTCCATGTTTAACTTCGAAAGAGGTAGTAGGTGTATTTTTTTTCATTCGGAGAAAACCTGTAACTCGTTTTGATCCATGACACATCCGTGAACGAGACGCATGCGGATTAGATGGCGTCTGTGTTTGGGGTGGCATCTCTTTGGGTGGACGCTTAGAACTTCATGTCTTTTGCCGTGGAAATGTTAGTTCTCCCACTTAAAGAGATGACATCCTGGATGCTTATGTGCTCCCTTATGTTGAGATAATAGGTGATGCTTTTTGCTACATAATGAAAAGGCAAGACCACACATCGTTCATATCGTGGATGTTTATCTTCAGGAGGAAGAAATTCAGGGCATACCGTGACCAGCTAGATCACCGGACCTTAATCCTTTCAAGCATGTTTGGGATTATCTAGGACGACGTGCAGTTGTCTCTCACTTTCCCTCCAAGGAACTTAGCAACGCTCTTCACTGTCTTGAAAAAGCAATGACTCGCATTTCCTACAGAATTAATAAACCACATAATTGAGAACATCATGCATGGCTACATTTGCTGTATTACTTCTTAGGGGGATCATACCTCATATTAAAGGTACTTTCCCTGTAGCAAAACTGACACATCGGATTTGTTCATTGTATACATACGCTAGTTTCTATAAAACCATAATATTTTGGTGATTTTTATGTTATTTTATACCTCCCAAAGTGTTGCATAATGTGTATAAGTTTCATTAAATTCTAAGCGTAACTTTTTGAGTTTTCGCCATATTTTCTGAATTTTCTTTAAATTATGATAACCAGTGTACTTTTGATTTACACTTATAATAAAAGCTATCTAAGATGGTAGATATTTTATGAAAACAATTTCCTGGACATCAGATTTAGAACATAATATTATTTTTAAAAAAGCTCAGATGTCGCTATCAAGGTTCAAATGTATGAGGTACCTCGCCAACAGTCCACAACCAACTTCAAAATGCAAGGTCGATAAAAAAAATCAAATCAAATCCAAATCCATTTTTAAGAAATTCATGTTTGAACAAATAATTATCCAAATGTATTTGCTAAATATGTGTGAATATATAAAAATACTACAATCGCACACATTATTTTGAAGGCCCAGTTAAATAAATTGTCCAAAAAATTAGAATACCTGACCTTTTTTAAAAAAACATTTCAAAATAAAAGTAATTATTTGCCTAAATCAAATAAAATATGTAAAGTAACAAAATAAATTGAAAATAGTTGTTTTTTATACAACCTTAAATTATTGATAAACAATATTTTACTCTAGATAAAGTTTCAGAATTAAGATATTGTAATTTTTATTAATGAAGAAAATAAATAAATTTTGAAAGAAGGAAAATTCAGGGAAAATTTATCAACTTATAACGAAAGGATTCTTAACAATTACTCCGAGAACTCTAAAAAATGCAATTAAACATTCTGTGAAAAATTAAACACTTTCACTAATAATTCAAATAGACATTGCTGTAAAATGGATCATCACTATTCTCTTTACTTGAAAAAATGCTTCAAGAAATTTTTAACATGTCAATAATCAGTTGTATTTTTGCTTAAGAAATTCCATTGATTCTGAACAATATTTTTACAATTGATGAAACTGTGTTTTAATTTAACCATTTGATTTTTTTGTATTATTTGTGAAATTAAAACATTGAATTGATTATGTAGAACTAATCAATATATTTATTGTTGAAATAAACCCAACGTACTATAACAGAGTGTATTTTTAATAAATTGATATTAATAATTATTAAATTAATTTTTAGTGAATAGGATGAATTCATGAGACTACGACGTCACATGATAAATGCAAGCATGTGTTTCCAGCCAATCAAATCAAGCGCGTCGCTATTACCAATTCTTGCTTTTCACAGAAACCTTTTCCTTAAGGTATCCGACTACGTTCAGAACCGTGATTTTGTAAAAGCGTATAAATGGATAATATTTATAATATTTAGTGTCTCTTAGATTAGAAAGTGTATATAAAATTGTTTTAAGAATAGTATCACAATAAAAAATATTTACGTACAATATTTTGACAAAAAATGAACTTAGAATGACCCATTTTCAGAATATTCTCCTTTTGCGAAAACTGCTTCTATTATAATAATATTTTGTCTGTATATAGCTCAGATCTCTATACAAAGGCTCAACTAGAATTATTGAAATATATAACTTAGAAGTAGATTTATCCATATTTTACGACAACAGAGGGGAGAAATTTTAAAAAAAAAACGCCGATAATTATTTCAATGGGTGGTAACTCTGAAAATAATGTGAAATTAACAAAATCCTAGTTCAGACTCTCTGGAGAAGTCTTTACTTTATATAAGCACACACACATACAAAATATTATTTTAGAAGCATTTTTTATAAAAGGAGAACTTATTGAAAAAAGATTATTCTAAGTTAATTTTTTGCCAAAATATTGTATTTAAATAACTTTTTTTGTCAAAATGTCCTTAAAACAATTTTATACATGTATTCTAATCTAAGTGACACTAAATATCACGAAAATTATGCATTTATGCGCTTTTTTAAAATCATGGTTCCGAACGTAGTCGGTTACCTTAAAGTACACATATAGAACGCACATATACTACGAGCAAAATGTGCTTGATTTATATAAGATATTTTTTTAATTTTGAAAAGCTTTTTGAAAAATCTTAATACTGGAATAACTTAACACAGTTATAAAATTTGAAATTTTATCTAAATCATTCAGCATTTTCAAGTATAATGTTAATTTTGCATTCAATGGAGAGCATGTGATTATATTTATCATGCGACCGTCATCAATTTATTCCATTATATAAATTTTTTGAAGTTTTGTCCTTTTTTAAATAATTTCTGAAATACTGAACCTAAGCAATCACTTACTTTTTATAGCAAAAAATTACAATATTTAAGGATATTTATTTTAACATAAATTTACTTGAAAAGAAGCACTTATATCCAATTAAAATCTATTGATAGTTTTTCAAATGTTTTAATACCAAATCCACAAATGTAAAATCTAGATAGTCTTGAGAAACAAATTTTTGCTGCGAGTTAACATTGTATCAATGTTTTCTCCCATCAATAGCAAAAAACATGTCTTGATGTTGTCCATTCCGTTCGGCTAGTATTACTCGGTAAATACTATAGCAGCTGTTAATCAGATTAATAAAATCCCAAGACGTAGATCAAATCACTAATTCTCAAATAAGATATTAGTGTTTTACATCAAAGATAGAATTTTTTTTAAAACTTTTTCTACTTACTGGAATAATTTATAGAATTGCATTAAGAAATAAATTTATTGCATGTATAATTTATATTTTAACAAAATACAGTTAGGTCCACTCTTCAATCTTTCAATTTGAATTTCATTTATAGTTCTAACTGAATTAAATCAATGATTGGAATTATTTTACTTCTGCAATTGTAATATTTTTAAAATGTGCTTGATAAATCACCCATTTTTTGAAGAAAAAATGATGTGAATAAAGGAAGTAGTGCACCCCATACAGTGTGTTGCTAGTTTTATTTTATTTAGACGCACATCTCGAAGCCCGGTGGCACAGTCGTAGTGTAACGCGCTTCCACACCATACGTCCGGGGATCAAATCCTGGGTTGGGCAAGGGTGACTCAGCTTTTCATTTCTTCAATGGGTTGATAAATGAGTGTCAAGCTTGTTTGGGAACTGAACACTAGTGGTTTCGCGTCAGACTGACCACTTGACCGTAACGTTTGCACCTGCACCCCAGTGCCTCAGGTCACGTAAACTGAGATAGGCATGCTTGGTGCTTCAGACAGGAATATTTTTGTTGGCAACAACAACAATAATGATAATGATATAATAATATATATATTAATAAAATTATAATAAAAAATAAACATTTTTTGATTCAGATTATACTAATTATGGTGTTTTAACTTTTTAAAGTATTCGATGTATTTGGTATACATACAAATAATCTCTTTGCGTAATATTTCAATTTTTATTATTGTTGTTAATATTTATCATAAATTTTATTTAATTATTTTATTACAATAAACCATTTTTTTATTTATTTTTTCAGTTATTTTTTTAACTAATTACTAACAATAAATGGAGTAATGTATTGCTAATTTTAATGAATCAAAGTCATCTGTTTTCTTTTTTATCTAAATATGTATTTACTTTTCGTTATTTAATGGGCTTTCTACTGATTTCGATAAAATAATAGTTTTCCTAGAGAGTAATGAGATGTTAAGGTACACACATATAAAATATATTTCGCACCTTCTCTCATTATGTAATGTACACAATAACAAGTAATATAAAAAAAAATGTAAGTCGATTCCTACTTAGGCCAACAAAGAAAAGTTTTATTTTAGTTACTTTTGTATTAAATAATAGCAATTAATATAAATATGTATACACATATGAGATAATCACAATATTAAGTGGCAAAACACCTTTTAGACTAACACTAAAAACTTTTAACCACATTAAATTTGAAATAATATTTATTAGTAATAATTAATATAATAGAATAAGAATTTATCTTAAAACCAGTGTAAAATAAATGCTGACGTCTAACTAGCATATGATTATTCGGGTTAAGTTAAATCTTCATTACAAATTGAACAAAAGCTGTTTTATGGAAGGATGCTGCCCTCTAGAAGAATAATATACACAGAAATATATCTCTTAAACTATAATAATTCATTAAACATAATTAAAGAATTAATATTTGAAACAACTGTATTAACATCAAGTGTCATCCACTACAAGTTTTAAAAAATGTATTTGAACTTGAGTGGATGAATATAAAATATTTTATAAACGATTGACAATTTGAACAAGATATGTAAATAATTATATATTGGGAGAATGTTAGGTAGTAGGAATTGAAAAACATTTTTCTCATAGAGACTCAATTATGCATATTTGACTTATGGCTAAGGCAAATTAAGTTCAGATAAATATTTCAATAATGCATCAGCAAAATGCCAGCTATATAAGCTAATTATCCACTTATTTAACGTTACTTTAATGGAAACTTGACACAACGTGTTTTTAAAACCATTAGGGTTATAATGATCGGTAATGAGATTCGCTTAAGTGAAAACAAGGCAAAAACGCGACATTTAATTTGAAGAATTTTATAGAGTGATCCAGTAGTCAATGAAAAATTAAGGTCTTTGCGCTTTTACAATGTTTCATTAATTCCTTTTTTTCTGATAAATGACGAAAAGTCGAACCTCTATATTGCGAATTTTTCTATATAGCGAACTTTTTCCTGAAACCTTGAACATTTCATGATTTTCTTCGTAAAATAACCTCTCAATAGCGAAGTGCATTTGTTATGTAACGAACTTTTCTTTTGTGATTCAATTTTTGCTCTCGCTTTTTTAAAAATATTTCTGAAAAAAATTCACGTTATTCTCTATTTACCACACTTTATGGTAGTCATAAATCTTGAACTGGTTTTATTAGATCCTAACTCGCCGAGTACAATAGAGTTCTGGACGCGTTTCATCTAATAAGTGCAACCTTTAATCACCATTGATCATTTCACTAGAAACATCTTCGATATCCTCTTTCACCCTCAGTGAAGTTGTCTTGTGTCCCCGTGATCTAATTATAAAATAATGTATGTTTAATATTACCTGTATGCTTTAAATTATAAAATGTTCTTATATAAAATTCATTAATTTTGGTGTAAAATTATTATCTTAATATTGAAAATACAGTGAATTCTTCGACATTCTATTTTTTTTTTTTTTTGGTTTTCCGTGCAGTTTTTTTTCCCCCTTTCTTTTTTGATGGGTATAAGATATATAAAATAAACACATATTAATCTTAAAAAAAGGTGTTAATACTTACTTTTTTTAATATATAGTGTTTATGAATTTAAAATTTGTTTCATGTGGTTTCTAAAGTATATTAAAAGATGAACCTCTATATAACGAACTGTTTCTGGGATTTAGAGACTTCGTTATATAGAGTTCCGACTGCATTTGTATTATTAACAAAACTGTCCAAAAATGACAAAATATAAGCAGGGAACATTTAGTTAGAGAAGTGAGAACACCATTCTTCTGTCTGAGATGGCTCTTCGCGGTATTTATGGTCCACTAAGTGGTCCATATATCATTGATAGTTTTGAATAAGGTGGTGTGAGATCATTAAAATTTTTGAATTAAGAGCTGGAAATCCCTCTGTCCTAGCATTCTATTGTCTCTCAAGATTGCTTTCTTGACACCATATATTGTTGTATTTTGAGAGACAAAACAAGTGGCCTGATTATAGCACAATAAATACGAGACATTTTAATCTCATCACTCGAATTCCTAGATAATATGTCTGAATTCTATGAACAAGGTCTGTGCTTCCACCCTTATGCTATAGTCAGCCAATTTTACAATCCAATGAATCATACGACCTACCAGATTTTAATCATAAGTTAATTTAGTCAATGCCAAACGATCAGCGATCACCTTTGTTGGCAAAGCATCAAAATATAATCTTAATTTCTGCAACGCCTACTTTTAGCCAAACACTCCCTTTCAGTGATAGTGTACTTACATTTTGCCGAATTAAAAGTTCGCTATACATACGCTATTGGGGAATTATTCGGCATCAACACAGCTGCAAAAGACCCATTAGACTCGCATCTCTAAGCAACTGAAAAAGAGAGAATAGAAATATTCGGCAACGTTAAAACTGCTGATGTTTACTGTAAGCCAGTGTTTCTCAAACTGTGGGGCACCCCCCCTAGGGGGCATGATAACCCTACAAGGGGGGCGCGAGCATATCGAAAAGTCGAAAACAAAAGATTATTTTTTAAAAATCATCAATTTAATGAAAGAAAGCAAAACAAATTACATTCTGACATAATAAAAAGTAAAATGTACATTTAGACTGATATAATACACTTATATAAATGTAACAATACTATTCAATATGTTTCATGATTAATTTAACAGTATTAAGTTAAGAACAAGTTTAATAATTACCAATAACCCTATGGGCATGTCCTAAAATTATATACGAAATTTAATGATTATCTTGATAATTTGAACGGTTTATAATTAAAGTCGTATATTGCAGCTTTACCACAAAAAATATTATTACTGAATTCAATATATTGTTATCTTGTGGAAGGGGGGCTCGAGGAAAATTATGCTTGAAACCTGGGTCGCAAGTATAGAAAGTTCGAGAAGCACTGCTGTAAGCTTTAATGTCAAACGCACTCTCACTCTGTGACCCCCGATCACACAAGTTTAGTGTGTTTACTTTTGAGTGTGAGCAAAAAGGTTCACAGAATTCCTTCCAAGCTTCTAGTACCAATCCACCATTCCTAAAAATTTAACTACTACTGGGCGTTTTTAGGGGCTTTAATGTACATAAATCTTGAGTTTTGTTTAGATAATTGTGCATATCTTTACGATTAATAAAGAGTCTTATACCTTAACTTAAGTTGCTTAAACTGGTATTTATCAATGTTGATAAATATCAGTTGCTTCCTAAAGTAATTGAAATACTGTACGAAGATGGATACTGTGCACTGAACATCATTAGGATTCAATGATTACATGACCCATGGACATGAATGTACACACTCTTGCTGACCACTGACTTTTGAGCTATATATTGATGGGAGGCCGAGATCTGGTCCCTGAGATACAACTTTAATTTTAGATCTGTCCTGTTTACAGGAAACAGGGATTAGTAAAGAATGTGGGTGAGCTCCCAGTTCATTGCACAAGGTTGTATTCTTACGCGGACTGTGAGTAGCCGTTGGGCAAATCAGAGTGGTGTATTGGGATAGTAATAAATTCGCAGCGTATTCTTTTTGGATGTAATGCGGCCAGCTTTAAAAAACGCATTTCTGGGGCTTTTTTTTTCCTTAATTACTTCCAGCACCACCCCGCCCTCCCAGGTTCCCATCCGCCCTCCCTCACTCAGATAAGTCCGTTTTATTTTTTGTTTTAAATGTAAGTTTGTATCCCGATTCTAAATAAAATTGTGTTACCACTAAGATCAGACTTTAATTTTAGTTGAGTCATTTACGCTGGTTGTAATCCCATGATCTATAGGAACGGATCAATATGTAGCTATTTAAAAATTTCATGCTACTCCCGAGAGATCCAAAGACATTCTTGTAAATATGTATGTACTTTTCTTGCCACTAAATACCATTTTGGAGATGTCCGGTGGATTCAATAGGTCTCTTATACGGGAATCTCAAAATATTAAAAATTTTAAATTCATTTTATTTAGTACCGAGCAAAATCTATCACAGAAGGTGATTATCATCCATATTTGCAGTTCCTTACCTAAATGGAATCATAGCCAAGGAAGGAAGTCAGCGGCTTAACGTACCCCCGCATTGTGGGATAGCCCCGGATTCTAGAGGGCCCAAGACCTGACTGATGACAAGTATTGTACCAACCCATTTGTAAGATCTGGCTTGGGGACCAAAGTCTTACTTTGCAGGGGGGAGGCAAATACTCTTCGTTACGCCCCTGAAGGAAATTAATGTATACCAATCTAATGTTTTATCAATGACAGCATTAAAATAAGTAATAATTTTATAGATATTTAATCACAAAAACTGCATTTATGGACGTTAGATGATAGACATTTTTATATTCATACTTTTTTTAATCATATTTAAATATACTTTTTGATAGAAAGTTACAAATAAAAAAAAAATTACACGCATTTCATAAATGCGTTTGTGAGAAAACTGAATAAGGAGTTCTTAAAAAAAATTTAAATCTGTTTAAAAAATATTTAATAAAATTTAAAAATTATTTATAAATTTAAAATTTAAAACATTTTTTCAAAAAAACCTTTTTTTTGGGGTTTTACTTTTTAAAATTAATAAAATGAACCGTTTTTTTAAATTTAAGATAGCTGAATACCTTTAGTCTACTCCCAAACCAAAATATCAAAACAAAGAGGTTAACTGCCGTTTTATTTTACGAATGAAATAATTCCCAACACTTAAATAATTTCTGGAACAAAAATCAGAAAGCTTTTCCTTTATAACCCTTCGTATTTTAAAAGGAATTGTTTTAGAACGCTTTTAGAGCAATAGAACTCACTTATTAACCGTGGAGAAGGCGCTCACTCGACACTAACATTAATGGTCGAGGAGGGGGGAGACTCAGTCACCCCAGTTTTTCTTATATAATTATAATCATTGTATACAATAAAAAAAATCGTAATAACAGTGAATAATTTAATTAAGAGAAAGTACACTTCGTACTTATAAGGACTTTCCAATTTTTCTTTGATAATTTTGAGAAAATTTCAATCAAAAACTGAACTAAAACCGTTCTAATGTGTGCGACTTTAAAAAAGGAAACAAATCACATACACTTTCGCTAACATTACTGGAATGATATTTGTAGACAAAACTTTCATATTTTGTTCAAGTTAATGTAGTTTTATTATACTTAGATGATCGCCAAATAACATTCTGAACTTTTTCTTGCTTGTATCTTTTTGACAGAGTGCTGGGTGTCTTGTTGTACACTTGTGGCTTGAAATCTTTTTGATAAAGGGCTTTAGGCAGCCCTTGAAAAATCTTCCTTTGGACTCAAAGGTTTCGTGTTCATCGCTATTCTCAAATTTACATCCGCTTTCATGATTACTATACATAATTTTATCATGTTCCTCTCTTGCATAATCCCTTTCTTGTTCCGAAGTTTCAACTTCATCTAGTAAAAAACACAAGTGCTCCATTTCTTTTATATATTCAGTTAATTGGCATTTATTTAAAACATCTTAATAAGATTTCTATCTATAAAATTGTCTTGGTAAAATTTTGTGTAATTTACTACAAATGGTAAAACTGCTATGGACTTGAAATGCACATGCTGCATACAAATAAATTCTTCTGTTAAGTAACGAAATAATTATTTATAAAAATTTAAAATAAACGAGTATGAACATGAATATATATATTCTATTCATAAGTTTATATTTTTTTTATTATAGACTTACTATCCATTAAGCCCCAGTGGACGAGTGGTAGTGTATCGCGCTTCCGCACCACAGGTCCGGGTTCTATTCTCGGGCTGGGCAAGGTCGAATCAGCCTTTTATCCCTACTGCAGTGGGTCGATAAATGAGTACCAAGTGTGCTTGGGGTTCTCGCTTCAGACTGACTACCTGATCAGGACATTTGCTCATGCACCTCAGCACCTAATGGTCATGTATACTAGGATAGCCACATTAGGCCCTAGCCCCCATGGGTTGTAGCGCCACTGAGTTTGAGTTTTAATTAGCATTTATATATATAAATCATAATGAGTCATACTACACAGCTATAAAAACCACTAAGTCTTTCACAAGGAAAACATTGTAACCTGTTCATAGGAAATATTTTGGAGCAAATGTTGTCGCTAAGTCACCTCTAGTACCTTAAGAATCTAAAATATGATTGCCACCCCCCAAAAAGAGGGAGATATGCGACAAATACATTTTAGTTCCCATGAATACTATCATATAGGAGAAACCTGATGAGTACATTGGTAACAGGAAAACATTTTTCTCAAAATTAAAGATTACGAGAGCCTGGGCTGAATCTGTGCCCCGCGCGACCCCCCTCGTGGGTTAAATCTGAAAAATTACTGTTAGCTGGAACGTTCTGATTTAAATCTTAATACATTTCTGGTTTAATTTAAAATCGAATCATCTTACATTTTCGGTAGAATGGACGGTATTTTTAATTCTCTGTAAAAAAAAAAAAAACTATGACTTATTCTCAAATAAAATTATTACAGATGCTGCTTCAAAAAAAAATTCTACCATCTTTAAATCATATAAAAAATGCCGCCTTTTTTAACAAATTACTTGGTAAGAACGTACTTTTTAAAAAATTTTCGTGGAAGAGATCTATGACTATAAATATATATATATATATAACTGATAATTTCTCTTAGAGCTATAATTAAGGTGATTGATTTCATCCGGAACCGCATTTTTGAAAAAGAGTATAAATAAAAAAAATTTTTGATATTTTGTATCAGTTGAATTAGAATGTTCATATAAAACTGTTTGAAAGATATTATTACAAAAAAATTAATTTAAACGAAATTCTCTGGCAAAAAATGAAGGCAAAATGACATATTTTCAAAACATATTCTCCTTTTATGAAAAATAATTCTGTAATAATAATGCTTTGCCTATATATAGCTCTAGCGCTTTCATACCGATGAACTAATTATTTATTTATTTATTGAAGAATTCACATTATTTTTAGAGCTACAATCCCTCGAAATAATATGTGGTAGGTTTTTTTGTTGAATTTCTGTACTCTTATACAATAAAATATGATTAAATCTACTTCTAAATTACATTTTTCAAAAATTTCTTTTCAGCCTTGGTATAAACATCTTTGATATATCTAGGGAAAATGTTATGACTATA
The DNA here is from genome assembly GCA_019973955.1 of Trichonephila inaurata madagascariensis. Taxonomy (NCBI): domain Eukaryota; kingdom Metazoa; phylum Arthropoda; class Arachnida; order Araneae; family Nephilidae; genus Trichonephila; species Trichonephila inaurata. Next base: position 21,673 of record BMAV01001196.1, read on the forward strand.
GGAACATTTTTAATCAAAGAAGAATATTTTAAAAATAAGTCATTCTTTTTTTTATTTTTTCCAAAAAGAGTTATTAATTTATAAGCTTCTTCAAAATCATGATTTTGAACACAGTCGGTCACATTTACGTAGTAACAATAGAATTAAATGCATTATAAATTAGAAAAGAAGCTATAAATTATTTATAGTATCCGACAATCCTAAAATTGTGAATTTTGCAAAAATTGACAAACTTTTTCATGATTTTATTTTATAGGCCATCATATTATCTTTATAAAAATACTAAGTTTATTATTTTCCATTCCCTAGAACAAAAACTACAAGTGAGGGGTACACTGTAGTTAAAGCAGATGCAACTACTTTAAGCAATATGCCATACTTTAAAATGCGTTTTACTCAAAATGGGTTTGTTTTTTTTTTTTTGAAATGCTCATACGGGGACAGTTATTGCTCAAAAGGTTTTGAAAATAATTAACTGAAATTTTTTTTGTATGTTCTGTGTAAAAGTAGAAGTGTTTTAACCTTCACATTTATCAATCACTGTTTTATTACTAAATTTACAGTCCCTTCTGTGAACATAATCACTGTTTTTTTAAGCAATATCATATAATAACTAAGATAAAGTACTCTAGTTTTTGTAAAAATTAAAATATCTGTTATCCTGTAGGTCATTTCAAAAATGAGTAGCAAAGCAACACTTAAAAATACTAAAAAATTCAAAATTTGTTCATAAACCTTTTGTATAAAATGAGTCCCTTTTATGTAATTTTTTGTACATTTTTACCGATTTTTTCCATTTTAGTAATAAAAATTTCTTTTCCTCTTCTTAATTTTAGTATAATTTTCTTAAAATGTACTAAATAAATCTAAAAACCACACAAAAAAATCTCCATATCTCCTTTCTTTTAAAAAAAATAAAGTTGTTCAAAGTAGTTGCATACCTTAATTTTACATGCTCAGCAACAATTAAAGAAAAAACAGCTTTGATAGCATTGTTTAATTAAAAACCCTCTATACAAAATTTTAATTTAGGATATAAAAAAAATGCTCAATTTAGTTTGAGCAGCGTAAAACTTAAACCTATAAACACACATTCCTTATCTCAAAAAAGAGCTGATGTAATTTTTAACTCCTCAAAAGCAAAGAAATCGACTGCCTCTACACCCTTTCCAGTCGAATCGTTCCTGAACGATTTCAAACGAATCCATCCTCATCCCGAACTCATTACAAGCCGCCTTTCCCCAAATGGTTCTGGGACAGGAAGGCCCTCTTCCATAATTGCGAAGAGCCCCCATCCCATCTCGGCGCCTGGCGATGCATTGCAATAAAAGTCCTCTCCAGGCCCTGTCGCCAATATTTAAAACCCTTCCAAAATAAAACGGACACCAAAAAGATGGGTCATCCTAAATTCCGTTCACACTGGAGGGGAGCTGCTGGGAAATAGATGGTGTTCGGGTCGCCAGAGAGAGCCCGGTCGGCCATTTCGAATGCCAGCGGTGACCACCCCGCCCCCACTACAGCGTCGTGACGCTCATCAACTCTGTGGGCATCCTCCTTCACACGAAGAGCTCCTCTTCCACCCACGCCGCCAGAAAACGCAACAGCGCGTGGGGACCTATACGTTGGGTCCTCCGTCTCTTTCAGCATTCACTAACACGAATAGCCAGCCGGCAATGCACGGAATCGTCAATGATAGGGACTCTGTCCGGAATGGCGTGGGGAAGAAAAGGGAAAATTGCATTTACGGGAAAAATTACTTGGATGGAATTCGGTATTAATCGCAGAGGAATTGATGGATATATTCTGCCCACTTTCTTTTGGGAGGTATTAAGTTTAATGTTTAGACGAGATGTAATTGTCTTCGAGAATTGATTGGTGAATTCATGTATAAAGTGGATGTTAATCAAATATTTCAAATATTTTGTATTAATTTTAACCACCCCATAGCAGTGAAAGTTTAAAATATTCAGAAGCATTTAAAAAGACGAACAAAAAAATATTTTGAAGACTATTTTCACTTAAAAATAGATAATGGAACTATAAATGGATAAAAAAGAAGTATAATTAAACATTTTTATATAATCACTTCATATGGAACAAATGTTGAGTTAATGTGTCAAATTCAGATATACTTAACTGTAGCATTAATGGTGCAATCCAAAATATTATTTCCCTACCTAACGCAATAAAAATTAAAGTTAAAAATCATAATCTAAAAATTCTTAAATGAACCTAGTAAAATGTTAGTCAGGTAATACAGCGTTTTTCAAACTGTGGGAAACCCCCTCCCTCACTAGAGGGGAGTGAGCATATCTTTAAGTCGGAAATAAAAGATTATTTTTAAAAAATTATTAATTTTCAGAAAGGAAGCAAAACAAAGTACATTTTGAATTATAAAAGTTACTTAAAATATTTATTACTTTAAAGTAATTAGTGCAGAGTTTTAAAGTAATAAATTTAAAACTTATTTTGATAATTTGTACGGCTTATAATTAAGCTATAATTATTGTAGCTTTGGCCACAAACCACATTATTGCTTCATAGAATACATTGTCCTTGTATATAGCGGGAGGGAGGGATGGAAAGTATAATTGAATACTAGAGCACCAACATTAGAAGTTTGAGGAGCACTAGTTTTAACTTTCTAAATTTTGGTTGTGCAGTTTTTAGACTCATTTTTCTGTCTCAAATAAGGTTACAAAAGACTTTCTTAAAAATCTGTCTAATTTCCCAAACGACACAATATATTTATTTGCAGGATATTTATATACATATTATGTAAAAATTGTTTTCCAGTATTATTCATTGTACTTTCAAGCAGTTTCTCTTTTATATCAAAATTATTTCTTAAAAAATCTTGCTCTTGTTTTTCACGGCATCAGTTGTTTAGTCTATAAATAAAAAATTCTTAAAATAAAATTCATGACGCGAAGACAAAAACTTTAAAATTTAAATAAATTAAGTCCTGTTCTTTAATACAATTTAAATTGTCTTTCTTATTTCCATTTTTTTTTTTTTTTTTTTTACTTCACTGTATATTTTTTAAGCAAAATTTAACTCGAGCTTCACTAAGACTTGTCGTATTTTTTATTATTTTAAAAAGTTGAATTTTTTTTAACATTTTAAAATTTAAAATCAGTTATAATCTAATATAATCGGATTAAATGTTTTATTGCTATTATTTGACACTTGATACAAAAAGCACACTAGAAAAAAAATGGTAAATCAATATTTAAATATATGGCACTGATTTTCCAAAAAATTAGTATTTTGCTCGAAAAGAAATACATAAATTATCTTGCTAATTTTGCAGCAGGAAGTATGTGAAAAATCATTTAATAATCTTATTTGTAAATATAAATATTATTTAAGCCAAAAATAAACGACATTAAATTATAAGTGTCTAATGTGAATAAAGCATAAATAAAAATACGGTAATGTTTTAATGTGAGTGAAGAATATAATTCAAAAATTATAAATCTAAAATTCGTTTTATACTATATTAGGAGGGAAAGAGTACCACTTGTCCCCCTGACGGCAGACATGCCTCCAATGTACAAATTGTGCAAATGTTCATGTCCATTGTTCCAACTGTGAAACTGTAATTTACATGTATTATGTAGTTCTACTTTCTTCAATATATTGTAAGCAGAAAAAAATTAAATTTCCCTCTTCATCTCTGCATTTTAATTTGTACTATTTAGTGTATCTTCAAAAACAATATTCCTAATCACCTTCTCTTTTGATTGAAATGAATTTGTATTCCGTCTTTGCTTCTGTCGCTTGACAAAGTCACATACAATTTATTGTCCATGAGAAAATATCGTTTCCTTCGATGTTACACATAAAACGACATTTTCAAAACTCTGATCCTGTAATTTATTATTAGTCATCCTCACGAAAAACTTTTTGAAGTAAAATTTCTTTACGAACGCTTGACTTGGGGAGTAAGCTGGTGAATGCGTGACGAGAGCGTTACGAAAAGTGTGATCGGGCGAGGCAAACGGAAGTTGAGAGGGACAAGATAGACAAGATAGAAAGACAAGAGTTTGCTAGCGTTACGCGAACGGTGATTTCTTGATTATTTCGTAATTTCGTTTCGTTCTTGAACATTTTACAAATTAATATTTTGTTCAATATATTAAATATTCTACGTTTAAAGTGAATAAAATTGTAAATATGTTGCTTCATCACGAGTTACCAGTACTGAAGGATTTTAAATACTGCCAAAAGACAATGATAATAGATTTTATCATGGTCGAAAAAATGATACATCGATCATATCTTTATAAAGTGATTTTCGCCGATTATCGTTGAATACATTGTCAACAATAGGAAGAATGATTTTTGATTTCATGAATGACAGAAAAAGTTGTCCATGGTTACTTTCAATTTCCAAAGCCTTAGAAAACACGTGTCGGACTTGAGCGATCCCGTAATTGATTCAAGCAATATTTTGTTTCTATCAGAAACCTAGTCAAATGAAGATGAAAATGTTGACATCCCAAATTTTAATTGTATTGCGAAATTTAAGCGTAAAAATGTTAGATCAGCAGGAATGGCAATTTATCAGAAATCAAATGATGCCTCGTATATAGTAACTTCGAACATGGACTTTTTATTACGATATATTCATGAAATCGATATTGATCAGTCATCAATTGGTGATATATGTGCTGCTCACTGTGTTTTGGGGCAATGTATGACATGTATGGTAGTTGTTTCATTTTGATGAAATAACACAGTTAATAATATTATAAAGTTTTTATATAAAAGACTTACGATTTACGGTCGAGTAGGCTCTGAAGAATTAGGAGAAAACTATCATACGTTGCCATTAATTTTAGCAGGAGATTCCAATGTTAATTCCGCGTCCGAAGATGGGCAACTCTTGGTAAACTTTCTACAAGATAAATTAGAACTACAAATGAATGAAATGAATAATAACCAAAATGAGCCTACCACAAGACATGAAACAACAATCGATGCAGTTTTCTCTAGATATCTTTCTAATTTTCATTCGAAAACATATCTATCTTATTTCTCATACCATAAGCCCATTGTCTCGGTCTTACAATCAACCACAGAAATTACTGATGTATCCGATAATGAAAATAATGAATAAAAATTAAAATTCTATTCAACAATATTAATTTATTGATAAAAACCCATAATAAATTTAAATATTTGTAGAAAATTAATATATGTATATGAATATAAAGGTATATATTGTACATATATACATATTTAAACATATATATATACATACATATAGATGGAGCTAAAAAAGTTTTACTTCAGTCGTGTGGTCTAAAGCACACTCGTTTTTTTATGCGCAGACGCTTATTTATATATAATTTTGTACATGGTCTATCAATCCTGCATATATTTTGTTCTGAATTGTGCTTGGTTCGATTGGAAATAATACAAAGTCACTACCTATTTTTAGATACGCATTCATGACATAAAGGGTTAATCTTTGACCTTGAAGGAGTTGATTAAACTGAAAATTGCGCCTCGTTGCCAACTTGTAACCCTAATATTGAACAGGATTTACTGCCTTTTTATTACTGTTCTCTCATGTGAGATAAATAAATAAATTTATTACATCATCACGAAAATCCTTTTATATACAGAGAGAGAGAAGAAATAACAAAATAATCTTTATCATACCTATAAAACATTATATTTTAGTTAAAATTATAGTTAAGTAATAAAAAATTGCGCTCTCTCTCTGTTAAAATTTGAAATAAATTGTGCATATATGCAAAATTCTGCATACAATTGTGCATTTATATGCATAAAAATAATAATAATTCCCTGTATTTATTGAGTTTATTAAATTTCATGTTATGATACATCCTGTTTGAGATTGATTTATCATTTAATTCGTCGCACAATTGTCCAAATAAATACCAATAAATTTCAGTCAGCGCAATTTTTTATTTTTATTTATTTATTTACTAATTTTGTAAAATTACATGTATTCTGCAAATTAAAGCATTGTGAAGCATTTTAAATTCAAAAAATATGTCTCGTTGAAATTCAATTGTGTCTGCTTTCGTAATAAACACGAGCTCTTAAAATCTTTAATTAATTGTTAAAAATAAAATAAGGTGAATGAACTCTTATTGTGCACATTATAATAATTTGCATAGATATCTAGAGTATATTATTCTTCCTCTTACAAAAATATATTATTAAATTCTATTCGAGATTATTCTTTATAAGTGCAATACTTAGTTTTAATATTAAATTATTACTTCTTCGTAAGTGTTTTTAATCTAATCTATATACAGTAGAATTCAAAAAAAAAAATGTGAAGAAATTTTATGGTTTTTAAATAATTTCCATGAAGATAAAAAATTACTACTGCTTTTAAAAAACACTAAAAATATTTTTTAAGAAATCTGTTACAAAATTTTTACTATGAGCCGAATTAAGAAAAGTTATTTATTTATTTATAACTGAGAATATTATACAAGGAAAGTAATGGAAAATAATTCAACTTTGTATACTTTACATAAAAATACTAGAAAATTTACTTATGCTTCAAAAAGATAAATTTTGAAAAAATTTAACTAGAGAAATATTATGGTTTAACGAAATATATTGATTTCTCAGAAAATAAATACGCTTTTTACAATTTTGCAAGCAAATTATCATCACCATTACTTTTCTTCTCTTTTTTTAGAAACATTTTTTTTTTTTAAATTTCTTACCTGGAAATGTTTTAAAAAACTATCTTTTTTAATTTTTAAAATTTTATTTTGGCATTTGGTTTAAAAATAAAAAAAATTTTTTTAAGGGACTTTAAAAAATTTTTAAAAGGAAAAATTTTTTCCTTTTTAAATTTTTTTTTGGAAAAATTTTAAAGTTTTAATTTTTTGCCGAAGGATTAATTTAAAATTCAATTAAAAGTTTTTTAAAAAATTAAAATTTTATTTTCAAGAAAACCTTAAAAAAAATTTATGGGTATTTTTTAAAATTTCTTTTGTTTTCCCAAACGGGAAAAAGTTAATTTTTTAAAAATTCTAGTTTTTAAAAAAAATTATAAGGCGGTTTAATTTAAAATTAAAAAGGGAAAAGTTTTGGGAAAAAGGTATTTCCGACAAGTAGTTTTTTTGTAAGGAATTTACTTTAAATTTTTTTGTTAATTATTTAATACAAAAAAAAACTTTTTCCCCGGTTTAAAATTTTAAAAAACATTATATAAAAATTTATTTAAATTTTAATAAATGTTAAACGGTATTTAATGTAATTAATGAATATAATTAATGAATAACCAAAATTAAAAACTCTTGTTAGGTAATATTAATTTAAAGATTTTTTTAAAGTACTGTTACTTAAAGCAAAGATCAAAAGCCTTCATAAAAATTTATAATGATTTTTTTTGTATTTTAATACGATTTAAAATTTTTTTAATAATTTCAACAACATAGTATACATCTTTTAAGACTAGGTTTACAACTTACATTTAGTAATACGTGGATTTTACAAACAAAAAAAAAAATCATGATTAATTTTATCTTTAAAAAAAATATCTAAAAAATCTTAATGAGTATTCAAAATAAAATAAATTTTGGTAATGGTTTCTTTTGTGCTTTAGATATATTTTGTACTTTTAAGAAACTATTTTGCTGTTGCATTTCATTTCTTTTCTTTATAATTATTGAAACTGCAGGCTTGAATAAATATTGACCCAGTATTCATTATATTTTTTAATAAGTATTTTTCAGTTCAACTGTCCCCATATTTTTTTAAATAAATATTTTTTTAATTTTTTTATAAAAAATAAATAAAGAAAGTAATATATATATCTATCTATATATATATATAGTATTATATATATAGCTTAAAGTATTTAAATTAATTTTAATGCGAGTTTTATATTGACAATCTATCATGTAAATATTATAATTTGATTTTTATTACACAGCTTTTTTCCCCTTTTGTTTTGCATTGGCTTATGTTGATTGTATATCATTAGGAAAGGGCAAAGTAGGTGTTTTGTTTTTAAAAACCCAATTTTTTTTTATGTTAGAAAATTTTAAAAAATTTTTGCCATTTCTGAAATGACTTTTTGTATCAAAAAACTTTCAAAAAGATAAAAATTTTTAACGGAAGATTTTACCATCAATTGTTATTTCTGTCAATGATGCCACTGAAAAGAATATTTTAATTTAATTGTAAATTTTTAAAAAAAAGGATCAATCAGACTGTAGATCATTGTCATAGCCATTCAAAAATGTTTCCATTGTTCCTTTAAAATGTCAAAACTACTTACAATCAAATAAAGTTTTAGATGTGACAGAATGGAGGAAAAATGTTCGAAATCTGGTTTGAAAAATTAATTCATAAACTAAACTTTATCAAAAAATCAGGCAATAAAAAATATATATTCCAAACTAATATATATAATTCATGTTAAGTTTGCTATTGATTGATAAAAATAAAACCCCCATTTAAAAAAAGGGTTATGTTTTATAAAATTTTCCCACCCCAAATTTTCAATTCATTAAATATATATATTTTAAATTCAAAATTTGACCAGAACTCTCTTCATATAGTCAAATTTGAAAAAGTTTCTAACATTTTAACCTTTTTTCATATAATCTGATAAAAACTCAAACTCAGTGGCGAAAGACCAGGGCCTACGTTGCTCCCAGTATACGTGACCGTTGGGTGCTGAGGTATATGTGCAGATGTCCCGATCAAATCCCAGTACTAATAACAATAATTTAATTAATTAATTATTCTAATTCCCTTTTTTTATTTTCTTTCCCTTAAAATTTTTTGATTTGTAATGAAACTTTCTGAAAAATGTGAACATATATTTATATAATTTAAAATTTACTGGAAAAATTGCTAAATTTTTTAAATAAAAAAAGGAAATTTTAAATTTTTTTTATGGAAAACATAATAAAATTAATTTTTACCCATTTTTAAAAATTTTAATTTTTTTTTTGCTTTTTTTAATTTTTTAATTTTAAAATTATTTTTGTTAGTATTTTATTGGAAATTCGTTAAAAAAGTTTGTTATAAAACCCAATAAAAAAAAAACAAAATAATAAATATTTCAAGGTATTTATAACATATCACTTACAAACTTAATCAAGTTTTATACCAATGTATATTGTTACCAATTATTAATTAATTTATTTATTTAGTATTTAATACCAATATATATTGTTAATAAATATTTTTAAACTTACAAAGATTTATCTATTGGTAATATTGTATAATAAACTCAGGGGCCCCAAAAAATTTGGCACCAAAAAAAAATTTCGGAATCGTAACGGGAAAATTGGCAGGGAAAGGGACATTCAAAAAGATATGCAAATGATTAGAAATGCAGCGTGATTGGCATTACGTTTTAACCGGCCCAAAATTTTTTAAGTCGTTCTCCTTTGGGGATAAAAAAGGTAACCCAAAACTTGTTTTTAGGGGTTTTGAATCGTTTAAAAAAAAAGCTGAGGGGAAACATGCCATTGGGGCCCTTTTTTTGGGAAATATGGGCTCTGTCGCAGTTTGAGGGGGAAAATTATCCCCGGGATGATGGGGAAACTGGGTTTGGGCAGTAGGGGAGGCTCGTCAAAAAAGGGGGCCCCTGATTGGGGTTGTGAGGGGGGAATTTTTGGGACCGGGGGATCGAAAAATTAAATTTACGAATAAAACTCAGGACGCCCTCGAAAACCAGTCTCGAGAAAACCCCCCATCGTAGAAAAAGCAGCGTACAGCCAAAAGCTTCATTGGCTGCCATCCAGGACAAGGGAGGGAACCCACTAGGGGCCCCCTTTTTTTTCTCGGGGAATCCCCAAAGAAGGCGCCTGGGTGGGAAGGCATTTGGGATCACCCCGGGCCCATTACGTGGCTCCCCTTTAAAACCCCCTGTTTGGGGTGGCGCCAGTCGGGTCTTTTAAACCGGACAAATCCAGATTCAATATCCCTTGATGACAAAAAAGTTCTGTGTGGGGAAACCCCCTGGGAACATTTAATTCCCTTTCCTTTGGGACGGGAACACACCCTTCCCCCGCTGAATTTTGATGGTATGGGGTGCCCTTGCCAATACACGGTCAACCGAAATATTGATCCCCGGGCCTTTTTGACAGCCCAGCCGGAATTTCCCTGACATCCTGCAACCACATTTTTGCCATCATTCAATGGCCCCAGGAGCCATTTTACCCCAAAAAATGCTGGGCCTATACGGCAAGGGTGCACAAGACTGTTTCCGCACTGTAATCCCCCTTCCTTGGCCTCCCGATTCCAGATTTGTTCCAAATCCAAATACCTGGGATCATCTGGTAAATGGCCCAGAGTTTGAAAAAAACTAAGTAGGTTGCAGTAAATATGGTACGAAATATCTCAAGACATCATACAGAACTTGTAGGCCTCATCACCCGATCGTATCGTATCATGCATTCGCTCTATAGAGAGGGTTCAAAAAGGTATTAAACACTCCATTCCTTTGCCTTTTTTTCTGAAATAAATGATCCTTTTTCTTTGATTTTCTAACCATTTACTTATATCAAAGTAATCATTACGTATGTAAAGTTTCGTTTCATTTTGACAACTCCTTCTTGGTTGGCTAATTTTTTTGTCCATGAGTGTATAACCAATATTTATTACTAATAAATATTGGTAAACGTACAGATTAACTCGTTATTTATTTTCTGGATTAGTGTACAGTTAAATCAATACCCACACATAAGACAAATCAATGTATATCAGAAGCAGGAATAAAACGATAAACATTTTTCCTTTAAATGTTTAAAATGGAAATTATTCAGTTATTTTTTTATGAGAAAAGAGTAAAATTATATTCACAGTGGATTAAGCTATTCAGTTTCTAATTTTCCATCACAACATAAAAAATAATTGCTTATTTATTCGAAAAACTAGTAATTTTTTACTGTATGAAATGTCTGGATGAAAATAATAGCCTGGGTTGCCTTTAAAAGAAATTTTACAAATTTAATGAAACTAAATTAGGTTAAAGCTGATGCTTATACATTTTGAATGGACTTAAACACAACGAAAATTAAAGATTTTATTTAGAAAAGAAAGCCGAATTACTTTTATATTGTTAAAGATACAGCTTATATTTGGGAAAAATAAATCCCCGATAGCAATTTGAGTTTTTCATATACAATGAGTGACAATGAAAATTTAACTCCAAGATAGAATGATCAGAGACACAGGAGACAACAACAAATCATAAGTGATGTTTATCTTCAAATGATATTCTTAACACAAAGCTTGAACAACGTCACCTTAGTAGATTGCTTCAATCTTAAGGACGATGATACGCAAAGTAATCAGGCACAGGCATTAATGAAAAGGTGCTCTGAGAGATGGTTTTCATTGCTCTGTCAACCAATTGCCACCGTTAGTCTTCTGAATGTAGCGGCGGCAAGGCATGCAAGCGGTGTCCAAAAATAACCCAGACGTGTTCAACTGGTAAAGGATTACGTTAAGATGATGGTCAGGGAAGCATCTATACATTTTGCAGAACACGTTGACTACAGCGTGCAGTGTGCTGTCGGGCGTTATTCTGTTCGTAAAGGACATTGAGTAGTCCCGAAGAATGGAAATAATCTTAAGTCCCAACATATCATCAAAGTATCATTGAGCTACCATAATGTAAGAAATATGAACTACAGTGGGCCTGTTATCGTACACGATGGCACTCAAAACTAAGGTGCCAAGTTATTACCCGGTGAGCTATACCATAGATGTAACCGGATTGAATCTTTCACCATGCCTTCACCCTATTGTCAATGGATAAGACAGTTATCATTGGATAGACAAATACATGACTTTTCACAGAACACAACCCTGCTCCATCCGTCATCGATGTCACTATAATTTGACACCACTGCAAAAGGAGCCGTCTTTGCTTTGGGGTCAGTGACAATCTTTTTAACGGAAAGCTATGTCTGGTAGAGATTAGCAACCAAATGATATATAATGATTCTGGTTGATATAGAACTATCTGGAGTGTCCTGCACCTATATCAAGATTGGATTACTAGGACACTGCCTATGCGTTGATGTCCGTCGGTGACAACTTCTTTGGTTGAACCGGCACCCCTCAAACTCGCCTCATTTTCTTATGCCAACCGCCTTAGTTCCAGACTCTAGGGGGCTGTCATCTAAGATTTGACGTATGGACCAACCTGCCCTTCTCAGTCCAATCACTAGACCCCTCGTGAAATCGTCTGTCTCTCGATATTGCTTCTGCTGGCGGCGGCCTGGTATTCCCTACTATTGCTCTGAGTGGCGAAAAAAAATTTTCAACGTCGATTTTCTTGACAGAAATAACGGCACGGATATTTCCCTTCTAAATATTCTTTCCCTAATAACTTCCTCAACGTATGCCAGAGAGATTCAAATTCCTCGGTACTCAGTGAAGGGTCCCATCCAGAAAGTTGCATAATTTCGACCATTCTTTCTTAGTGTTACTTTTCAAATGTATTCGTAGAGCAGTTAATTTTCTAAAAACGTTTAAATATGCGATTAAACCTTTCTCAAAAATAAATTCTATAGCATTTAATTTGCAATCTAAAAAAAGTACAAAGAACATTAGAACCTGTTTTTGTGCGGTTCTTTCTTACGTGATTTTATTTTTCTAGCGATTTGTTTTGTGTGATTTTATTTTTGTACTTTTTTGTGCAATCTTTTTTATGCGGTATATTTATTTCAACGGCTTTGGCGCCACTGTAATGTTTTCTATCAATGAACATATATACACTTCAGGATACTCTGTTCATTGGTTACATGTCTCTAGACCACTGATTCCCAAAGTGGTCTATATAGACCCCCAGGAGTCTATGACGAGCTGCAAGGGGTCCACGTCAGTGAAAAAATAATTCGGGGGTCCATAAGATGTAAATGAAGGTCTGTGATGTGGTGGTTCTCATTAAACCAACCATTATTTTAATTTTGAAAGAAAATTTAGTCAAGTGGAAACCATATTTTATCTATTTAATAGATTTATTTACTAATTTTAATGATGTTAATTTGCAGTTACAAGGTGACAACATAAATTTTATTCAAACAAGACCATGCCCGCAATTTTAGCTTTAAAAAGACTTACTTGTTATTTATCCCGAATTTTCGAATTTTGTGAGAAAATTGTTAATTTCTTTTCCTAGTGAGAAGGAGTTCCATCGTGTGTGTGTGGGAGGGGGGGGGGATAAGTTCTGAACATGTTGATTCCCATTGTTGAAAAATTGTTATTGAAGCACCAAATTTATTCCTCCTTTTCAAAGCATTTGTTTTTGCTCAGTTATTTTAAGTATTAAGCAAATTTTAATTTAATTAACCTGCTTTTCTTAAGTTTTAAACACCATACTTCACTTCAGTTAGAATTTTAGATCGTTTAAAGTAAGTAGCTCTATACCATCTGTCAAAAGACATTTAAATTGGTAAATTTGCAAAAATTCAATATTAGGTAAGCAGGGGTCTACCCCAAACCAAAAACAAGACAAGAGGTCTATGAGACAAAAAGGTTTGGGAACCTCTGCTCTAGACAATGCACATTCAATTGCTTTCTCTCAACGCACTAGCATCATATACTTACGAAAAACGAAACTTTTAACGGCAGTGACATTATCAATAATTTGATAAATTATGAATGCGGACAAGAAGAACCGAATTCTTTGAAAGTGGATAAAATATATGGAGAGATCCAGCTTCCCCTTTGGAAAAACCTTTTCTTGACATAGATACTAATTCCAAACGGAGTTTGAAATTCCAAAAAGAGCTTCGATCATGCTTATCTGTACTAAAAGTGAAAAAACTACAAGTGTATAAAACAACAAGTGTTTTAGTAAAAGCAAACGCCATAACTTTACATAAGATGTCAAACTTTAAAATGCGTTTTACTCGAAATGTGTTTTTTTTTCGAAAACCTCAAACGGGGACAACGATTGCTCAAAAAGTTTTTAAGATAATTTGCTGAAATTTTTTGTGTATGTTCTGTATAACAGTAGAAGTGATTTAACATTCAAATTTATCAATCACTGTTTTATTACAAAATTTACAGCTCTTTCAGGGAATATAATCAGGGTTTTTTTAAACAGTTTCATATAACAACTAAGATAAAATGCTCTAGTTTTGGTAAAAATTAAAATATCTCTTATCGTGAAGGTCACTTCAAAAAGGAATTACAAAATAATACATCAAAACTGAAAAATTAAGAATTTGTTCATTTACTATTTGTTCAAAGCGTACTAAATAAATCTAAGTGTACTAAATAAATCTAAAAACCACAAAAAAATCTCTACATCTCCATTTTTTTAAAAAAAAAAGTTGTCGCAAGTAGTCGGATGCATTAAGCGGTCTTTACTCCCCAAAATGCTCCAAAAATAGAGCATATTTTTTATTGCACATATTGCACATCTGAATGAGAAAATGGAAGAATTTTATTTTAATTTTCAATTTTAGAGTTTTCACACTTTTTATTTATTTTATAATTGTGAAACACAACCCACCCCCAAAAAAATGTTTACGTTTTATAAGTACACCCTACATGCTATGAAAAATGTTTTATGTATCTTCAAAGATTTTCTCTCATACTTACAAAAAAATTTCATCTTCGAAGCCTATTTTTCAAGCAGTTGGGGGTTTTGTGTGTGTGCACATGTGTATGCACATACAATTGAAGAACGGTGTAATACTAATCTTACATTGCAATGGGGACAGAGATAACATTGGCTTTTTTTAATTATCTTTCCATTTTCAATTAATTATATTTCAATTAATTCAATTAATTTTAATTATCTTTCATCTTTCCTGCCTTCAATGAAAAATTCCCGCCTTCACCAGAAAGAAAATCCCTGATGAGAAGTATTTCAGTGTATTTCCATGAACAAACTGCATCTCTTAAAAACACTAGCACTAATTATCTCACCATAAGAATTAAAAAAATGTGCAAATAAAAGATAGTTCGAAGAAAATATCACTGCCTGCAAAGCGTAATGTCAAATCGGTTAATAGCTCGTACGTTATAAAGGCAAACCAGTTAAGGCAGTGCTTCTCAAAGTTTCAATATTCGCGCCCCAATATTCAATCGTGATTTTCATCGCGCCCCTCATACAATAACAATATATTGAATTCAATAATACCATACTTCGACACTTAACTACGATACGATCCTAACCACTTAAGTGCTACCGGTGTATATAAACGCCTCGCTCTGTCAAAGCATTAATTTTCCCGGACGTATATATACGTCTTGTCGAAGAACGATCTTTTCTCTGCACTGCTATCTATAAAATTATTCCGAAGGCTTTGGAATGCAATAAAAAGACATTGACAATGTGTGCGAAGAATTTACTTATTTGAGAATATTTTTGCTTCTTTACTCCTCCCCGCCAAACATCACATACGCGCATCTATGTGGTAAATGGTTGTCATTGGAAAGCGAATCACGTAACTTTTAATCGACAGTTAAGGTATTAATTATAAACCGTACTATATATAAAGTTAAGGGTTAATTTTTGGATATAATTTTATATATGACAATCCCATGGGGTCATTGGTAATTATTAAACTTGTTCTTAACTTCGTATTGTTAAATTAATTATAGAATACATTGTGTAGCACTGATACATTTATAAGTATAATATATCAGTGGAAATGTGTAATTTATTTTTTGTTTTGTCAGAATGTGTTTTGTTTGTTTTGTCGTTTTTTTGTTTGTTGCTCGCGCCCCCTCGTAGAGACGTCAGCCCCAAGGGCGTGCCCCACAGTTTGAGAAACGCTGAGTTAAGGGGTTAAAATGGTATTGAATAGTTATCCACCATTAGTTTATCGTACAAAAAATTATAATAATTCTGATTATCAAAGGAATTAGGATAAAAAGTAATGATAAGAAATAGGATGAAGAGTAATGGCATTTGCTGAGATCATTAATTGATTAATTACAATCCAGTAGAAAAGAGATAAAAATCGATTTGAAAGTAATCTCCATTAGAGAATGAAATCAATATTTTATCTTTTTTTTCAATTAAAAACAGTAAGGAAATCAATTTAGGGAATTTCAACGTTTCTTGTATATAAGAATGCCTTTTTATTATTGCAAACATTTGTTTAGAAATTATTTACTAGAGTTTACTCAGAAAAAGAAGAAAAATATATGTAAAAGGCGGAGATTTAAATAGTTTAAGAAATTGATTATAGGTTTATAAGAAGTAAAAATGGAGAGTTTTCTTCACAAAAAATCAGGTATAATTTAAATATTCAAATTCTTTCCAACATTCTCACCACTATTTCGTTTATTAATTCCTCTGAACACGAAATACATAGAGTAAATTTGCATGTGTTTTATTCTGATAAAATTTCTATTTTAATCACAGTTTCTAAAATATAAATTTTAAGAGAAACTGCAATACTAATTATCTTAAATTTAAACGCTTCTCATTAGAACATGATGTCGATCAGTAATTTTCTCTGTGATTGGGGTAATCATATCTCTAGAAACACACAAATAGAGTTCCGGAAAGAAATGTATTACATCGTGATTTCTTTTAATGAACTCAAATAAAAATAAATTATAGTTTTAAAACTAAAAACACGCTTTTATAGTTAATCGAACTAAAAAGTGAAAAATAATTCTTAATATGAGAATAAAATGATTAACGAGAAAATTAATGACATTGTGGTAACAGCGTTGGTGACTCGTATCAATTGTTATAATTTCTTCCTAGTTCTATTCCGAAATGCAGTGTAAAAATGTAGTACAAAGCACCCCACACGCGCTTTTGCTACAATGACATTAATTTTCCAGTTAATCATTTTATTCTTATATTAAGAATTATTTTTCAATTTCTAGTTCGATTAATTATAAAAGAGTGTTTTTTTAACTATAGTTTATTTTTCTTATTTATTAGTTCGATCTACAATAAAAGTGTGTACTGTTTTAGTTTTTTTAAACTATCATTTATTCATTGATGACTTAATCTTAAATGCGTCAGTTTTTTAAGATCTGGAATACCCACTGGCATCCTATTAGTGCGCCGATACGGCCTGATTTGCTAAATTTAGGTTCAGCCAACTGAAGGAAATCTGGAAGAGCTAAGTTTGAAATATTTGATGTGGAAGAGGGTGTAAGGTCAATCATATTTTCCACTAAGATGATCGCTATTTGTATTAACCATGATCTTTAGGGTTGGCACTTAATTTTTTATTCGCCAAATCTGGAATTAGTCACCAAACCGGGAAATGGGATCTAGAACTAGTCGCCAAATCTGGAAATGGGAAATCGTTAATCCGGATGATCCTGATCAGGACAACGGAACAAAGTTATTAAATTATTGTATTGTCATCAGTCTTTGACAAGTGTACAAAATTTCGAAGACTCAAAGACGTATTGTACTGAACTCTCTCTCTCTCTGAGCTCAGTGGCACAACAGCCCATGAGAGCCAAGGCTTACTGCGCCTATCTCAGCTTACGTAACCTTAGGCGCTCGGATACATGTGCAGATGTTTCGGTCAAGTCGTCAGCCGGTCGCGAAATCCCCAGTTTTCAGTTCCCTAGCAAGCTTGGTACTCATTTATCAACCCACTGAAGAGATGAAAAGCTGAGTCGACCTAACCCAGCCCGAGATTTGAACCCCAGACCCATGGCGGGGAAGCGCGATACATTACCCCTCTGCCATTGGGCTTTAACGTATTGTAAGACCTACAAAACAAAAGAATGGATTTGATTATCAAGAATGACAAACCAAAATATGAGTATTCATTTAAAAAGTCATTTGACCAAAATGGAAAAGTATTACGTTTGCTTGAACTGTCACTGATTTAGAACAGTGCAATAGGGTTAAGCTTGTTTTTACAAGATCCTAATCTTCCCCATTCAGCAGAAAATTTCGATTTTTTCAAGCAAAAATTGTGTAATCTATTTCATAAATTAAAAATTAAACACCATGGAGATATTTAAGGCTCTGCTCCTGCGAAGGTTAAAATGAGACAAAATTTATAACGAAACGAAACACGCTTAAAAATTTATTCTACTAACTAAAGCAACATGGAACCAATCAAACCTGTACAATACGTCTTATTAAAAGAGCTTTGAACAAATATATTTAAAATCTTTAAGCTAACGCAAATAAACAAATCAGCCTATGTTAATCACTCTTTATTAATCAAATATAATACACAGCGAGATCTCAATTTGAACAAAGAAAAGAAAAAAAAAGAAGACTTGATTTCCGAAGCAATGACGAGAAGGTGTTTGAAGATACCATAAAGTAGTTCTTACTCGCCCTGGAAGAACAAACGACTTTGAAACGGAGAAAGAGAAAGAGAGAAGCGCCTTTTCCATTTTTTCCACCCTTACCCCCTTTCGGCGGCGGGCTAATCCCGCATGCGTGGGAGGTTGGGGGTGGATCGGCTTTTTTGAAGCCAATTAGTCGTTCGGCAGGCGCGCCGGAATTAAATGGGTCGGACGTTAGCAGCTGTGGAAGGGAATTTGCGAATTTCCGCTCGCGATCGATAGGGAAAGCTTTCCGACGAAATTTTGCCCAAAGAGAAATTCTCATCCACTTCCTAACAATTCTCGCTCTATCTTCTTTTTTTCCCTTTAGATTTCTAACGGGTTTATTTTTATGGGGAATTTCCCCTCTTCCCCCACACATACTTTTTTTGGAATTGCTATCACGTTGTGTAATAATAAGAATAGAAAAAAATAATATGATTTTTTTTTCTTTATCAATGTTTATTTTTTAAAAATGTGGTTATAAGAGAAAAAAAATCGTTATTTTTAGCTAAAATATGGGTTTGTTATGTTGGAATGCTAATGATAGGTCCACTTATTTTTGTTAAGTTATAAGCATCTAAGCCTAGAGTTTATTTATTTATTTCCTTGAGACAGATTTTTGAAAGTGAAGTAGTTAAAGAATGTAATTCAGAGCTGAAGCTTTTCCTGTGTAGAGCTTTAGGCTAAAACCTTTAAATACTTCGTTATATGCTAAGTAAAATTAGCTTCTGGTTTTATATTGAAAAAGAGAATTATTAACAATTTAACAAATCTTTTTCAAAAAAAAAATACTATATTTTAAGTCAGTTATGAACAAAAATTTAGGTAGTGGAAAAATCCTCCAACCTAAAAAACTATTTTATGATATCAAAAAATTACTCATTTCCATCAATAGCAAAATGTTTGAGACCATAACAATAATAGATTCTTAATTAATTCTAATTAGCAATTCTTGATTAATCCTTGATAGAAATAGATTTGAAAAAGCATTCTTTGTTTTAGTTAATGGATGAACAATTCGTAATTTTTTTTTAATTATTTAAAAATAAATTAAATTTTAATGAGGTATTTAATGATATTGACCACTTGAATGTATACAAATAAAAGTTAACACTTGATAGAATGTAATATTGTGAAGAAAAAAAAACATAAATAAATGTTAATTGCCACCATAAATGCCAATTCTACATGCCGCCAAATTTTTGTCAATTTGAGTAAAGTGTTTTCAAACAAAAAAAAAGGGGGGGGGAAGAAAAAGAGATAACTTTTAAAGTTTTTATGGCAGGGATTCTCATTTATAATTTAATAAATGTACTCTAGATTGAGATTTAAAGTCTAATGAAGCCGATGATCATGGCTAAAACTTTGATGAACCATCACATTTCCAAGTAATTAAATTTATTTATTTTATTGGGGGGGGATTGCATGTATTGTTTTACATATTTTGAATTCAATAAAAATATTAATTATAACTCAGTAATTGTGCCTTTTAGCTTTCATACGTAAAGATTTTAGACCAGCAATCCTTATTGTTAGTCTAAAAACAGCAAGGATTAGTATTTTTATTTCATCATTTTCTCTCTCTCTCTGTGTATATATATATATATATTAAAAGATATTTGTAATAGCTTTGATAACAATTTTAACATAAAACACATTAAATCTTTTATGTTTGGACTCAGTAAGACAGAATTATGTATTGCAGAAGATGTACTAATTTCAAATAAAATTAAAGATTGTCATGCTTTGCACATTATTAAGGACATTCATAAATTGTTGAAATATAAACATAACATAAATGTTAATGTAAATAAGGATTATCAAATAGAATACTGTACACTTTTAATTATGAAAAACAATGATAATTTAATTTTCTG
>BMAV01001197.1:0-16372 GCA_019973955.1 Trichonephila inaurata madagascariensis
CATATATCTTTTTTTAGGAGCCATTTTTAAAATGAATCTTTTATTTTAAATTTCAATAAAAAAAAAACCTTTGCAGATGAGTATTTTGAAGTTACCAAAGTTTAATCTTAAAATGCAAACGATAAAATGAATTACAAAATCGTTTCCGTTAAGTGTGAAGGACCTCCTGTATTCATTTATCAGCCTATTTCGTAAAATTAAATTTTGTTGCTGTTCAAAATCAATATTCTGTATTATGAATGCAAATTTTTTATCAAATTTCTGTTGTAAAATTTATTAATCAATCCCATCCTTTTTATAAAAATTGTAGTTGAGGATTTGGAGATCCATGGAGCATACAAAGGGGTTCCATGAAACACAAAAATATTAAAAGGAAAACTAATAAATGTGTATGCATAATGGATTCATGTTTTCTATGGAGTTTGTATAACCATAAGTATCCAAAGCTCATTCCTTTCTTCATCAGTACCTTGACAGCTCAGGGTGGGCCTTGGCCTTCTCAAGAAGCCTTCTTCCTATTAGTGTTCTCTAATTTTTAGTTCTCAAAACTAGGAGATTTTTTTCTAGTCCATCAATCCATCTTAAATTTGGCTTGCCTTTTCTCTGTGTGCCAATTGGGTTGGCATTGAAGACTTTTTTTAGTGGTGTGGTCTTCATTCATTCTGACAACATGGCCTGCTCATGCAATTCGTTTTACTTTGATGAAATTTACAATATCAGATTCTTTATATGAGTAATAGAGCTCTAAATTTGATCTTCGCCACATGCCATTTTTTTTTTTAATTCTCCAAAAATAATTCTTAGAATTTTCATCCCAGTCATTAAAACTGAAAATTTTATCTATACATAATAACACACTGTATTTTCTAATACATTTTAAACTTTTATTATAATACAATAAAAGAATATTAGGATGTTTTTTCTTTATAACCTACATAGAGAATATTCTTTTTATCAAGGGTGCCATGAAATAATTTTATACTTGCTAGTGCAATGTTTTTCAAAATTGAACAGTTTTGTAATGGAAAATAACCTTTATTGACATATACTTAGATTTGATGTTAACATTTAAATTTAATCAGAAACAGCTTCTAAATTTTAGATTGAAAATTCATGCAAAATACACAGGATGTCTCTTGCACAGCATATTATCATTCAGAACAATATATTTAAGTGAAAAATGTTTTTTGAACATAAATAGCTACAAAAACGAATGAATGCAATTGCAGATAATTTCAATAGACCTAGAAAGTTTGTATATAAAATGCTAGCATATATCCCACTTACTAAATATAATGCATGGATAGAAACATTGGACCATAAATTAATATTAATAAATAATTGTATTAAAAATTATCTTTACGTGAAGTAACTATAACATGTTGGTCTACTTTAAATATTATCGTATGATATATTCCAAATGTTTGTGGAATGGGATTTCCCGAAAACAGCTTGAAATTACACTGCTGTTTGTAAAAAATGCAACACCATGAAGGAATCATCAGAATTAAATGAGCTTTGCAGCAAATATAAATTATATGATGTTAGTAAAATTAGTAAAGTTTCAGAGCCACGGGGCAAAGAGTCCCAGTCCCCTTTGAACTGATGCTAAAAGAGGGCTGTAGGGGGACCCGTTGAAAATAGTTAATGATTATTTGTTAGTGGCAATGTTTAGTGAAACCTAATTATGCCTCCCAAAAATAAAAGACATTCAACAACTTACAGAGTGGCAAGCTGATTGGTACCAAGTTATCTTTTTCAGATGAATCGCCTTTGTTGAGCTATCCCGGTAAACCTCCCTTTCCCAGAGGGATCAAAAGACATAGTGGCCTAATCCCCGGTTAGGGTTTTGGGGTGCATTGATCATGGATGATCAGCAGCGCCTAAAAAATTTTTTCAAGGGAGGGGTCTGGGGTTAAAAAGCCCAATTTTGGTATCATGCTCTAATCGGGCTTAAAATATTCTTTTGTTTTTGTATTTTGGGGAGGGAACAAAATTAATTATTGAATAAATAATTAGTTAATTTTATTAATGAAAAAGGCAAAATTAAATCTTAGTAATATTTTACATAAAATTATAACTAATAAAAAAATCTGGGGCTAGGGGGGGTGTCCGACCCTGGACACCCCTTTGTGCCCACTGGGGGCCACCCAATTTGCTATAGATTGAGGGTTATCTCAATAGCAACAGGCCATGAAGTGCAACCCCGTGTCCCTTCCTTCAAGGCATCCATGGAGCTATTTTTCAGCAGGATAATACACCACATGTTGAAAAAAGTTTTTTGAGCCTTTGTTCAGCCCAAAAAATGCAACTTTTCCTTGGCCTGCTTATTCATGGATATGTCCCATTGAGCAGTATTTGGGGGGGTTGCCCCCCGGATCCCCGCCCTGCAGCTTCAAAAGCAATTTTCCCCTGTTTAAAACATACGGGGCCTAATTATCAGATTTGGAATTCCCCGGTGTACTGATTTGATATGGGAGTGAAACGCCCGCTTTTTGGGGCATTCCTTAATTTTTTTTGTTTTGTCTACGCCATGCCTCAGGCGGGTCCGCTTAATTTTTCCTTCGACAGGTAAATCACTAGATTTTATTTCATAATAAAACTAGATTTCAAAAGGAGAGGGGGTTTGCAAGATTTTAACAAAAAAATAAATACAACAAAAAGCAATTTTAAAGTATTACACTTCCAGATATAAATTATTTACACTATTTTAAGCCTTCATTACACAAAATTTGTAAAAAAATCGCACATAAAAATATCAAAGTAAACCATATTGTAATATTATCGCCATTTTGGCAACAAAACCAACGGGATACCAGCCCTACTGTATCAAATTAGATCCCAGATGGAGTTACCCCGTCTGATAATTAGACCGACGATATGAAATTTTTTCCCATAGCGGGCCCCTTTCAAAATCTGTTCAACCCCCCTGCCAGGTTAGCAGCACTTAATCAGCTCGTGGTGGCTACACAAATACTGATTTTGGACATTTAATATATATATATTTTTTTTGCTTTGCTTTGAAAATTTTGTCATTTATTTGTACCAATCCCCTTGTTTGTGCATTAAATTTCATTTTTTTCTGATGATTTCTTCATGGTGTTGCTTTTTTTATAAACAGCAGTTTAGTTCTGAGGGCCCTATGAATAGAAAGATTTGGCCCATTGTTCAAGCATATTAAAATTAATCAATATGGTCTGTTTTAAATGTTTCAAAATCTTAACCTATTTAAAAATAATATGTATTTTTTGTTTGGGGTTCAGTTTTATGAAAAACCAGTCTCAAAGAAGAAAACTTATTTAAGGCGATAAATTTATTTCAAAATAACCCGGGCAATGAAGGATTGCAGCAATATTCATAGAATAAACCCCAGAAGGTTTTCACCCCTTTCCCACAGACTCAAACACAATTATCAGTGTTTAAAAAACAAGTATGTAAAAGGGTTTTCAAACAAACACAGCCCAAATTAATCAGTTTGCAGTCAAAAAACGCCATTAATGCTGGTTAAGCGGACCAACTTGTTGTGGCTAGCACCGCTTGTTTATAAACCAGCGAAACTTCCAGAAAATTTCCCATTTATAAGTGACATTAGTGGAAAACCCCAATTTCTAGAAGAACAGAGGGTCCCCAACCGCCAAATTGGGCCAACTTTTATTAAATTAAATGCCAAATTCCATTGAATCGCATCTATATCGTAAGGAACGCATTGCTTATGAGTTTAAAATTTTAACATAAAATAAATATGACATAGAGTTATAAATGCATTTAACATCCAAATACAAATTATTTGGGTATTTCCCAAAAAGCAATATATATTCATTTTAATTTGTATTTTTTTGTATTTGGGAAAATGTTATTTACTGTTCTTTTTTTCAAAGAAAATTTTGATAATTTTTTTTTTTAGGGTGCCTTGTTTGCTGTTTATCAATAGAAAACTTTTGAAGATATACTGAAAGGGAGGAAAAGATTTTTTTCATACTTAGCAAAGGGGGCTTTAATTATAAGTTTTATTTTGGGGACAAAACTGGTATATTTTAATACATAATTGCAAAAACTAGTGCAATGAGCCTCAACTTTTTAAATATTTTTTTGTTTAAAGTAATTTAAAATAAACTGATATACCTGAAGAGGCAAAGTGTAATTTTTCAGTGACATTCTTTGAAAGTATAATTTATTTTTTTCCCCTTTTTATATGGGAAAAAAAAGAAAAAATTTCTTTTTTTTCTTGAAACTTGTAAATTGATTTATGAAATATTTCTTTGAGAAATAATTGCAGCTATATCATGTAACATAATTCCCTGCCTCAGCTAATTTTTTTTCATGCAAAATTTTTTTATTGAATTTCTGATATACTTCGAAAATTTTTTTTAATGGATTCTTTTTTTGGGAATAAAAGCAAAATAAATTGTAGTAGCTTTGGTCCTCATACCTGGAAGTATGCCTCTTTGCCTCATTTTTGACATTTTCTTAGAATATTTAAGATAGAATATTTATTTCCTTTTATATTTGAATTATAGGTATTAGAGGGAAGACCACACATAATAATTAGAAGATGGCTACTAAGAACTTTGAATTAGGTGATTTAGTCTGGGCCAAAATGAAGAACTATCCCTTTTGGCCAGCACAAATAGTCAACCCGCCAGTTGTAAATGAAAAGCTCGACACTGACAGAGGGCTGCCAAAGAAAAAACCTTCTATGTCTAGAAGAAATCAACATTTCGTCTTTTTTTTTGGAACGAGGGACTTTTCTTGGATTTCAGATGAAAACATTGTTCCTCATTCTGAAGAAATGGTAAATAAAGAAATAAAAAAAAAATCTGCCTCATATGTAAAAGCTGTAAAAGAAATCGTTAAAGCTAGTCGAGGGGAAGATTTGTTTACAGCGGGTCGCTGGGTTCCCAAATCTCTAAGAAAAGGGTAGGAGATCCCGGGGGGAAAATGAACGGGAAAAAAAATCTTCCCAAACACCTTTTGCCCCAAACCCCCCCAAACCCCAAAAACCATTTTAATGACCATTCTGCCGTTTAAAATTTTTCAAAATACAGATATGATTTCTGTTTGTCTCGATAAAGAATCAGAGTTTGAATATTTTTTCTCCCCTAATAATTATTTGGGAGAAGCACGTAACATAACACCTAAGAAAATTGGATTCATAGGCCTAGGAATGATAGGCCGAAGTATTGTAACAAGGTTCTTAAATTCAGGACATAATGTTTCAGTATGGAATCGTACATCAGAAAAATGCCAAGAATGTGTTGCTGCAGGAGCTCAGCAGCTCTCGACACCGGCTGAAATAGTTTATAAATGTGATATTATCTTTTGTTGTGTTTCTGGACCAGAGGCTGTAAAGTCCATAGTTTATGAAAATAATGGCATTCTGACGGGTCTTGAGGAATGTGAGCCTGGATCCAAAGGATACATCGAACTGACATCCATGAATCATGTTATTGTGCAAGAAATTTGCAAGGCCATCACTGATAAAGGTGGAAAATATCTCGAAGCTCCTATCAGTGATTCAATATCTAATGTACAGGAGGGCTCACTATTGATTCCTGCTACAGGGAATCGTCAGCTTTTGGAAGATTGTGTATCCTGCTTCCATGCCATTGCTAAACTAACGTGTTTTATGAATTGTGAAGTTGGAACCGCTTCTAAAATGAATCTTGTATTTAATATGCTAAGAGGTTTCACATTTGTTGCTCTGGCTGAATCAATGGCGCTGATAAAGGAAGCGAAACTTTGGCACTACGATTTCGTGAACTATCTTTCATATGGTCAAATGGCTAGTCCTTTTGTTACAGAAAAATATGATGACTTCATGCAGAATAATTTAACTTTAGACACTTCATTTAAGTACCAAAAAAAGAATTTGGAGTTGGCAGTACAACTTAATAATGCATGTCAACAGCCTTGTCCAATGATGTCTGCTGCTCTTGGAATATGCCAAATTGCCACTCAGCGTGATGTGGCGAGGCTAGAAACTCACTGAGTTTCATTATTCTATATATCTGATAAAATTTCAAATTCATTGCAAGATGTGAATAGAAAAAAATATCCATTAAAATTTACATTTCTTATTGTTTAAGGCTTTTCTTTCTACAAAAATGTCAGATCATGATGCAAAATAATTTTACTGTTGACACTTCACTTAAGTATCAACAAAAGGATTTGGAGTTAGCAATACAACTTAGTAATGCATATCGACAACCTTGTCCAATGATGTCTGCTGCACTTGGAATATACCAAACTGCTACTCAGTGTGGTTATTCAGGCTGGACACTATGAAGTTGATGGAACCTACCTTCGAATCTCTCGGAGATACTACTTTACTGGCATGCGAAAGTACATTCAGGACTATATTAAAAATTGCAATGAGTGTAACAGGTTTAAACCATCTGGCTTGTTACAGACTCCAGTGTATTCTCAACGTTTTGAGACGCTTGCTGTGGATTTGTTTAGTCCGTTACCGGAGACTTCTGACAGGAAAAAGTGGATTCTGATTGTCGAAGATCGAACTCTTTGCATTGCCCAATTCAACAGCAAAAGAATGTGCTGTCACCCTTATTGAGGAAGTTTTCTTGCAATATGGCCTACCCAGGTGCATTATATGCGACAACGGAACACAATTTATCAGTGCAGTTATGCAGCAGGTGTGTTATTTTCTGGACATAAATAGTGTTTATTCCAGTTTACCACCCAAAGGCCAATCCAGTGGAACAGCAGAATCGAGATCTAAAGCCTCGACTTGCAATCCTGGTTGGAGATGACCACACAAGATCGCCCGAGAGACTTCCGTCCATTCGCTTTGCAATGAATTCTTACAAATGTGAAACCACTAACCAAACTGCAGCTTTTCTTCAGTTCGGCCGAGAACTTCGAACAACTGATGACATCAATCATGACATTAGGAGTGTCATTCAGAATGACAACATTGTAGCAGAGATTACTCCATATCTAAAGAGATTTGCCGCCCTGACGAAACAAATAAAAGAACGCGTAGAATCAAAGCAAGATTATCGTAAGCAATACGCTGACAAACGCCGTACACCTGGCTACAGATTCTTCATAGGTGGCAGAGTTTGGGTTAATAAACATCCCCTTTGAGTAGTTCTGCTCGACAACGAACATCAAAATTTATGCCGTGCCAAGACGGGTCCCTATGTGATTCTCAGCCAATGATCTCCTACTACATTTGAGGTGGCCAATCTTGAGGATCCTGATGTTCCTATTGGGGTCTACCACACCTCAGCCTTGTGACTTCATCAAGGTCCATCGTCTAAGCCTTTAGCTCCTCTTCGTAAAACAGGCAGTCCAAGAAAGACACTTCCTGCCCTCTCGCCGAAGCGACGTCAAGGCCAGATGGGGAGACTATTTATAACTGTAACCGAAAAGATGACGTTGTAACTATTAGATAGTCTGTTCCGCCCTCAGTTGGTCAGTTTTAGTTTAGTGCTGTGAATGTCTTGTTGTAGTACGAGTGTTTGTACTTATATGTAATCCTGTGCCTGTTCTGTTGTCAACCCAAAAATGAAAGGTTTCTTACCAGAGAGGGAGTTGTCTTCATTTGGACTTTGCCAACAAGCATTTTCACTCCCATGCATCGACGTTATTACAGAATGGCGCCCGCAACAAAGGGGCTGGCAGCGAATCGTACTACAGGATAAATAATTTTTACTTATTAGTTTCAAATATTTGGCACTGATCACCTTGATCCTTTTGACTTACGGTCCAAAATTAATGAAATTTTGAACTTTTCTCTTTAATAAAATTACTCGGGAATACTCCCCGGATCACCTTGATCCTTTGTGCCCAAATTTAATTGGATCCATCTCGAACCCAAAAGGGTCAATGCGTCTTGAATGTTTTTTTAAATTTGAAATTGGAATACTTTCAAATTGTAAACTGCCCTAGTGACAAATTTTTGGCCCAAAAAATTTTTTAAGTATGGTTTAAAATTGTTTTTATCCCCAGTGCTTTTGTCATTATTGTAGTTTTAAACGGGCATGATTCTAATTTTATTCTTAATGCAAATTGAAACTGTAACTTTTATTTGTGTATCTGATATTCAGTGGCCCAAAAAGGGAGGGCCCCGGCCCCCCTCAAAAAAATTTTTTTCAATTGATTATAATTCAAAGGGTATATAAAAAAAATTTGGTATGTATTTTTGTTGTTTAAATTTTAAATTAATTTATTTCAATAATTATTTTTTTACTGTGTTTATTTCCCCGAAAATGGGAAAAATCAAAAGGAGCATAATACAAAAAGGGAACTTTCGACCCCCCCCCTTTAAAAAAAATTTCCTGTGTGTTTGGTATATGTCTTTTCGAAATATTTTGTGTTTTTTTTGGAAGAAAATTTGGGAATCTGTGGTGAAAATTCTGAAAAATTTTCGGGAAGTTTATTTCTTAAACTTTAGGGTTCTATGGAAAAGTGGTAAATAGCTGTATAATTTTTGGGAATTTTTAAAAAATGAGGTTTTTTTGTTATTTTCTATGTATGATTTTATTACTTTTTTTAAAAATGTTTCCTGTATAAATTATTCCCAATGCTAATTTTTTAAATTGTATTTCAATTATTATTTAAGTCTTTTTTGTCTTTCAATGGGGTTGCGGTTGCTAAAATTTACCTTGAAATTAAATTTTTTAAAAAATTAAACCTTTTTTTTAAAATTTTATTTGTTAAAAGGGATTGCCCATAATTTTTTTTGGGAAAAAGGGGAAAAAAAATTTTTAAATTTTTGCGTTTAATTGGAATGGGCCTTTTTTTAAAAAAGGGAACAAGGAATTTTGGTTAAATTTTTCCAAAATTTTTTTTGGTATTAAAAACCTGAGGGGGAGGAATTTTAAAAAATTTTTCCGAACTTGGAAACCTTTAAAATAGGAATTCCCTTCCTAAAAAAAGAAAAAAAAGGAGGGAAAAAGGGGAAAAAAAGGAGTTGGCGGGGGAAAGGGGAACTTTTCTTGGCGGGAAATTTTTGGAAATTTTAAAAACTATTGATTTTAAGGGCTACGGGGGCCCCCCTTAAAAAGGACTGTGTACATGTCAAGGAAAAAGGTGAAAAAAGAGCACCCTATAGAATATGCAAATAGGTTGTTAACTGCTGCTGAAAAACTACTCTACCACTAAAAAAAAGAGGCTCTTGCCGGGGTTTTTGAGAACCAAAAATTACCAAAACACCCAATCATCAACCTCTAAAGTGGCTTCTGACCTTAAAATCCCCTTCAGGTAGACTAGAAGATGGGCCCCCAACCCCAGTCATTCAACCTGAAAATGGAATCTACCCGGGGGAAAAGCTAGCGTCATAGCAGACTTGTTATCCGGGCCTATATGTGGGCATAAAGGGAAAAGGTTTTGTGAAAATGTGTAGTGTAACTATCAACATTTCCTAGTAAAGTCCCGGAGGCCTCGACAAGAACAACTAAAAAGATCAAGATATTAAGAAAATTATAGAATCTTTTGAAAATCCCCTTAAAAAATGAAAACTATGCCAACTGGACTAGAGTGGTTATATTATGAACCAAGGACTTTTTTTATCAATAATCCCCTGATTCGAGGGCAGGAAAAAAGCCAAGCTAGTGGTCCCCTTGAGGGGGAAAAGGGTTCTTCAAGAGTACCACGACTCACCAACCACTGGACCCATGAAGTTGATGGGAAACCCACCTTAATCTCTGGGGGTACTACTTTACTGGCATGCGAAAGTACATTCGGGGCTATATTAAAAAATTTCAATGGGTGTAACAGGTTTAAACCATCTGGCTTGTTACAGACTCCAGTGTATTCTCAACTTTTGAGGCGCTTGCTGTGGACTTGTTTAGTCGTTCGGGAACCCGACAGGAAAAATTGGTTTTGATTGTCGAAGATCGAACTCTTTGCATTGCCCAATTCAACAGCAAAAGAATGTGCTTTTTCACCCCTTATTGGGGAAATTTTCTTGCAAATATGGCCCACCCAGGTGCATTATATCAACCCGGGGCCAATTTTTCAGTGCAGTTATGCAGCGGTTGGTTTTTTTCTGGACATAAAAAAGTGTTTATTTAGTTTACCACCCAAAGGGGGCCCTCCCGTGGGCAGGAGAATGAGATCTAAAACCTAAAATTGCAATCCTGGTTGGAGATGACCCACACAAAAATCGCCCCAGACTTCCCCATTTCCTTTTTCAATGAATTCTTACAAATGTGAAACCACTAACCCAAAATGCAGCTTTTCTTCAGTTGGCCCGGGGAAACCCCAACAACTGATGACATCAATCCTGACATTAGGGTTCCCTTCAGAATGACAACTTTTTGGGGAAGTTACTCCCCTATCTAAAGAGATTTGCCGCCCTGCCCCAAAAATAAAAAGGGCGAAAAATCCCAAAATTATGTCGTAAACAATCGGGTGACAAATGCCTTTCACCCGGCTACAGATTCTTTATAGGTGGGGTTTGGGTTAATAAACATCCCCCTTTTGGGAGTTCTGCTTTGACAACGAACATCAAAAAATTTTTTCCTGCCAAAGGGGGTTTCCCATGTGATTTCTCAGCCAAGAAACTCCTACCCATTTGAGGTGGGCCCAAACCCTTTAGGAAACCTGATGTTCCTATTGGGGTCCCCCCCCCACCTCAGCCTTTGGCTTCATCAAGGTCCAAAGGGCCCAAACCTTTGGGTCCCTTTTTAAAAAGACAGGCCAAGAAAAAAACTTCCTGGGGGCCCCCGCGGGGGACGTCAAGGGGGCCCGATGGGGGGCCTTTTTTATAACTTTAAAAGGGAAAAAATGGAGGGTTTTAACTATTAATAGTCTGGGCCCCCCCCTCAGTTGGTTTAGTTTTAGTTTTGTGCTGTGAATGTCTTTTTTAGTCAAATGTTTGGCCCTTTTATGTAATCCCCGTCCTGTTTTTGTTGTTAAACCCCAAAATAAAAAAGGGTTTTTTACCGGAGGGGGTTGTCTTCATTTTTGGGTTTGCCAACAAGCATTTTCACTCCCCTTATTTTCAAAGGCCCCCCAAAAAATTCAAATTTTTTTCACAGGGTTTTTTAAAATTATTTCAAAAAAATTCAACCTTTTGAAAGGTAAAAAAATTAAAAGGAAATTTTAAAATTTTTAAAATATTTTTCGGTACCTTTTTTTTTATTTAAGAAATTATCCATTAATAAAATTTAAATTTTAAAGTTTTTAAAAGGGGGTTTCAAAATTTCCCTTTCCAGGGAAAATTTTTAACAAAAAATTTTTAATATTTTCCCAAATTTTTATACCCCCTCTGTTCAAAAAGTTTTTAAAAAGGGGTTTTTTTTTTAAACTTAAGAAATTGAAATGAAAAATTTTTAGATAAACAAAAATATCCATTTTTTATTGAAAATTTTTATTTTAAAATTTTAAAATTATTTTTATTAAATTTATTTTTTTAATGTTAATTTTCAAAAATTATTTTTTGGGTTTTTTCCAAAAAAAAAAACAAAGGAGCTTAAAATTTTCAAAGGGAATTTTGACCCCTTTTTAAAATTCCTTAACATTTAAAATGGGGGTTTCAAAAATCTGGTTTTTTTACAAAAATTAAACTTTTTTGAATTTGATAAATTTTTCCCCTAAAATTTTTTTGGAACCCTTTGAGGGTTTTTAAATTTAATGGGTAAATACTGTAAATAAATTTTTTCTTTAAAAAGATTTTTTAAGGACTAAATATTGTATTCTTTTTAAAAAATTTCCTTTTAAAAAGGTTTAAATTTAAAAAAATTTTAAAAAAAAATTTTAAGCCTTTTTTTTCAATTTCTTTTAAAAAAACAAATTTTTACTTTAAAAAAAGGGGAAAAATATTCCCAAAAATTTTTTACCCAATTTTTAAACCGGGTTTTGCAAAAATTAAAAAAAAAAAGTTTCAAAAAAACCTTCACAACCAAGATGTAAACAGATCAAGGTATAGGAAATCCACACACTAAAGCAAAGCGCGGGGAAATGTTAGTATCCTCGTCACCTGATTTCGACTTGGCTGCGCCAAGTCGTGAATTGACCTCATTGCTGTCGTAGACAATACGCTTTAAAGAGGAAAGTGTACGACAGTTGTTACTCATTGGATGTTTAACCTGAAAATGAGTAACAACTATTTTTAAAAAATGGTTCAACAATTGCTTTTAAATGAAAAATAGAAGCCTGCATTAGGGAAATCTTTTAAAACGGGGGCTGGGATTTTCCACCGCCAAATCCTTCTTTTCTAGCCGAAGATGGATCGCCAAGGCGTATCTTTGGAAGGAACCGGTTTGCAGTAACCATATGCAATACGTTTCTCCTCGCAGGAAAAGCTCCGCGTAGTGACACACTGCATTTCTGATAATCGTTTAAAGCTCATGTTCTCTGGAAATATTACCAGGGTAGTTTCAGCAATAGTTGTGACGATTTCTCGAATTCACTTTTAAAAGAAAAAATTAATCAAAATCAGATTTATAAAACTTAATGCATTTCTCAATTAAGTTCATTTTTTAAGTTTTTCTTTCAAAGCAAAGAATTATTATCATTTAAATACGAAGGTAAATTACATTAATTTTACAAATACAAGACATAAATGTCAAATTACACATAGTTTTAATTTTTTGATGTACTGAGGAAAGTAATTATTTATCTAATCCAGAAATTTCATGTATCTTATTATTCGAAATATATTTGTTTTATCTCTCTCATTATCTTAATTTCTAAAGGAGATAATCACTCATGTTTTTCGAACTATTCAAATACTTTACTGAATTTTCCTCCGTTATATTTATTCATAGCTGATTAATTATACTCAACAAAAAGATTATTTCATACTGAGTTTTGTTCGATGTAATAGTTAAAAGATATAATTTGAAAGTGAATATATACTTGCAGTACGGTATTTTATTTCACATTTTTCATTACTTTTTTTTATAGTTTTACGAAAAATAGTCGATATCACATAAGTTAGTGAATAGTATAAGAAAATTCATTTCTGCTTCAGATAGTAAATGTGATGAAAATAAATCCAGAATTATCCATGTAATTCCAAAAAAATTTAGAATTCTTAACAACCGAAACATCACGACTCTTAGAAGAGCAGATTTATTGAGAGGGGTGACTGTAAAATATCTTATTTGCACTACTTGTCTGAACAGGAAATCAATTCAATTAATAGTGCATTGGGGATATAAATATATTTATCTTAAATTAACATATCAAAATTTTAGCACTTTTTATAAAACACAAATTAAAAAACTCAAGACCTAATGCCTTTTTGAAATTCTTTTATTCCTTATAATCCTACATGATTTATTATTATTATATCAACAAAAGGAAAACTTTATTAAAGCTCTTGAATCCTTTAGAGTAAAACACTTTTATATACATCTGCGTATATAAGATTTTTTTATGTACACAGTAAGATTTTTTGTGTATATTTATTTTCTAAATAAGTTATAAGATGTAAACATTCTTTTAAAAAAAATGAGTGATTTCCATTTTGTACAATTTATACTTCAATATTTGAACCTTATACAACTACAATTATACCAAAAATTACAGTTGACATAGTTTAAATATTCATGTAAAAATTAAAACAGAATTTGCATTCAAATAATGATGAGGTGTCAAAATTTTTGTGTTCCTTAATTCATTGTTTTCTGATAAAAGTTAATAAACATTTAAAAACTTGTAAATCTCAAAAATTTAGAAAATATTTTAAGAATATATTTTATTACTAAAGATTCAACATTATATCAACTGCTAAATTTTAGAGTGAAAATGTTGGTAAAAAGAATATGTTTAACTTTGTTTTATTGTGTGTTAACTTTTCTCCTTGTAAAACAAGAATGAATGTTTTAATCAACATGATTTATATATATTTTTTCTGAGATTATAGCCAATTTTTAAAAAATGATAGCATTAAATTTAGATTTGCTTATAGACCATAGCCAATAAAAATATGATTAATATCATTTGGTTATTTTCAGAACTTAAAATAAGGACGAGTAGTAAAAAAATAGAAAGTTTTTTAAAAATTGTTGTATTGTGGTAAGCTTTTTTTATTGTAAAATATCATATAGCATACCATTTTCAATGTTGTCATAAGTAATATCTAGGTACTAAAGTACCAATGAATTTTATGGATAGGATGCAAAATTAATATGCATACATTCATAAGAAAATAATATGCCATTTTAAATTTTTGAGATGACACTTCCTTTCTAAGCTCCATAATAATCAAATTTATATTATTTGAGGACTCAAACATTTCTTTGCATATTCTAAAAAAATTAATTCTTAGTGTGTTCATTTTTAAAATTGACTTTTTTTATTAAATTCTGACCTTTTTTTTTTTTCCCCCTGCAGAGTTTCTTGATGAAATTATTCATCCCAGTATCTTGAAGAAAAAAATTTTAAAACTCATTTATTAAGTCATCAAATACTTTTTTTTTCTGCTAAACATAATTATGAAAGCTATATAATAACAAACTTAGTATAAAGTGTTTTAATGTTATTTATTTATTTTACTCTTCATTTTATGCTAGTTGATACAAAATACTATGTTTAATTAAAAGTTTTGAAACTAAATTGTCTGTGTTTTTTTTACGTATGCTTTTAAATTTCATTTTTAAAAAATTTTATAATTGTGTTTCATTCTTAAAAGTGGCTGTGGTAACCTAGTGATTATTGTCAAGGCCACCTTGAAGGAACAGGCCGCGACAGAGTTATGATGACGTCATGAAAGGAGGGAATGCTTTACTAGTCGCAGTGGCTGTCAGGAATATAAAGCTTACGACATTTATTTCTTTTCAGGTCGTAAACTAATATTTCCACATTTATATTGATTATTTTTTATAATTCTCATTCAGAATATTTTCAGATGAAAGTTATGTATTAATACGTTAGAAAGCTGTCTAATATTTTCCAGGAAAAGGGGGAAATATCACTCGTGAAAGGCTCATAACAATGTAAGAAACATCTAAGTAAAAACTGACTCAATATAAAATATTTTCAATCAGATAAAATAACAAAAGCAACATTTACTTGCAAAGAAAATATGAAAAGTAAAGCATTAGAGGCATATTAATAAAAAAAAAACATGTGAATTTAGCAACATTTTGCTGTAATCAATGAATCATAATGAAGGCTAAATGTATGCAAAAAGATATACAAATGCAAAATTCATGCAAAAATAGATTCTAGATTATGCGTTAGGAAATATATGCATTAGAAAAGAATACTTTACTTATAAATCTGGCAAAAAAAAAACTTTTCATAGAATATAATATTAATGAGGCAATATACTGATTATTTTCAAGTTTTGAATCATTTCGATTTGTACTGATATTATTCAAACCAATTTTTACGTTATTTTTTTTATGCGTTTTAAAAAATATTATGTCTAGGTCAAAATATATATTTAAAAATCAAACAAATTTTTTTAAATTAAAAAAATAGTATTTTACATTTAACATCCTTAGAATTCTAAAATCTTCATGAAAATGATTTAAACGAATAAAGTAAATAAATAGAACTTTTCTTTAAGTAACAGTTATGTGAACTCTGTTTTAAACATATGCATAAAATCTATTTTAATAAAAAAAATGAAGTATAAGGAAGTACAAGTACATTGAATAATATACCAATCAATGATTGAATATTTAAATAAATAAAACAGCGAAATATAAAAAGCAACATTGATCTAACTGGCCTTAAATTTCTTTATTTTTCGATTATCCTTCACGGTTAAAATTTCTTCATTGCGCTTTTTTGAATAATTATTTAAGCGTATATTCCCGAATGTAATGAATATTTTTTTAAAAATATCAAAATGCATGTGTGGTACACTTTACACAAGTTGAATGAAACCAATGCGAAACATTCCACAACTCATATAATTCCAAATATTCTTCTGTTGTGCTTATAAACAGATAATTGGCAATTAACTTTCGAAATTGATCGCTTCATTTGAAAGAAATATACATTTGCAATCGGAGCATCCGAATTTTATATTATGCACACATAACCTGTAATGTACATTAAAATTTTATTCTCTTTATTGAGATATCCTCTAATTTATTTGAATTGTTTAATACTTTGTTGAAATCCTTAATATCGTCTTTAACATTAAATATCTCTCCTGAATAATTTAAAATTAAATTTTTCAGTGAAATAGTACCATATTTATCCGAAAAGTGCAATTATTTTTCAGCTTGCAAAATTTTTCCTGTATTACAAATTTAAACATACTTTTCTTAAGGTTGAATAGCCATAACATGATGAGAACAGAATTATAATATAAAGCAGATATCTTCAAAAACATTAACCGTATTAAGAATATTTAGCAATTCACTGAAATATATTAATCAATATGTTATCTCATTCAAAAAAAGATGGGCAGCCAAAAAAAGCGGGGTATGTATCTTAT
>BMAV01001199.1:14313-56394 GCA_019973955.1 Trichonephila inaurata madagascariensis
TATTATAGCATAAATATAATAACACCAGAGTAAATATGAATAAAATAATAGTAAGTAATTTCTAATCTAATATTAGATTATGGAGATAACTATAACAAAATATTTTTTTATAGTAATAAGCTATTATCAATCTCATAATTTTAATCCTAACTATTTTGAATAGCTTTATTGGTGTGTGTATATATATATATATATATATATATACATTATGGATTTTGAAAGGCCACAATATATATATATATATTGTGGCCTTTCAAAATTTAAAAAACATAATAAGCTCGATTTTCTTGGTTGTATGAAATAAGCATAGGTTTCCATAATGTGTATTGAATTTCAATTCTTGAAATTTAAAAGAAATGCCAATCTTGATTTTTTTTTATTGCATAGTAAATTAAAGCTAGTATTATTGAAAAAACTTAAATAACTGTTAATATTTCTATCAATAATATTCTAATATTCACTCTTGCTGTGGATTTACTTGTAGAAACTAATTTGTATCTTTGTTATATTTGTACTCGTATGGTAATTTGCTGTGCATATGCGCATTTGTGGCACATATGCACACTTATGGCTCTCATTTTTCATATATAATTGGTTTTTTGAATTATATGAAATTGCACTGGTGCTCAAAATTCAAAGAATTGACATATTTAGTTAAATTTCACGAGTCATTGAATAAAAGGTAACATTAAGCTTCCAAACAAAGATGTAAACTCTTTTAGAGCCGATTACGTAGGCTTAAAAGAGTACTAATGAGCCGTGCATTTGAAAATGGTTTGTAAGC
Source organism: Trichonephila inaurata madagascariensis (assembly GCA_019973955.1). Lineage (NCBI taxonomy): Eukaryota > Metazoa > Arthropoda > Arachnida > Araneae > Nephilidae > Trichonephila > Trichonephila inaurata. The sequence continues at coordinate 15,098 of BMAV01001199.1, forward strand.
GGATGGTCTTATAGTATGATTTGTTGGCAATATTTGTGCTTCCTTCGTTCGCACACTTCGTCGATTTTCGGCGAAATTCTACAACAAAATCAAGATAAGTAACTGCCAACGTTTGAATAATGAAATGAGATAGCGAATCCTTGGAAGACTTGATGTAGTGCAGTTTCAAATGCAGATTACTGGATACTTTAATGCAAGGGTAGTCAACCTTTTTTTTCCCGCCGGACCACATATGAAGGTATTCCACACGGGCCGCAACAAAAGGATAATATGGGGGGAACACTCAAAAGGCAAAGCAAAATTAATCAAATTATTAAAACTTATTTTCGGCTTTATAATTTTAATACTATATTAACCTTTCTATTAAACACACACAAAAAATATGTACTTTTATGCATTTTTTACTGTTATGGGGTTGTTTAGTTTTCCTTTCATCCGTGACCAGACTTCTTCTTGTTTCCATTCTACTATCAAAAAAAGTAGATTGATAGATTTGATTGATAGAATTTCCCACTAAATTTTTATTGTATTATTTTTAAGTAATTGAATTTCTTAGTGAAATGGGACATGACCGGGCTAATCAGAAAAGGCTGATGGCCGCAGGTTACAGAGACTTGAGCAGCATATGGATACAGTTTTGAATAAGAATTTGAGATTCATGGCAACCGATGAAGATCAATATTCGTCTTTAAAGCGATGGGAATATTGAAGCTTTTCAGATGTGTCTAATGCAATAGTCCCCAAACCCCGCGCCGTGGACCGGTCCGTGGATCAAATAGTACCGGGTCGCACAATAAATAAGTTATTTCCATTTTATTTAGTGTGGTGCATTTCTCTCAGGTTTGTACGACTTTGTATTTAAATCACTTTATATTCAATGTTAAATATTTTTTATTTTTTGGTGTAGCTTAATTTTGCTTTGAAGGGATGTTATCAAATCAAAACAATCTAAAATATAAACAATCAATGTCCTCCATCCCCGTCAACGTTGACTGGTGCGCGGCGATGAAAAGGTTGGGAAGCATTGGTCTAGTGCAGTGCTCCGCAACCTTTTTATAGCTGCGAACCGGTCAACGTTTGATAATTTTACCGCGGCCCGCTGAAGGTGGGACACGTTGATTGTTTATATTTTAGATTGTTTTGATGTAACAATTTTAATTTGGTTACATTTAAATATACCTTCAGAATAAAATATGGTTACACCAAAAATGAATAAAAGGGATCTAACGTGGAATATTAAGTGATTTCCATGGAAAGTTGCGCAAATCCCGGAGAAATGCACCACTTTAAATAAATTGGCAATAATTTAATGTTCTATAGGCGGCCCGGCACCATTTGATCCATGGACCGGTACAGGTCCGCGGATCACTGGTCTAGTGGACTTCATTCACTTTTTAGTTGCGTGCACAAAGGTGGGAGCTTTGTGGGTTTTAACCCCCCGCCCCCCCCCCCCCCCGTAGACCAACAGATTTTTATCTTAGAGATTACCCTTCGGGGTTTTCGTCTACGTGTTTTTTAAAATGTACCCTCCCCCTATTGTGCACGCTACTGATCAAGTTTCAGAAATTACTGTTTTCTAAAGGCAGCATAAGAAAAATATGCTTGCATAAATATTTGTTGTTTGCACCTCTCTCACTTTTATGCTCAGAAGAGCCTGTTTGGCATAATGCAGAGAACATCGACATTGGAGCAGTGATCAATAGGAAATCGTTCTATTCACTGATGAGTCCAGGTTTAGATTAATTACTGATTATCCACCTACTTCATCCAGAGTGATCGATATATGTCCCTCACATCCGAGAAGGATAAGGATGAAATTTCGGAGCTCTTTCTTCGCCCTTTCTAGGGTCCATTTGGCTTTAATTATTATTGTATTTTTTATGCTCATCCACATAGGACTTGTATATCCAACGAATTCTGGAAAGTGAACGAATTCTGGAGTAGATTGACAACCCAGTTCATATCTTATCCCCCAAGCATATTGAGTTATGCTCTTGGGAAAGCAAAATTCTCTCTCTCTCTTTTTTTGCAATTTTCCTTTTTGCTAGAACCATCCAGGACTTAAAAAATAATATTGCTGTTGGAATGTGATCGACTGCCATGGAAACTCATAAACTATCTTATTTCCAACATAAATTTCACGTTGTAAAAGCTGCATAATGTAAAAAAGGGATCACACTCGCTATTAAGCCAACTTTTGTTTCATTATGCCCCTTTCAGACTGGTACCACTGAGGACCCGCCGAGTAGAGGGGGGCTGACACACCTTAAATATGTTGCTGAAAGTCCTCCCATTAGCGTGGTGTGATAGTTTGGAGAGAGGGGTGCCAACTTAGATGTTATTCTTGTTACTTGACCTAATTACGAGGTCCGTCGTCAATAGACTTCATGTTACTTTATAATGCGACGGTAATATGACTCTCACTCTCATTCAGACTCGGGTGTGGTAAATAGTCCGTATATTCAGTCATGCGTGTACCATAACTTTTATGCGCTTTTTTGGGGGGGAGGGGGGTATTATATCAATTTATTTACATACTCAATTTCCTTAAAATCTACATAGCCCTTCTGGAGATAGTCAAAAATGAAATTTTCACATTTGACCTTTTCTGTGAAACAAATTTCCATTTTAAGAACATTAACTTTCTCTCTTTTTTTTACTATCTCATTTTCTCTTTCGAAAATACATTTGCTATTATCATCTAGATCAGGGGTGGCGAACCTTTTCGGATCAACGTGCCATTTTTTTTTTTCTTTAAGAAATGTTTAATGTGGTATAGACGTGCCGTCAAATAATTTTGACTTGTGATTATTGAGAAAATAGTGAAACTAAATGCTAACAACTCAAAATGCTTTATTTACAACGAAAAAATACATATTGAATTGTATAGCAGTAAATGTTTCATTTATACGTGTAATTCAACTTAAAGTAACATTAGTGTGAATTCTGTTGTGTGGCCGATTAGATGGTAAATAACTTGTATTATCTGAGATTAGATGTTACTTTTAGCAGAATGCAAGTTGAATTGGAGTCATCTGCCCAACGGTATATAGGTGAGTCTTTAATGTTATTCATCTCTGAAAAGAGAGAGACTCACAGGCGTAGGTAGATAAAAATCTGGTTAAGATAGCATGAGCCAGTTTCTTCAAAAAGCTAAATGCATCTGGAAACGAATTCCGTTTTTCCAAAATTTGATTAGTAGAACTTTCAACAACTTTCTCCTTTTTTCAACAAATTTTTGAATCCATATCGAACTAGACTGGAAATCAATCAGTTGTATTTCAAATTTTTCAATTTACAACTAATCGAATTGGGACAAATTCAGTTTCTTAAATGAAGTCACATCAGGGTACATTAAAAACTTGAGCATTCCCGATAATTCTTTGAACTGAGAAAATCTCGCTGAAAACTGCGACCGATCACTCGCGCTTGTTCGTAATTCTTCATATTGAACTTTGTTAATTTAAATTAAAATGCAAACCGTTTTAATCGGTGGCGTGTCCGAAATATTGAGTCGCGTGCCATTGGTTCGCTATCCCTGATCTAGATCTTCAATGATACAGATTTAATACTCAGTCAAAAATATGTAAAATGGTAATTTAGCGCTACGTCTTTATTATTCTATTTTTCAAACGCTTTTAATATTTTTTTAATAATTTTTTTTAGAAATTTATTTATATCTAAACTGTTAATTTAAATTACAGAGTGGGTGAGCGAAGGGGGGGGGGGCCTTCTATCTTTCCCATTTTTAATTCGCCTTATTTTATAAATTTTGTAAAAACATTCAAATACAAATCATTTATAAATTTATTGTGATATGCTAATGAGTTTTGTTTAGAAATTTTTTTTAAATAATATTAGTATGATTTCACATTTTTCTTTCGTTAAAGCTGATATTTTTAATCCATGCATTCTCATTGTTTTTATTACCGGATGCGGTCACGATGTTGTTTAAGGCGTCATTGCCATCTGATTCTTCTCTTGGTTGCCGACCATGGTTTATGGCCTAGTTCGGTTTAATGACTTGACGCCAACTTTATTGTAAGATAATTACTCCGATTATTCATATAAGTGACGTCTTTCGCCCCCATCAAAGAAACGGACGTGCTTATTGCTTTGTCCTTCACTCAATCTATTTTTTGTAACTCAAGACTTATATTAGAATCGCTTTATTCCATTCTTCGCAAGCAAGTAGTTAAATGGGACTATTGGTGACACGATAAATTATGTATGGAATGGATGAACAAAACTGCTCAATAAGAAATCAAATTCCAAAAAAAAAAAAAAAAATTGCATTGTAAATTTTCTTTGCTATATTCCAGGAATTACACCATATTTCCATGTTTTAAAAGTGTAAAAATGGTATCGTTTGGTTTGACTGCATTAAAAAAAAAATGCATTGTAAATATTCTTTGCTAAACTCGAATTACATCATATTTCCATGTTTTAAAAGTGTAAAAATGGTATCGTTTGGTTTGATTTTTCCTTTTTAATCTTTTCATTTGTTTTCGTTTTGCGTATGGCATTACATTAATTTTAAGGATAATTATTTAAATTATTCAGTTATAAAAATTAAGGTTACCTTTTTCAGTCAATTCACTTCAATTCGGATAACGGTTTTAAATTAATGAAATTTTGTTTCCCGCATCTGCTTCGAACTCCCTTCGCGTCATATGTCAGTCTAGTAAAATGTCTAATTTTATATAAAAGGATCGTAATCATAGTGCAGAAAAATTTTGGCTATAATTTTGGAGAACTTTTTCCTGAATTAATTCAATTATTGTACAATTCAGTCATCGTACAATCGCAAAAATAAATATACATACTTTTAACGATTCAGATAACTGGATTATGGTGTTAATGGATTAATTTACTTACTTAACATGATTAACTATCTTTTAAAAAAAATTTCCTCTCCAATGCTTTCCCACCTTTCACGCGCATCTGATTTCTCACCTTGACATAGCCCTTAAATCATTGGCGTAACTAGTCCTAAGTGGGCCCTGTAGGAAAATTTCAAGAACGCTCTTTTTTAAGGCCCCTTAACATGTTACGATTTGTTTGCTTATATATGTTGGTGCCGCTGTAGTTTTGGGGGCCCTTATCAGTGATGCGCCTGTAGTCTATTTTTTTTTCATGGTGATTCAGCAATTTCTTCTTTTTATAGTTATGTTAATTACACTGTAATATTTTCTGGGTGATTATCAAATACTCTAATTATTTAAAAATATATCTCCAAAAAAGGATTGTACTTTCATTGTACGTAATATATCTGGGTGATATATTCACACATGATATATTTTGTTTTGAAGTAGGACGAATTATATAATGGTTTGCTTTAGTTTTTTTTTTATAAAAACTTTAAAAAAAATATATGAGTATAGTTCTTTTTTTAAAAAGTAATTGATTTATTTATTTATGAATATTATTATATTTTTATAAATTTTTTTCTTTCAGCAACTCAAAAAGCTGACCGAGAAGTTACGAGAAGACCCAGATTATTCTTGTTCCTGGGGTTTGAAAGATGTAAATAGGCCCAAAAACAGATATAAGGATATTGTCCCCTGTAGGTATTTTACAAATTAATTTATATTATTACTGCTTTTTTTTAAAATTTATTATTAGTTTTTAAATATGATTTTGTAAAATAAGAGATTGTTTAATCCAGTTTTTTTACTAATGATTCATTTCAATTTGCATGTTTAGAAAAGTAATCTTTAAATATTAGTTCCATAGAATTAGGTTTGTATGAAATACATCTTACATTCTCAAAGAGCATTTAGAGAAGAGCTTATTGGAAGTACTTCTGAATATTTATGGACTACTATGTGATGGCATTTAAGTTATTTTTATGATTTAGTTCATAACAGTTAGTTTAACAGTTTTCAAAAAGTGTGAAAAATAAAGATTGAATTTTGCTGCCTGATTTTTCAACTAGTGTTTCCATTAAAATTAGAAAAGGTATTTTAATAATTTCCATATAAAGTCGGTCCTCTGTTTAACAAAGTCGCTAAATCCCGAAAAAGAGTTTGTTATGTAGAAAATTCGTTAAATAGAGATTAATCTTAAAATCATAAAATATTCTTGGTTCTATGAAAAAGTTCACAAAATAAAGAAATTTGTAAAATAGGGGCACGAAAAATGGAGGTCTGACTGTATATAACTAAAATATATATGATTGCAATTTTTATGTACTAAAAATATTGGGGTGTCTCAAACTTGGAATGAAATTAAATTACTTTCAGCATAAATTATTTCATTATTTTTTTCTTAAGTATATCAATATGGATTTTTTAAAAATTAATTTAATTTTAATATATAACATTACCCAATTTGGTTATTTAAGATTATTTGTTTATTTTCCAGATGATAAGTCACGAGTAATCCTACCAAAATGTGATGGTGTACCTGGTTCAGATTATATTAATGCTAGCTATATTAAGGTATAATATCACAGTATGAAATATTGTGTATATAAAATATTTTGAATTGGTCCATTTTGCCTTGTGATGTCATGGAAAAGTGTATAATATTTAGAGTATTGAAAATATTAAAATTCTAATTGTGTAATTTACATTAGCATTATTAAATACAAATAATATTTTATTTATATAAATTGAAAAAAAAAATCCTTTAATGTTACTTTTTTTCTCTTTTCTGTTATTTTTACAAAATGCCTACTTTTTAATATTTATAATTCTAGATTAATAAACATATATATGTTTATCTCCTTTATTCAATTCCTACTGTTAGTTCACACTCTCCCTATATAAATTTATATATCTTGTGTTCAAATTTTCAATCGTTAATAAAATATTTTCTACTCATCCATTCAAATTCAAATACATTTTTTTAAACTTGTAGTGGATGACACTCTTGATGTTAATATAGTTTTTTCAAATATTAATTGATTAATTAACTTTAATTATAGTTCAAGAGATTTATTTCAGTCAATATTACTCCTATAGATGGCAGCACTATTGGATAAAACAGCTTTTTTTAAAATTTGTAATAAAGATTTAACTTAACTTGAATAATCATATGCTAGTTAGACATCAGCATTCCTTTTAGACTGGTTTTAAGATAAATTCTTACCTATTATATTTAACTTTTGTTAAAAATGTAATTAAAAATTTAATGTGGTTAAAAAGTTTTTAATGTTTATTTAAAAGGTATTTTACCACTTAATATTTGTGATTTTGTCATATGTATATACAAATTTATATTAATTGTAATTATTTAACAAAAGGTAACTAAAAATATTTTTTTATATTACTTGTTGATATTAAAGTTATAGAAACTTGAAGTTGATTAATATGTAAGAGAATTTAGTAATTTTTAAAATTAGTTTTAGTATAGACATAACTATAGTTTGTTGTTGTCAATAGAGAGAATAATTTGGAATGTTGCTTCATTCTTTCCTAAATAAGCATTTTATTTAGATTATTATTATTATTCATTTTATTGTGTCCATGAATAAAGAACATACTGTATTTATTCAAATCAAAGCCGCATTTTTTTTCCATTATTAATGCTACTCAAAATCGGATATCACATAGAATTAAAGACAGAAAAATTTGTTGGATGGAGGAAATTGAACAAAATACTGACTGTTAGAGCAATTACAGGTTCATGTTTGTATTTAAAAGTCTTTAATACTGATAAAATAAATAAATTATTAACTTCTTATTAGTTCTCATTTTAATTTAATAAATATTGGATATTGGTAAACTTTTTTATACCTTATTTTTTTTTTTTTTTTAATTTTTTCACAAGAACATGTTGAGAATTTGGGGTGCAGTTTAAAATCAGTGGCGGCTGAAATTCAAATAAATACAGTATATTTTAATTGCTGATTTTTATGATTATTTTTTTATAGTTTATTACTAAATTCGGAATTTTCTATTGTGTTTTAACAGGGAGCAAGTGGTGCATTTGCATATATTGCTGCTCAAGGTCCTTTACCAAATACTGTGATAGATTTCTGGAGAATGATTTGGATTTGTGATGTTCAAGTTATAGTCATGGCTTGCAATGAGAAAGAAGCCGGAAAAGTAAATATCATATTTAAGCTTAGAATTTGTAAATCTAATTTAGAGCTAAATTATAGATAGAAGTATTAAAGACAGTATAGTTCAAAGTTAGATGGACACAGTAATATAATAGTAGTCTTAGGAATTAAGATCGTGTGTGGGGGGAGGGTTAAACATAGTTATATAAAATGGTTTGCATTTCTTTTTCTTTCAGAGCAAATGTGAAGTATACTGGCCTACTAAAGAGGAAATCATTCATTATGGAAATATTTCTGTAGAATTGGTAATTATAAATTGTATTTCTCATGCTAAAATATAGTTTTAAGGTAGGATCTAAATATTAAAAGAATTATCTTTAACTATAATAATATTGATTTATAATCCAAATAGTAATGCTTATATGGTGTTTTATGTGATCAATTTTACTTATTTTTAGATTGAAACCTCCCAAGTATGTCCTGACTTCTTGATAAGAACTTTATTAGTCAAATGTGATTCTGAAATGAGGGATATTTATCAATTTCATTATACATCATGGCCGGATCATGGTGTGCCTGATACAGTACAGCCTATGCTTGAGCTTGTGCGCTTAATGAGAGATTGTCAGGCATCTGAAACTGTACCAATTGTAGTTCATTGCAGGTAATTTGAGATGAATACAAAAAGTTTTACAAGTAATAAATGTGGTATTAAAAGTATAAGTTATCTGTATTATATTATTTTCTTGTTACGAATTGTCTATAAAATTATGTTAAAAAATATTCTTGTTTTGAGGAGGTTTTTGTATGAATAAGTAAGCACTCTTTTGATAAATATATCTCACACACATGTTAGCCTCATTTCAAAAATGAGGGTAAAACGCGAATGAACAATATTTATCAATATTATGTGTGAAATATAGTATGAGACTTCATGATTATCTTGGAATAAGAACTTCAAGATGTGTTTTACAGAGATTTATTCATAATTCTCAGAAAACTTTATTAAGCACAGAAACACATACACACACCCATATATATGACTGCAATTATATGTCACAACAATACTGTGCAATTATGTGTATTACTGTCAATCAGTATGTGCATGTGGGTCATGTTTTGTGGTAAATTTAATTTCATACCAGCCATTTTTATCCCTTAGTATTGACCTTCTAAGCCTTTTAAATGTATTTTCGTTAAAATATTATGAATATAAGTACAGAAAATAATTAATATTTACAAAATATTTAGAATTTTAAAACTTTTTAAAGTTATTAGCATGGTACTGTAAGTTGTTAATCCACAGAATTAATAATAATTTAAAAATGCATTATTGAGCCTTTGACTGTGTTCAAAGTTTTTTTATTGGATGTGAAACGAAGATTGATTATAAAGAGACTGTAAGGTTTCAGCAAGTTTATAAAAATAATGAGCATAAAAAACTTATATTCATAAATAATATTTTATGAACTAAAAAACATATAATAACAGTTAGTTAAAGTGTAATATCAAGTTTTTAATTTAATAAACTATATTTACCAGTTATACATGAATTGTCAATTAAATGGATTATGTACTTTATTAATTTCTTCAGTGTGTTTCCAAAATTGAAATTTACTATTATATAAAACTGATTTTTATTTTGCAGTTCATTTTCTATTGCATAAATATTGAAACCACATTTTTAGGATCATTTTATTTCAATTAAAGTGGTAGTTTTAGTAGTGCCCCAACATACAAATATTTTTATACCATTAATCATTTTTTTCAATGAGTTACGAGTTCGCTATTCTAACATCTATCAGTGACACCACTTTACTCAGAATCCCAATCTTGCATGTTCTCAATTCATGCATTTATCTCAACGCAGAAGTATTCCTATTTTGTTAAATTCTTATTTAGTGAATTTTTGTATACATGTATTTATAGTTATTGAGCTAAATCCCCCCACCCTCTTCCCCTTTCTAACCACGAGTGAATAGAGCATTGGTTCTTAACCAATATTCTGTGGAACTTGGCTCTCTGTGAAAAAACTCCATCAAAACTTGAAAAATCTGAGAAAGCAAACTCATGTGAAAAAAAAAAGTATATTCACATGTAGTTATAATATAATAGACTTCAAAAGTTCAAGAATTTTGAAAGTTTTTACTATTTATGCAAGTTTGGTTTTCCAATGCTGATGAATAAGACAAGCACACATCAGATACATGAAAGACTGGCAAATATAGAAAAATAAGAGTAGTGATTTCATTCTAAAGACCAGGTATAGAAAAAACATAAAAGTCCAAATATCTCGTTAAAAATACTGTGACATTTTTTACAAATTTCATTAACTGATTGTTATTTGCTGTTAATTTATATTTGGATGTGGTTTTTTAGTACTATAAAAAATACATTAAAAATATACATTACAAAAATATATGCCTAATACTGTTGTATTTTTACTGACTGTGTTCCTTAAAAATCTTGTTAAGAATCCCTGATTTAGAATAATGATGAGGGGAAAAAAAGGTCATGATATCCATGGAATATATTAAAGCATGAGATGATAGAAAAATATTATGGCACAAAGAATAGTAGGCCTGGCAATCCAGTATGATTTCACTGTACTTGCTTTATACTGTTCTGAAAAAGAGGAAATTTAAAGAAATTTATAATTTTTCACCTAAGGACATTGTAATATTCTCAAACAAGTTTTGTATTGTTGTGAAACAGAATAATTTAGGAGACTTGGCTCTTAAAATATGTATCCCAAGTCTTATTTGATATTTTCTTCTAGATACCAAGCTAAACTTACATACTCGCTCCATCAGCATCTGTTTATTTCTTTAGATCTCATATATATATTCATTTTTTTACGCAGCAAGCTCACTTTCATCTAACAAGGGTTTAGTTGTTAAGATGAACTCTTAGGATTTATGTATTTGGTTTTATTTATTTTTTGCATGCAACATTTGTTCATTGTAATCAGAGACATTTAAAAAAAAAATTGAAAGTGTTTTTTTTTTAAGTGGATATTAATTTTATTTTACTTAACTTTATTTTTAAAAAATGGTTTAACATATGAGCATTTTAAAGTACAAATTTGGTCATAGAGGGAATTAAACTTGCACCTCTCACTATACTATGTTTTATTTATTTAGATTTATTATAATCTAATTCTATCTTGGCTCTTTTATGACTACATGCATATTTCTGTAATAGATTAGGTCTAATTGTCTGCATATAACAAATGCAAAAAGAAAAAAACTTTCCATAAACAATTGTGCTAATTTCTGTTGATTTGTTTTTTGTTTGTTTAATTAATTATAGTTGAATAAATATCTAATAATTCCATATTTTGAAGGTATTACTTCATATTCCCTTCTCTCCATCAGTTTTTAGATGAAGCTGGGGATGGTATTTTTTAAATTTTTGACAAATTTGATTTTCGTGAATTGTAATATATGCAAACAAATGAGCTGATAATACATTTTTTTTGTTTCCTAGTGCGGGTTGTGGAAGAACAGGGACACTATGTGCAGTTGATTTTGTATGGGCATGTCTGAGACATGGGGTAAATGGTTTTTTCCCTGTTCCTTTTTCTGCAAACTGACAAATATTTTTCATTAAAACAAAAGTAAATTATGATTGTTTTTTAGAAACTCACTGAAGATTTTTCACTATTCCAAATTGCCTTGGAGCTTAGACGTCAAAGAATAGCAATGATACAGACAAAGGTATAATAGAAACATTATTCTAAATTTTTTTTATATAATTATCTGTGCAATTAAAATAATCTTATTGTTTTAACTATATTATGAAAACATAAAAACAATTTTAATGAAGTATAAGCTGTTTATGGATAAGTTATTGATATGACAATGTAAATGATAAGAATCATAAAAACTCGCTCTTTTTATATTTTCAATGTGTAATATTTCCTTCTTTGGAACTGTTGATTTACCATGCTTTCGTTTTTTTATTGAAGCTTTCTCTTTGGAACTCTGTAAAAGGTACTTCTTTTCCACAACAATTTTTTCTTCTTTATCTTTGTGTTATTAGAAAATAAAATTATCTTTTGAATTATTCTGTTTATTCCAATTATTTTTGTGTATTAGTTATATTACATCTTGAAAACATGTTTAAAAATATTTAATTTTGAATGAGGTTAATCTTGAGTTCAATAAAATTTGGATCAAAATTTGTTATTTGAGGCATTGCTGTTATCCATAATTTTCTTCAAATTTTATGTCTTTCGGAAAACATGAAAGGATTATTTTTAAACTATTATTTTTTATTAATTTTAAATTGTTAATCTAGAAATTTCAAAATTGATTTTAAACTTCTTTATCAGCATACTTAAATGGATCATTTATAAATTATGCTTACAAATTAAATTGTACAGATACTATAAAGTTCTTAAATTTTTACAAGATTAATATTCGTTAAATAAGAATAGTAGTAAAAAAGGGGGAGATAAATATTTTTAGGGCTATTATCCTTCCATTTTAAGAAGAGAAATATTTTGAATAATTATGATTTAAGTGTTCTTTTTATTTCGAAGAAGCTATCGAAGCTTTTAATTGTAATGGAAGGTTTGGTGTGCAATATAATAACAGAAATACTGATGTAAATTTCTTGATCAATTCCTATAATTTGTTTTAAATTTGCATATTATCAATGAATATTTTATATTGTTCAACATAAGTTTTTGCTATTATTTATTTTAAACTAGGAGCAGTATATCCTTGCCCACAAAGCTGTTGCTTATTTGTTTGAACAACAGTTAAACGTTATAGATTGTCATACCTATGTGAATGTTGATGAAGATGGTGAACCTTTAATGTGGAATGAACTTTCAAAAGTATATAGTCCTATTTATTTAGTTTACTTTTATATTACAATTTATAATTATAAAATATGTTGAAGTATGAAAACATAACTGGTAAATATATATATACACACAAGGTCTGGTATATTGACTTTTTGTTTCAAAAAGCAGTTACAAACAAACAAAACTAGATACAGAGAATAGCCTTTTATTTGTGATCAACAAGTACGATGCTATTTTACATTAATTGGTTTTAAAAATTATGTCCACTAAATGGCATCCTCCAATATTGACACATTGCTGAACTCTTTCCCAAAAGTTGTCCATAGTTCTTCGTATCATTTCTGGTGGAATAACAGCCACTGCCTGGGTGATTGCCTCCTCAAGTGTCTGCAGGGTTGTAGGGTAATATTTGTATAATTGCATCTTTTAGAGTCCTCAAAGGAAAAAATTATAAGGTGATAAATCAGGTGACCTTGGGGGCCAGGCGATGTCTCCTTGCAAAGTGTGAGCTGTGGCTCCATCTTGTTTGAACGAGACTTCTGCTTCTTCATAATCTCCAAGAAACTAGTTTAACTTTGGTCAATTGAAGGTCTTGATCATGTGACTGCAACAATCCAAAGTAACCATTACCGTTAGCTTATCTTCAAAAAAATAAGGACCCCCTACACCCCTAATTCAACAATGGAGCAACAAACTGTCACATGAGTGCTGTGAAGTGGTCAATGGTGAAGCAGCTGAGGGTTTTCTGCTGCCTGGTAGCAGAAATTTTGTTTATTTTTCAGTTAAATAAGTGGCAGTGGGCCTCATTGGACAAAATCATAACAGCGTCGGGGAAATGTTCTGAAGAATGTCTTCACACGCATTTTTGTGAGTTTGAAAATCTCTCTCACTTAATTCATGAGTAACCATAATTTTTTATGAGTGTATGGGAAGGTCTTTGTGCAGGATTCTTCTTACATTCCTAACAGACAATCCCAGGGCAGCTGCATGTTTAAGTGCCGAAGGCTTTGGAGATTGCCCAATGTCTGTTCTCGCGCGTGCCTAATTTTTTGGCGTTGTTACAGTCAAAGGTCAGCCAGTTGATTTCTTTTTCAGTGCAGAACCAGTTGCTGTAAAGTTTGCTCCCCAAACGTGATTAGTTTTTCTATTCAAAACAAGATCATGATGGCCAAGTTGCAACCGAATATGAAATGCGCACTGAGTAGCTATCACAGAACTACTATTATGAATATACTCCTCCACAACAAAAGCACAATGCTCAACAGGCTGTGTCATTGCGACTACTGCAAACCGCACCTATACCGCTAGAGAGTGCTCTAGACCCCTTCCACTGCAGCTTCCCCACCTCAACTCACACAGCGCCCTCTTGAAATAGGGGAAGTTGATTTGCCAGACCCTGTGTATATAAATATATATAATTATTTTTTATAGTTTGTTTTTTAATTTGTGAAGTTTTTTATTTTGCCTATAAAGTTTTGATTTTTATGCCAAGAATTATTAGACATAAATATTAATATATGTGTATGTGATATTAGATTTTATTCATTTTAAAAACATTATTTAAATAAGGAAAATAAATATATCTCTATAATTTAATATAAATTTGTTCAAAATATTAATTGTGTAAGTGAATTTTGAAATAATTAATGAAAAATTGGAGTTTTTGTACATATTTTATTTATAATTTGGCTTAACTTTCAGAACAAGTTTACTCTTTTCAAAAAAGAAAGTTCATCTTTGAAAGAACATTCTTCCTCTCACAATAATACCACAAATGATAATTCCGAACAGAAGATTACTACACACACTGAAGGTAATTTTATGTGAAATATTGTCAACTTAATATTGAATAGATTTATTACTTATATATTTTATTGATAATTTTTTTTTCTTTATTTTATTTAATTGTATTTTATTGCAATTTATATTTTGAGTTAGTAATTAATTGTAATTATTTCATTTTCTTAATAAATACACTTCAATTATTTTTTTTTGAAAAAACATCAAGTTAAATTTTTCTAATTATCCTTTACTTATGATTTAATTCATTGTTTTCACATTCAAGCTTTTTAGTGTTTTTCTCTGTATTTCAATACTCATTGTTTTTGGTTTGAATAAGTTTAAAATAATTTTTTTATTATGTAATTTATTTGTTTTTGTTGACTTGATTCAATATTGTTTGCATTTCAGGAAAATTTAATTATAAACATTTAGAAGTTTTTGACCTTCTAGGAATCAAACTAAAACATTTTTTTTTAAATTGATTTTGGACATTTTTTATTTCTGTGTTAAAATTATTTTATGCTTTGATTTAATCCAAATTAAATTTTTCCTTGTACTTTATAAAAAATCACAAATTTAGCATAGTTTGCATATTGCTGTTAAGAAAATAATAATAATAAAAAGCACCAATGTTACTCTTATTATCATTTTGTGTGTACTTTGGTCTTTGTATTTATTCTACTCTTATTTAAATAAATACATGTTTCAAAATTTTTGCGATTAATGTAAAAGTACTTTGATATGAGTAATATATATAAATAAATCAAAGTTTAACAATTTAGTTAATGTTTTAAAATTCATAAAAATTGCTGTACTAGTTTCTGTTATTTTGTTTTATGCATTAATTTTTCTTAATATTGCAGTCTAATATTTATTGTTAATAATTTAGTAATTAATTCAAAGTAATAAATTTTTCTGATTTTCCTAGTTATCCATGTGAATAAATATTGAGTAAGATATGTGATGAACAATTTTTTTTTTTTCATTCAAAAGTTTCATGATGAAATTTTGTATATTTTTAGAAATTTTTACTGTATTATTTTAATTTAATCGATGTAATGTGTTATGAACTATCATTTATGTATAAATAGCTTTTTATTATATATTTAAATATATTTGTTTAAACAAAATTTATTTGTGCATTTTCAGATCTTACTAATAAATTTGCTGAAAGGGACTTTTTCAAAAGGGAGTCTACTAATATCTCAGAAAAGAGTTCTGTTTCCAACAATCAAATGGATGCTGATGTGAACTCCTCAGATTCTATGTTAAATAGCTACAGAAATAGTGAAACTAGTATTTCTCGAAATTCTTGTTTGTCTAAACAAGGTAGTGAAGATACTATACCTTTTATTGATGATGATGAAATATGTGTTAGACCAAATTGTGGTAGAGCCTATTTGAATCTTCCAAACTCGGGCAGTTTCTCCAAAATCATCAATCATTTTGATCCTTTTGTTGACAAAATAGTCTCGGATACTGATGATAGTAGTCCTGATGGCGATATAAGCAGTTTTCCTACAAAAATAGCTGATTTTCAATCTGATTCTTCTAAAAAATTGAATAGCAGTACAATTAGCATGAATAACTCAAGAAATGACATCAATTCTGAAAATTCTGACCAGATTTTTTCTAATAATTATGCTACTCTGCCTTGTGGGAGTAATATTAATAAAAATTTAGAAAAAGCTAACAATCGTGATAGTTATCCTCCATCATCGAGGTTAGGTAAATTTGATGATTCAGTATCGGATATAATTGAAGACAAAGACAATAAAGGATCCAAAAAGGTTGGTAAGGCCACAGTTGTGAGAAGACCCAGCATTTCAAAATTGAAGGCTCTTTTTGAAAAATCAGGTTTATCTTCAAGTAAATCTACCAATGAAGGTGGGAAGAGATCATTATTTAGGAATAATTCTCATAGTGTTTCGAGAGCAGGTTCTGCCCCTCCTTCTTTAGATTGTATGGATAAAA
Organism: Trichonephila inaurata madagascariensis; assembly: GCA_019973955.1. Lineage (NCBI taxonomy): Eukaryota > Metazoa > Arthropoda > Arachnida > Araneae > Nephilidae > Trichonephila > Trichonephila inaurata. The sequence goes on from BMAV01001199.1 coordinate 31,681, forward strand.
ATTCAGCTGTAGAAAGAGAGTCTATTTTAATGTTAGTCACTCGCAAATTTCGTTCTGCATCTGTTAGAACTGAAAGGGAGATTAATTCAAAATCATGTGATAAATCACAACACAGAAAGTCTACTTCTGGTTCTATGACAAATTTCAAAGAAGGATTTGCTTCTTTATCAAGAACTGTCTCTTTTAATTTAAATCGTACTTTTAAAAGTTACTCCCCTTCTAAGAACAGGGTTGAAAAGCCATCTGTATCTGAAAGTGGAAATGGATCTTTCACAGAGGATTGTAGCACATCTGAAAGTAGTAAGTCAAAATTGCCAGAAGTGCAACCAAAAGGTAAATCTATGTGGTATGATAAATCATCGTTGCCACGTGCTGTAGCCATAGTAAAGCCAACTAGTCCTGTACTAACAACACCTAATGCTGATGTACCAATAAGCCCTACAGCTAAGAAGGGAACTGGAAAAAATACATTTTCCTCAGTAATTAATAAGCCTCCAAAACTATTACCTTTGTTTGGCACTCTTAATAAACCTAGTAACAGAGATATTACTACAATGTGGTACAATGAAATAGATGAAGTGTCTAATATTGAGACTGCAAGTACCAAAAGTGCTCCTATTATGGAGCATACTAAAATTACCAAAAAACCCCAGCACAACAGAGTCTTACCATTTATCCAATCTATTGCACCTTGGAAGAAAAACTCTAAAAGCCCTTTGATCAGTCCTGAGAGTCCAAAGAATTTTATTGAAATGCAAAATGACAATAGTAATGTTATTGGTACTTCTAAATTTTATACTGATATTGAGAATTTAAACAAAAAAATTGATTTACCATTGAAGGATGTTACAGTAGAAACCTCAACATGCCCGGTTCCAGAAGAAATTATACCATTAAACTCAATTTCCAATGAAGATAATTTTGCTGAAAAGGAAAAATGTGATTCGCCAAGAGCATTAACAGAACCACTGGAGTTGCAGAAAGCTGATAATTTAATAGAACAAGTTAAAAATATCAGTTCCATTGAAAAGGTTAAAAATAACGATTCTGTAGAACAAGTTAAAAATAACATTTCTGAAAAACTGAATAAAAATAATGATTCCATTGAAAAAGATAAAAATGACAACTCTGTGGAACAAGATAAAAGTGACAATTCTATAGAAGGAGATAAATATAAAGGCTCGTTAGAACAAGATAAAAATAAAGATTCAGTGGAACAGTCTAAAAACAGTGATATTAAGAATCCTAAAAGTAATACAGAAGCTGTTCTAGATAAGACTACTATTTCTGTTGAAGCATCTGTTGACCTTCCACCAGCTATACCCAAGAAAATGATTATTGGTAAACAAAAATTTTTTGAAAATCAAATATTCTTTAATGAGCATGAAACACTGCCAAATATAGAAACCATTCCATTAGATAATAAAAACGTACCAACAAAGAGAAAAGATTCCATTACGAAGCCTGCAATTGAAGGGAAAATAGAATCTCCTTCTTTATCACCTAAAGATCACTATATTAATGTTAATGTGAAAGCATTAAAAAATATTGAACAGATTGAAAATACTCTTCGCAATAACCCTCGTAGTGCTATTATAGATTTGACTTCTAGAGAATCGTATTGTATGGAAGAAGACCTTGACAATGCTGTGAGACGATTATCAAAACCATCTGAAGAGAACAAAGCATCTATAGTAAAAAATATTTCAAAATTTCCAGGATATGAAGTAATATGGCCTGAAGGAGATTATTCAAAAGATAAATATGCTCTAAATTCTAATTCTAAAAACAAATTTAGATGCTTTATGTTGAAAGAATCAAACACTCCTAAGCATTCTAAAACTGGCTTATGTTATAGCCCTCCTTTAAGACGAAGTGTTAACACTCAATTAGGTTTAGCCAAATGTCGTTCTTGTTCAAACATTGATTGGCTTGAACCAAATGAAAATGTTTCCATAGTAGAAGATGGGAATTCAAAAGACTTGACTTCCACTCCCACAAAAAAACTTGTTAATGAAGCTGTAGTTGAACTAAATACTCTTCTTGATCGATTGACTACACAAACTTTATCAGAAGATCCAGGATTCGTTCCTAAGTCAGATCAAGCTCAAGACAGAGTTGAAGAAAAGAAAGATACTTCAAATAATAAATGGATAGAAAAAGATAATCTTCTGACTCATTCAGTAACAATAGTCTCAAAATCTAATATTTTAGATAGTTCGCCTAAAGAAGAAGAAATTGTCTTTCATTTTCCTCCTCCACCTCCATTACCACCTCCTGAAGATGATCAACCTTCAGAGACTTTTAATATAGTGCGTAAAAATGGTTCTATAATTGTTACTGAAAAAAATGAAACTAAAGAAAGCTCAACAGATCCTTTGTGTATTAAAGATCATTCGACCGATAGTGTAAATTATAGTGATAATTCATTGTCAGAATGTCCTCAACCAACACCTCGAAAAAGTAAGCAAGGGGGCTTACGTAGATCAGCATCATACACAAATATGTGTGTCCCACAAAGTAAAGGTAAAGGCTATGAAAATGTGTTTCTTGAAAAATATCAAACTTTATCTCGTCTTCAAATAAGCTCAAAAGAAAATAACCATGAACAAGCAAGGTTAGTTGTGAATTCCAAACCATCAAGAAATAAACCCCAAATAAGTAGAGTTAAACCTGATTATGTAAATATTGAGGAACTATTTATTTCTAATTCTCCAAAAAATATCCGTAAAAGTCCAAAAAGAGATTTGGACAAAGAATGCAGTCCTGTAAAAATTAGTGTGGAAGATGCAAAACAACGTACTCCAAACCCATTCAAAGTTTCAAAACAGTCGTATGTGAATGTTGATATGAGTAAAAGCTGTCCTCCATCAGAATTTAAAGGGGATCCAATATTCTCTATAGAAAATAAGGATGCACATTCTATTTATGGCAAGATTTGTAAAATTTCTGATAAGAGATTTTTAGATTCTGAGAATACACAAAATCAAAGATATGTAAGTGCTGAAAGTATGCAAGAAGATATTAAAAGAAAACCTTTACCCTCAAAAAAATTAGAGCGAGCTCCTTTGCCTCCTAACATTTCTCGTATTATGGAAAGCCCTCCGCAAAAGATGGAATCGTCTAAAAAGTTGCCTTCGAGAAAATTAGAAAAAGCTCCCTTGCCACCACCATTACTTCAAAAAAGTTCCACTGCAGTCAGTTTAGCAAAGAAAAATTTGCCTAACTCATCACATTATATGAACTATCCATCTTATCGGACTCATATTGCAGATGAAACACCTGTGCTTGCAGCTGTACGAGAAAATATATCCAATAATGATTTACCCAACAGTACCATTTGTGCCAATCCATGTAGAAGTGAGATGAAAAGCAGTAAAAGTCCTGTTCTAAGTCATGGTTTGTCCCATTCACAGTCTGATGCAAGTGTTTTTCTTGCATTAAAAGAACGCAAAATGCAACCTTTAAATAAAGGACTAAAAATTGTTGATAGCAATCCTAAATTAGTGAACAAAATTTTAAAACAAAAGAAAGAACTGGTTTCTCTTAGTAGCAGTGACAGTGACAGCAGTTACGAACGTATATTTTTTGAAAAACCACCTGAACAGTCTATAAAAGCTTCATCAAAACCCAGCATCAAAGAACAAATAGTTTTGAACTCTCCAAAAAGCTATAAAAAAGAACTGCCTGTTGCTCCTCCTAGATCTAAGAGGCGTAACACTACAGAAATACATTATGCCAAGGTGAAAAGTAAAGAAGGTAAGACCCTGTTTCACATACTTTTTCAAATCTTACTTTAAATCATTCTTCTCTACATCATAATTTTGTAGTGTTTTTTAATTGTTTTTTTGTTTATTAGTTATAAGAAGTATGAAACAATCACTGTTTTAAAGCTATCCTATAAATGATATTGCTGAAAGAGTATAAGGCAGTGCTGCATTGTACTACATTTTGCTTGTAAACCAGAAGTGAAATTAAATTATTAAAGTAGAAGTTTTTATCACACACCTTTAATTTTAAACTCTTGAAATCTTTGAACTGCTCTAATCATAGACTCAAAAGTTGCTTTATAACATTACCTGAGAAATTTTTCATTGGTGAGAGCTTTTGGTATATTCTATATTTTAAGTCTTTTGGATGCTCTTGTGTGTGTAGAATTTTGAATTTGGAACTTTAATTCCTCCATTTCTCTCCTTCAGACCTTGGAATTCAAGTCCATGATATAAACTGCTGGCTGTTATTTTAATTAATTCTTAGTTACCTTATGTTCTAAACAAAACTTAGTACATTTAATAATGAAGTTGTATGAAAAATTGGACACATTTTTTCCCCAAAGAATGGGTGAGGAACACACTGAAGCACTTTCACCAGTGAGAAAAATAATTCAGAAAATAATTTGTTTTAAAAAGTTAATATAACTATTATAAAAGACTTTATCATACTTCACACCCGCTTCCCTGATGGGCATTGTAAGCAGTATTGCTACAGTTACATTCGAAAAAGCTACATCTATGTATTACATTCAAAGTCAAGTTGAATCGATCAATGCAAATATAGTAATAATAATTGCATTTCCGTCGTAGACCAATATTTTGCCTAAATACATTGGATGTTGATGATGGGGAGGGGTGGGTGGATAATGTAAATTTCCATGAAACTGTAACTCAGTAAAACTTCTAAATTTGATTAAATTTTCCTGAATAGCATAATAATTCAAATCGTACTTTTGCAACTTCTTTCAATCTTTTTTCAATTCATTTCAAATTATGAACTAGTATCTGACTTTGTGTAACTTTTCAATATGAATTAAAAAAATGTATACCTTTTCCTTCCACTTTCTTGAATCTTAATACAAAATATTTATTTACTTATCCAACACCCGTGCTTGGCTTCTTGATCATTTGACGCCAAGCCTCTCAGTACAGACCGACAATGTCGTCAGTCGGGTATTTATCGAGTCCAGTGCATTGTGAAGCAGGTGGTCGCCATCCATTCTGGTCTGGCCACAGAGTGGGCAGACCAAGTTAGTGGAAGTATGCTCCCAAAAAGTTATGTCCTGTGGTTAGGCGAAAGCGGGCAACAGCCTCGGCTCTCTCCAGGTGCCTCAGGATTCGGCCCACAGTGGCCAAAGTTTCCCATGACTTTCCAAGGCTCTTGGTCTTTTGAGTCACAATAGTATATTTGTCAATGGATGTGGAAATAATGCTCTTTACTCTTCTGAGAGTCAAAAACTTCCGGTTGGGATGACTCGGCTCCTTGCTTGGCTTTTTGGTCAGCTCTCTCATTACCAGGGATCCCAACATGACTTAGGACCCTCTTTAAGGCCACAGTCCAGCCATATAAGATTAGCCCCGCAATTTTAGTTTGTCACTGAATTGTGTTAAGGCAGTCAGTAAAATGTAAAATACATCCTAAAAGTTTCATTGTGTTCATTTAACAGCATATGCAAGTAATATTACAGTTATGATGAATAAATGTAATACCAAAATTATTAATAAATTTCTTCTATACATCTGTTATGGTTGTATTCACTGTTTACTGGACCAGACTATAAAACCCAAATCAAAAAAAGCAAACTGTTAGGCTTCAGTACTATTTTTTTAACTCCAGTTATAGATTGAATCTCATTGGTCAAAATAGATCCTGTGACCTCAACTGATTTTTTTACCTTTTGAACTCAATACTACAAATATATCGTCTGTCTATCATTTCTTTCTCCTAAATTCCAATTTTTCTAAATATTTAATTGTGTAAATGGAAAATTTTCTTAGTTTTATCCATCGTAAGAGCTGAAGTATATCAAAACCCAGAACTTTGTAAACATATGAAAAATCGCTTACTGTGCAAGCATGGTTAAATCTAACCCAACTTTGAGCCCAGTCAAATTTACTAACCTGAACCAAGGTTAGAAAAGGAACTTGCAACAGAGTAAAATTAACTTTTGATGACAAATCACTTTCATTGACTATGAGTCAAAATGACAGTAAATAAAGTGGTTAGGTGTACTCTGCCTCATAACTAAACTAAATGAATTTAAAATTGTTTGCCTCTTTATGATAAGACAGTAACATATAGCTAATTTACCTAAAATTCTTTTTCTTTCTAACTTGTTATTCTCTAAGTAAATTTTCCAAAGTTAATTTTGGGTATAAAATAAATTTTTCCGCTTCATTTGGTAAACAATCAAGTTGGATAAAAAGCTTGTCAATTTAATCTCTTCAAAGAGTTATCTTGTTACAGATACATGCTTCAAAATACTTTACAATTGGTACTTAAATATTATACCATCAACTAATTTTGTCAAATTAGAAGACACTGCCAAATGCTGCAATACTGTGACAAACACAAGGAGTGGCAGTGGTAGCTCAACTTACCCTCTGTATAACAGATTTTCAATTTTTTCCATAGAGATTGCCCCTCCATTCTTTTGTCTACATGTTTTTTAGAATGTAATCCTTCCCCATAAGAGAGGCCTCTGTCACAATATGTATGCAATAGTGGGAAACCATTCCAACATATGTTCAAACACAATAAGTATTTGGCGACACCTTTTGATATGACAAAATTGATCAATGTTATAATACTTAAGTACTGTACTATTTAATATTGAAACCAATCATCCCCCCCCTTTTTTTTTTAATCTGCATATTAGCAGTTATGATACAAAAAAGAGGTTGCATGTTTTCACAAAATGTTTTTCTCAGATTAACAAATGCTTCTTGTTTTGTCAAATTAAATTTGAGCATAAGAATTTAAAAATTGAACTTATACTTATCGTATCAAACATGTTGCAGCCAATTTCTTTTCAAAATAATCCCAGATTCTTAACAAATTGATGAAACTACTGCCAGCATATATTTTGCTATGCCAATTTTTTTTTAATCTGTTTTTTTTTTTTTTTTTTTTTTCAATCTTTGATTTATTTTATACAATTTAAATATGAAATTCCTTGTGAAGCTGAATGCAAGAATCCATATTTATGAAGGTAATCAAATTATAAATAAAGGAGCTTTATTCTTATTCGTAGTGAAATATGAATAAAATAGTTAATAAAGCTAAATATTTTCTTGAAGAATTTAAATGCATACTTTTTCATAATACAATGCTGAATATTGATTTATAGTCCATATGTAAAAATGGACGTGATTTTTTTTTTTTTTTTAATAACAAAAATAACTAAATTATATTTTCTGAAATTAGTATGATTTAAAAGTTTCAGTAACTTTTCTTTTCAAATAACTAATTTAGAGTATGCTAATTGTAATTAAACTTCATTTATCAGAATCATAGATATCTTTAAATATTTTTATACATGAGTTTCATCCAAATTATGTATTATGAGGAAAATATCTTTATTGAAGAGACTTAAAAGGGATAAAAATTATTAAGTATATGAAACAAATAATAAAACTGCAAGAGTATGATTTTCAAATTCATTTAAACTAACTCTACAACAAGGATCAGCAACCTTTTAGATTTGTGTGCCAAATCGATCTACCATTATAATTCATTGGCCACACAGTAAAAAATATATATCCTGCGTCAATGTATGCAGAGTTAAGGAATAGAAATCAAGAATACAGATTGAAGAGTTTTATATTATATATTAATTATATGTATCATTTAGAGATATTTATTAACATAAAAATAAACAAAATATAATCAACCCTTCATTGTAAATAAAAAATTAAAGTTACACATTATTAATCTTATAAACATTTTTATTAAAATAAAAAGTAAACAACATTTAATAAAAATATTCCTTCAATACGGTTAAATAAAAAATGAGTATTTTAATGCAAACTTTGTCCCTACACTGCTGTACATATTGCAGTATCAGGTGTGTAATTTATGACATTCAATTTGACACAGTTCTGAATGTTTGGTTTTTAAATAACTTCTTTAATAACAGATATTTTTCAAATGAGAAAAGATTTGTCTATATAGATAAGTAGAACCAAAAGTGGGAAACAGAGTTCATGTAATTTTCTTCAAATAGTTAAATTTTTCCAGCAATGATCTCCATCAATTTATAATAGGTTTCGATTTATTGTTAGGGTTATGTTTCTGATTTTTTTTTAACTTCCATAAACTTTGATTTCTATAATTCTAAAGATGTTGGTTCAATAAGCTCCTTTCAAAATTACATGCCGTAAAATACGTTTAACACGAAAATGCTTAAGACAAAATATAGGTTAACACAAAATAATGCAATGGTCCCAACAAATTACTATGTATTTTTATGAATTTTTTTCTCTTAACACGAAATGAAAATAGCTTATTACAAAATACTTCCCTTCTGAGAATGAGCAAAGTATGGAAAACACCAGTCATGCAGGCGAGATTTAAGAGGGGTGTGAAATGAAAGCGAGATGGATTCACATGTTTTGTAGAAAGGCCAACTGGGCTTTGAAATACCTTCAGAATAGCCTGTGAGACGAGCCAATTTTGTTTATCTAAGCTACTTTCATCCTCCACCCCTACAAGCACCACACAAAAATATCTCGTCAGTTGGTTTTGGAATTAGATGACAAGTACATCACAGTGTGGGTAAAAATCAATGCGTTTGGTTTGATTTTTTTCCTATTTTTGAAGAAGTTTTTTGCACACCCAATGGCAAAGAGCTCAGGGGGAAGCAAACTGCTGTTTTGCTTAAAATGAAGATGGAGCTTCTTAAGGCTACTGATTAAAAACAGAATACATAAAAGGAAATCTGTAAAGATTTTGGTATTGCTAACTCTACATTATCAACAATAATTAGAAAAGAAAGCAAATTACAGAAATGTTTGAAAGTAGTAAGCTTGAGCCAGATTTCTATGTAAATAAAATGTACTCCAGCAAACTTAATTTTGTTAAATATATGTTGTTTTTTTTTGCTGTATCCTTTAACACAAAAAAATATTTCAGTCCCTTCAGTTTTGTGTTAAACAATTTTCAATCCATTCAAAAATTGACAAATTTGTAGAGTTGTATAGAGTACCGTTAAGAACTGGGCAGCATGCCAAAACTGTCATAGATTGGCGACCCCTACTCTACAATAACATGCATATTACATCCAATGGGACCTTGAACATTGTTTATTATGAAAGTTTGGTGTGTGTAAAGAAGTAATGTATTACATTATTTGTTCATGCATTTAATGTACTTTATTTACTTAACAAATTTTTATTTATTTATTTGCTGTAAAATATTTATATCTTTCATAACTGGACTGTATTATATTCTCTATTTATGAAAGGGACAAAAACATTTTGTTGCTAAAAATAAAGTAATTCAAAATATTAGGATTGAAGATCAATTCAAAATTTATAAGCACATAAATATCAGATTTTTTTTCATTTCATTATTTATTATTGTAATGTATGAAAAAGTCTTAATGAATAGAAATACAGTGTGTTATCAAATGAAAAGTTTAAAAACATTTTCCCCTTTCTCCTTCTTAGCTTCGCCATTTTCAAATATATCTCCAAGTATTCCAGATCAACAAAAGGTAAGCTAAATATCAGTATTAAGTGTAGAAATTAAGTCAAAATAACAATTAATTGTTACGTATGCTTGTTACATATATGTGCTTACCTCATTAATTGATAAAAATTAAATTTTTCAGCTCTGTGGGAAGGTTTTTCCTTCAATTCCTGAACCTCCTCCTGCTATTCCTATGAAGACAAAGGATGCATTTGAAATTCCTGATGAATTTGGTATTAAAGGTAGCTTTTTATGTTTTTAAAAAAATTTGATACATATTGCAATTGCATTTAGTTGATATATTTTACAAAAATGCCATACAGAATATAAGAATTATATTTTCATATTCCTTTCCAGCATGAAAAATATATATTATTTTTCTACAAAAGTTAAAACAGATGGTTTTATCTGAATAAATTTTTACAGATCTTTAAAGGGCTTTTTAAGAATGAAAAATTATTAATTCTATTACTTTTCTAAACAACTGTAATTACTATTAGGATGTAATAATAAATTTCAAAAAGAGTGGTAGTATATCTTACCTTTATTTCAAAATTGCTTGTAATCCATTAAACAAAGACACAATTTTTCAGAAAAATTCTCATGATCATAGTTAAATTTTCAAGGAAGGAGAAAAAAAGCATACAAAAAGTTTAATTACCAATACTCTCTCCTTCCCAACACATACAGGAAAAACAAAAAAATTTGGCCAATGGAAAAATATATTGCAGAACTTTCACCCCTTAACTGTCACAGGTGTATATATACACCTTGCTCAGCCATCACATTGACTGCCCCTGGCATATGTATATATATACACCTTTCAAAGTTACGAACTTTGGCATTGTGCTGCTATCTGTAAAACTGGAAGGCATTGGAATGCAATACAATGACCCTGACAGTGTTTGGGAATGATTTACTTATTTCAGTAAGGAATTTACTTATTTATGCCTTTTCTTTTCCGTGAATGCACCGCATAACCATGCAATCCTATGTGAAAAATGGTGGCAATTGAAAGCAAACCGTATTATGTTTTCTTGGTAGTTAAGATGTTAATTTTCACTAAAAAATATATAAATGTAATGGAAAGTTTTAGAGAATGTATTTTCATCTTCATTTGGAAAGCAGATGCACCATAATTGAGAAATATATATTCCAATGAGAAAATGCCAATAAACAATGTTTTAATTTTAAAATATTCCTTTCTGCTAATAGGAAAAATTATTTTTCAGAAAATGCTTCTATTGTGTCAAATTTAAAGTACATGTATATTAATTCTTTCCTTTCTCCATCTTTTATAAGTTAAATTATGTGAATTATAGTATTTGTTTATTAGGTAATGAATGAACTTTATCATCCTTGTATAATTTTGAAAAATCTGAGCATATTTAAATTATTGTAAAAAATCCGGCATATAACACACACTTTAACACAAAAAAAAAGATCGGAACTTAGGGTGCATGTTATACACCAGATATAAAAACAAATTTAAAAATAACAAAAGAGATGAGCATAAAAAATGTTTTACTTCTACATGTATCACAAAATACTGTTTATATAAAAGACTTGCCTTATGAATTAAAAGAGTTGTAGTTCCAGAAGAAAACTATTTTGTTCAAAGTCTGCGATAATACATCGAATAAATGACTGCAAAAAGTAACAGCAATATATATTAATATTTCAGATTTCTTCATAAAAAAGGGGGTGCGCATTATACCGCAATTATACCTAAAAATTAAGCTTGAAAGTATAGGTGTGCGTTATACATCAGATTTTACAGTAAATATTTCTTTTTAAATAATTTTTTGTGTGTTTCTTACTTGTCTTAAATTCGCTCTTTCTCCTCTCTCCTCTTTAGGTAGTGACAGAGCTACTGGGAAAATATTGGATAATAGTTCTAGCTCAAATTTCAGAAGGTGAAATTCCATTTGTAAATCATTGGTGTGAAAGCATAATGCTGAGAAGTGTACTTAATTTTTTTTTCTTTGCATATTTACTTTAATTATTTTTTATTTTAGCTGAATTTTACCTGGTGATGATACTGTGATCTAAATAACCCAAAATCTTGATAAGATATAAGATCTGATAGATTTTTTTTTGTTTCAAATTTCTATGTTTGATAAATTTTTTAATATGAATTTTATGTTATATTTTTTATATATTTTCAAAAATTTAAAAAAAATTATTTTTATATATCAGATTATTATGCTGTTTTATATAATATTTTATTTGTAAATGTAAAAAAATACTTGTTAGACTAATTTATTTTTGTTGGAAAAATCATTTTTTTTTAAATAAATATATTTGTATTACCTTTCATGTAATTTTCATCACAGCTTATCAATTAAGTTTAATAGATTCAAAGTAAAATACATTTTTAAAAAATTAATTTAATTACTAAAAGACTTCAAATCACCAGAGTTGCTGAACCTTTGTTTTTGTACATGAGTGTATTATGTGTTCCTAGGCTTTTTGTTGAATGATGCCAGTACATTGATATTTGCTTGTTTGCACTTGCATTAATTATGCAATTTCTTAAGTATGTGTAATTCTCTTGTATTATAATGTAAATAAAAAATCACTCTTATTTTGAACTAGCAATTATACTTCATATAAGTAACTGCCTTTTTTGCATACATCGTCACTTCAAACCATTTGTAGTTTCAACATATAAATATATAATTCAGCATTTATTTTTATCATAAAATGTTAAGGAAAAAAACGTTTTAGTTGTTTTTTGTAAAATTTTTTAAATGACTTTAAGTTTTGAAATTATTTTGAGAAATTTAAATTATTTTACTTGCATTTTTTTGTTTACTTGTATTTTGTTTGTTATTTATTTTATTGAGACAAAATGTACTTTATGCTGAGCATTGCTGAAAAAAAAATTAGAGTATTGATACTTGAAAATATATTACATATTTTCATTAAGGAAAGTTATTGTCTTTTCCTTTGCCTATATGAAATTATAAAATACTTGTTAGTAAAATATGATCTCATTTGTTACTTAATGAAAAGACATATTTGAATATTATGTTTTGTTTATTACTTTGGTTCTTTATTGAGTTTTAAAGCTTTCCGAGTGAAAATATTATAGACTAAAAAGATGTGATCGGGTAATGAGACGTTATACAATTAATTGTTTTATTAAATACCGTATTTACTCAAATCTAAGCCGCACTCCCCTCCCTCAATGTAAATGCTACTAAAAATCGGGTGCTGCTTAAAATCAAATTAAAAAATCTTTGGTAGGGGCAATTAGAGCAATTACAGCTTCACTGATGTATTTAAAAGTTAATGATACTGGTAAAATATCTAATTATTCACTTCTTATTAGTTCTTTTAAATTTATTTTAATTTCATAAAATTGGATATCGATAAATCATTTTATACACTATTTTTCATTTTCCACAATAACTTGTTGAGAATTCGAGTAAATATGCTATGTCTTTTTATACAATTTAAAATGCCTTGTTCAAAATAATTTTGTTCATTTCCCCCTTAGAATTTTAGATACTGAAACCAAAACATTTTTAAATTTAATTGCAAAAAGTACCCTCCATATTATATATGTAATAAATTTTGCATATCCCAAGTTATCACTCAGCATATTCAACTTTTGAGACCACTGCATTATATTTACAGAGCATTGTTGATTAAATTCATACTAAAATAATATATTTGATTAAAAGTAATACTCTGATTGATACACTTAATTTGCATTCTTGACATATGCATTGCTATAGTAAAGTATCATAAAAATACTCAGTTCTTGTCTTGTATGTTTTTGACTGATAAATTTGTCACTGGACATAGAGATTTTTCTTGAATTATTTCATTTCTTTGCTGTGCCAACTTTTTTGCTTGAGACAATATTTTAGCAAATAGTTTTATTCTTGTAAAAGAATTTAATTATTAATTTTCTGCAATTTTTTTTATTTGTACAAAGGAAAGGGTTGCATTTTATGTTTTAAGCCATTTTAAAAGTACTCTTCTAACTGCTCTGTTTATCTAGATTTTATATATTGAAATACAATTACCCTGTACAATATTTTATTGTTCTTTTTTATATTCCAATGTTGTAGTTCACTTTTTTAAAGTTCTACATAATAAGTAGTTTTACAAGATCTGATTGCTATTATTTTGCAAACATTTGATTAAAAAATAAACTTAAAAAATATTTTAAATATTACTAATCAATAAGAAATATATATATATATATGCATAACTTACTTTTCAAAAAATATATTTATTTAGTAGAACTTTTGAAAACTTTGTGTATGGTTTTTTCTATAAATGCATTTTTATCTCTGCCATCTATATCTGAAGTTGCTGTGTAAGAATTTTTATGGTGTGTTATATCAAACCAGGAAACATGCTTGTATAATCTTAAAACCCCAAACAGTTTATGAATGTTATTTGTTTTAAAGTTTACTGTGTTGCTTTTATTTTTATATAAAGTTTGTATACAGATCGTTGTATATACATTTATGTATACTTGTTATTAGTCAGATTTACTGCTAATAAAGTGAGTGTTGAAAACTCTTAATCTCTCTTTATTACTTTTTTTCATTAAGTTATTTCCTTTATTATTTTTTTTTTAAGAAAAAATAGTTCAAATTTTAAAAAAAAAAAAAATTGCTGCATATGTTAAGTGCAGACATGTAATTATTGAGTTGTTAATTGCAAAGTTGCCATTCTATTGTGTGAAACTCTGAATCACTGATTGGACATTATTTTTTTTTCTCAAATCAGTTGGTAATGGGTCATTTTCATTATTAACAAGATACAGTTTGACTTTTATTTAACAAAGTCGCTTAATCCCAGATAAAAAGTTCATCATGTGGAAAATTCATTAAATAGAGATTCACACATCTCTCAATTACTTTATAAACCACATGAAACAAACTTCAAATTCATAAACACTATATCTTATAAAAAGTAATTATTCTCACCTTTTTTGTAAATCAATATCTATTTATGTCATTTATCCTACCCACCAAAAAGAAACCTGCATGGGAAAAAACATTGTCTAGAAATACACTGTATTTTCAACTTTAAAAAACTAATTCTACATTAAAATTAATGAATTTTATAATGATATTTTCTATTTTTTAGCCTCCAAGTAATTTTAAACATACATTCTTTTATAACCAGTAATTTGTAGCATATATTAGCACGTGCATCCTTAACAGGGGCATAGATACTGCTGTATTAATGATACAGGGCCCCAACATGTGTAACTACAATCCCATTAACATGGCTCCCATACCTAAAAAAGGGCCCTGAAGGAATTTCGACATAGGGCCCACTCTCAGAACTAGCTACACCAGTGGTTTCTTCAATTTAATTACGGGTAAAGTCTATTAATTTTGTTTGAATAATGTTTTTTCTCGTAATACGCCTTGCATCTTTGCAATGCACCAAAAACGCCTTCAGACATATTTTCTTCACACTAATCCTCGCCGAATTGATTCTATTGTTTCATCATATGAAGGCCCAGAAATACTTTAAAAATAGAAGAGAAAAAGTTCATTAAATAGAAAATGCACTTTGCTATTTGGAGGCTATTTTATGAAGAAAATTGTAAAATGTTCTTGTGTGGTTCCTGGAAAAAGTTCGCAAAGTAGAGGTTTATAAAATGGAGGTACGACTGTGTATGATTCTTTTATCTTTAACTCATTTATTCATTCTTTGAACAATTAATATAAAAATTAACTTGCTTGTACAGCGTATTAGATATATCAGACTTTTTATTAAGTACTTAACCTGATTCTATCAATTAAAGCTTACTTATCTTGTAATCTCTGAACAGTAGTCTTATAATAGCAATACTCCAAACCCTCTTATCTTATCTCAGTTACATTGCTATAATATCAATCCTTCTATCTTTTCTCTGTCCTTTTTTTAACCTTCCTTCTCTTTAATTTACTACACCTCTACATAAATAGTAATGCTTATTTGCATACATCACGATTCCTTCACAAAGTGAGGTTCTTGTATCAAACTATGTAGTAAAGTACCCCAAAGGTTAGTTTTCGAAATTGTTTTTAGAATCGTCTACAAATGTTAATTGTGTTAATAGTTTTGGTTTTAAGCTTTCTGTCAATATTTTCCATGAATGGAAAATTTTAAAATTCCAATCATTTTCAAGTATAATTTTCTACGTGGAATTAACCTGAAAAGTAAAAGAAAGGGTACAGGATAGAACAAAAAAAGGGGGCTCTTTGGGAGCATGGTCCTGTCTTTAGAGTTATGCTGCTTTTACAGTATGAATTTATGCTTGAAATAAGATGATTTATGAGTCTATGATATTCTGTCTCCTTCCTCCTCTAAAATTGATCTTAGGTTCTGAGAGATGGAGGAGAACAAGCTGCAAGAGTATTCAAAACATTCTGCAATGTTAAAAAATCTGGCTGACATCTATCATTTGAATAGCCTCATTTCTTAAAAGCTCATTTGCCAGTTGAATCCTATGTGGACGTGCTAAACGAAATGTGCTACAACTGTAGGTTTGGAAATCTGGCTGCTCAGTCAGTTCTAATCATCCAAGGCAATTCAGAACTAATCAGTTTAAAGAGAGCAGATAGGTCCACTGAGAACTGAATCATCACCTGCACAATGGGAGGAGAATAACGGGTGTCAGATCAACAGGCCTTATTTAAAGGCCTATTTAAGTGTAAGTTTATAAATTTGGCCTAATGAGTATCTAGTACATGTGAACAATTGTTGTAACAATAAAACAGATGACCAACTGCACCCCAAAATGATAATCATATTGCTTAAACATTTCATCCCTTAATACACAACAACCACAGGCGCTGTGAAAGACATAGTGGTTTGAGTGCTTTCCCAAGCATCATGCTTAGATCATCAAACTTCCTCTACAAAACCAGGATCTTTCTTGTATATGGACGGCATGATTGAATCCCTGGTTACCCCTATATTAAGGTTAGTCAAAATTCAATGGTTAAACTGATTCTGAATACATCAGAGAATAGAACTGTGTCTGATCCAGTATTGGTGTTCTCAACACCATGTTAAATGAGCTCTCCTGTACGAAAAAGTGAGTGGACACAAACAGCTGGTCTTGCTGTTTCTAGTGTAACCTTCTGGAAACAAAAATCCTTGAAATATGGATTCTTAGGGCTGCAGCAGACAGTGTTTTGTAATATGCAGAATGACCACAATAGGGTTTTATTCGCTAAAGTCTATTCAGCCCGAGTCCATTATATTATTCAATATCGTCTTTCTGAGTCCTTTCATGCTAAGGTTTAGAGAAGGAAATATTGACTCGAATATGTACCTCATCGTATAGTATTGGTTGAAATTATGAAACTTTTGTCATGATTGTGACTTAGTCTTGAGTTACTAATCTTGGAATCGCAGATTTGAGTAACAATTTTACCAAAGACTTGTGGGAAATATGATCAGTTATACATTAAGCCTAAGAATAGGTTTTTAAATCTATTTGTAGCTCAATGTAGAAGTTGTGTACTATTTTTATTGTAAAACGACTGCCAAGGTCTGCCTTCAGTCGAGTATTGTTTTAATTAACTTTAAAAAACTAAAATGTAGATTTTTGTGTATTATTACAGTATTGGATACTTCATGTGCTGTTTTTTCAAAACAAATTTCATTTACAGTATTGCTAACAAATCGGACGAGTTACTTTATTGTTGGTTTGATTTAAAATATATACACTTATAATCAATTGGAATAGTTTAAATTAAAGAAATCGCATCACAACCTTCATATTTATGTGACCAATTGCAAAACTGGTGTATAAATTATCCAGATTTCATGCGATTTCGCATACGTGTACACAGCAGAAGTAATGCAAATCTAAACCGGCAGATATAAATTTTCGGTGGCTTGTAGACTCACTATGAACGTGAATGACACTGACTGGTGCATTAACGTGCACGAAAGACGAATAATGCCTTTCAAATGGACGATTGAAACATTTGATACTTGATAAAAGGCCTCAACATGAGTATGAAAATCGCAGGGTTGTATAAAGCTGAATTCACACCAAGGCGTACAAACGTCGAGTGTCAAGCGTCTAGCCAATCAGAGACTTCATTTCGCTCGAGATGAAGTCTCTGATTGGCTAGACGCTTGACACTCGACGTTTGTACGCCTTGGTGTGAATTCAGTTTAACGCGCCAATGGAATCGTCTTATCAGTCCATATTTATTACTCAACAACTCTTTATAACTACCATCGCTTTATAGGCTTTTCCCAGTGAGGCTCATAACACATCTGTATTAAAATCTGACATAACATTACACATCTGACTGTCACCAGATGAGATTTGATGACCAGCTTGTAAAATGAAAAGAAAAACTTAGTATATGAAGATTTTTAATGAAAAAAACCCCACAAAACGAGATAATTCGTTAGTGGTACTCAATACAGGAATTTTATTCAGTGAAGCCAGCTACAAGTTATCTCGTGTTTTTTTTTTTTTTTTTTCCAAAAAAAAATTACCGTAAACGTCATCACAATATTATATCTGTAACTTCCAATTATTATATTTTGTTAAATGTCATGTTATCTTAAAATAAAATCTTGGCACATCCAGGGCAAGACGCTTTAAATTTACCTGGCAGTGGATGGGTTAATCCACTACAGCCTGCTGGAAGCGAGAAACTTGTAATTGATTGGTAGTTAGCTAAAACCGTATAATTTCAAACAAGTTTGTCGTTCAGCAAAGGTTTTTAGTTAACAAGTCACAGCTTTATAAGCAATATTAGCATGAAGTGTATGAATGCAGTTAGTTAAGTCTACCGGCCATTTTGAAATCGTATATGTTGTTTTAATTCCTAGGAAATTATACTTTCCTCCTCAAAAGAGTAAACTAATATTGTCGCGGAAACAGCGAAGGAGAGGGATTGATTGACCCGAGGAGGGGCGAGCGCCTAATAAATCTTAGTCACCCAAGGAGCGAAGGGGTGTAAGCGTAGTTTTCTCTTTTCTCTGTTGGCAACAGGGGAAGGAAAAGCGCTCCGAACAGAGAAGGAATGCAGTTCCACTAGATGCGTTTGGAGGAAACGGACGGCTATGAGCGTGCGCGATAATATTTAAGCTTTTTTATGCATCCTTGTAAATACTTAATAAATGTTTTATTTAAATTGAGAAACACTCGTAGCCACATCATTTATTTCGCACTTAGTTTACAGTTTGTGAATAAGTTGTGACATTATTGAACAAATATAGTGATTGGAATGCAACGAAGTGCATCCGAAAGGAAGAAAATATATAGTTAAAGGTTTCTCTAGAATTGTTGCTAATATAATTTTTCCGCCAACTACTAAGAATATTTTATGCCTATTTTAACTATTTATTTGTGGGTTGTTGTTTTTTTCCAAAATATAAATGATTATTTAAAAATATTTTCAAATATTGGAGAGGAAAAAATGTTACTTCTCACTGAAACTTCTGTAATGGATTAAAATGTAAATATTAAATAACTGTTCTAATTTAGCTAGTGTTACATTATGAATAACTATTAAAATCGTATTAGTTTAACACACTGGCGTGGCTGGTTCTAAGGGGGCCCTTTTTAGGTATGAGAACCCTGTTAGTCGGGCTGTAGTTACACATGTTGGGGCCCCGTATCATTGACATGGCGGTAGCTACGCCCCTGGTTTAACAGCAAATAAATAAAAAAATGGCACTGTCACCAAACGACTTTTTTGTGACTTTTATTTTCTATAATGACAAAAGTTCTAATGTTTTCTAGAATTCTAGCGGTTTTGTGAGGGAAAAAAAAGGCAGTTACAGTTATAATCACTCTGCTGCAGCTTCACATTCTATACAACTCAATCAATCAGAGGAGATACAATTATTAAAATAATTCGACGTTGATAATGTAACTCTTATTTAAATTTTTGTCAAACACAACTTAAGTAATAAATATCAAAATCTTGCAGAGAGTCGTCAAAAATAGACCAATACCTTCATTACTTCTTTTGGATTTTTTTTAATGCATTCAAATATATATGTTACCATTAGAGTGTAAAAACCGTTATTTCATAGAATAACTAGGTACTTCATTAAATAACTAGACAAGTCGATTTAAACATATAAAATTGCTGAATTCTATGATTTAAGGTATCCGACTACGTTCGAAACCGTGATTTTAAAAAAGCGCATAAATGGATAATTTTCATGATATTTAGTGTCACTTAGATTAGAATACATGTATAAAATTGTTTTAAGGACATTTTGACAAGAAAAAAATTATTTAAAATACAATATTTTGTGGCAAAAAATTAACTTAGAATAATCTTTTTTTCAAAATGTTCTCCTTTTGTGAAAAATGCTTCTACTATTTTAATGTTTTGTTTGTATATAGCCCAGACTTCTTTACAGAGGCTCAACTAGAATTTTTGAAAAATTCACATTATTTTCAGAGTTACCACCCATTGAAATATAAATATCGGCGTTTTTTTCTTAAAATTTCTCCCCTTTGTTGTCGTAAAATATGGATAAACCACTTCTAAGTTATATATTTCAAAAATTCTAGGTGAGCCTCTATACAGAGGTCTGAGCTATATACAGGCGAAACATTATTATAATGTAGAAGCATCTTTCACAAAAGGAGAACATTTTGAAAAAAGATTATTCTCTAAGTTAATTTTTTGCCAAAATATTGTGTTTAAATAGTTTATTTTATTTATTTATTTATTTATTTATTTTTTTTGTCAAAATGTCCTTAAGACAATTTTATACATGTATTCTAATCTAAGTGACATTAAATATCATGAAAATTATCCATTTATGCGCTTTGCAAAATCACGGTTTCGGACGCAGTCGGATACTTTAACTAGGTATTCCAGAGAATAACGATTGCTTGATCGTCCAAGTATGAAATATAGTACTCGAATGTTCTTTGAACCGATTCTAGATGCTTTTAGTCAGTTTTGAACCGCTTATCGTGCTTTGCAATAATGTGTGACTGTGTTCCCTTCATTCCGTTGCTTTCAAACTTAGAAATTAGACGGTATATTTACGGAAGCGTTTTACATTTTGGATTATCACAACAAATACTTTTGCATCCTGTTTTCAAGCAATAACATCTGCAGGAACGGGATACCAACCTGTAAATAAGAAAGATTTAATCAATGTCGTAGCTAGCCCTGAGTGGGCCTTGTATCTAAATTTCCTTGGGAGGCCTCTTTTGGACCCCTTAACATTTTGGAATCGTTTGCTGGCACATTTTGGGGTCCCCTATCATTGATACGGCAGTAACTGCACACCGAGATTTAATGCAAGAAATATTTGAATCTTTATTAAATAAGCAAGGGGAAAATTTTCGTCTTCATAATGAAAGTTCAAGAAAGGGAAATAAGTATTTATGTGCTAGATTATTACAGAAAGTTTCCTGTGATTGGCCGGCATTGACAAGTGGTGTGTTCGAGTCCTGGTGCGACTGAAGACTTACTATGTAGAGGAGCTGATGCTCATTACATCTGTCGAGGCTCAAAGTCTGGACGTTGGGGTGGAATAAAAGTTTCGAGAGTGAGGTTCCAGCTCAGGTGTCGTCCACGTCACTTAACAGAGGTCCAGAATTACGAATCCGTCAAAAATAACCGAAGTGTCGCAATAAAAAAAATCAATTCAAATCGAAAAAATTCCAGCTGAAACAAATCTAAATTAATACAAGAACACAAGTTATTCAATCAATTGCTAAAATTTATTATTTTTTCTCAATTCCTACTATTAGCTCGCACTGTCTCTATATATTTATTTATTTATATATTTGTATATTTATTTATTTATCTTGGTGGAATTTTCAATCGTTAATAAAATACATTTTAAAGCGCTGAATTGAGCTGAAATTTTTTATATACAGGATCATTTTGGATAACAATACAATAATTTAATTATAATTAATAAAAATGAATTGATTAAAACTAATTATTTAAAGAATTACAAATACAGTCACGTTGGCGATTTAGCGACCCTTTTGGCGACTTGTGTCAAAACTTGAAAAGGTTTTTTTCTCACGTGTTAAAGCATTCAGTTGGACTGAAATTAAAAGGACAATACGATACTTTAATGATAATTAAAAAACTAATTACAACTTAATGTTGTGATTCTGTCCTATGTATATACATATTTATATTAATTCTAACTATTTAATAAAAAGTAGCTAAAATAAAATTTTTCGTTGTTGATCTAAGTAGGAATTGACTTAAAAACTATTTTTTATATTACTTGTTTTACAATAATACATGCAACTACAGAATAACTTAATAAATAATGTATAAAAATTAAATCTTCCACCAGAAAAATATTCTCATTAAATAATATGAAAAAAAATTTTTTTTTCAATAATTGGTTTCAACGTATTTTAAGAAAAGACACTTTTACACAACTTACCTAAATGTGGACACACAGGATGAATATCCTAAAAGTTTCCGTCCAGTGAAAGCCAGAATAATTTAAACTGGTCGATCACTAAACTGAACCATTGGGATAGTTGTGAAGTTAGATATATTTTCCTGATTCCAAGAAGATTGACGGCTATAAATATTCAGATATAATTAGAAATGTAGATATATATTTCACACAATTGTCAAAAAGAAATTTAATACACATAAGATGTGTAGCAATTGTTTGATATATGTAAGTAATAAACCGAATATATCTTTAAGTTTCACAGTGTTTTACGAGATGAATTTTGAAAACACAGTTCACATCAGAAGCAGCGCAGTAATTTTAAAATTTGGAATCCAATGACCAGATAAACTTATGAGGTATTGAATGATAATATGACATCAAACAAAAATATTTTATAAAAAATTTCTCAATGCATTTAATTAATAATGACAAACCTCTAATATTTTTTTAAAAAAATAACACCTAATACTTAAAAACAAGTAATATATAAAAAAAAAATACGTCAATTCCTACTTAGATCCGCAAAGTAAAATTGTATTTTAACTACTTTTTATTAAATAGTTACAATTACTATAAATATGTATATACATCTGACAGAATCACAACATTAAGTGGTAATTAATTTTTATTCATTATCATTAAAGTATCGTATAGTCATCCAAAACAATCGTGTATATAAAATTTCAATTCAACTGGATGCTTTAAAACGTAAGAAAAAAACCTTTTCAAGTTTTGACACAAATCGCCAAAATGATCGCTAAGTCGTCAACGTGGCTGTGTACGTGTAATTCTTTAAATAATTAGTTTTAATCAATTAATTTTTATTATTTATAGTTAAATTATTGTATTGTCATCCAAAATAATCATGTATATTAAATTTCAGCTCAATTGAGTGCTTTAAAATGTATTTTATCAACGATTGAAAATTCCACCAGGATAAATAAATAAATAAACAAATAAATATAGAGAGAGTGTGAGAGTTAATAGTAGGAATTGTAAAAGACATATTTTTATTAATGAATTTTATATTAATATCGTATTTATTCGAATCTAAACCACCATCAATTCTAAGTTGCATCCCAAATTCTCACCGAATTTTTGTGAAAAATGAAAAATAGTGCACAAAATGGTTTATCGATATCCAGTTTTATGAAATTAAAATAAATTTAAAATGTGAACCAGTAAGAAGTGAATAATTAGTTATTTTATCAGTATTTATCAACTTTTAAATACATACACGAACCTATAATTGCTCTAATTGCTCCATCCAACGAATTTTATTTCCTTCGATTATAAGCCGCACCCGATTTTTAGTAGCATTAACATTGGAAAAAGTGCGCCTTAGATTCGAGTAAATTTGGCAAAAAAATCTAAGCATTTACAGTTAAGTGTTAAAAGCCATAGATAGAGATTATATAAACTGACTGTTTAAATCGATTATATAAAATTCTTATTTTATTATAAATAAATACATTTTTTAAAATTTAAGTTATTTATTGATTATATGGTGGATAACAAATATAAACTTCCAGTAAAATGTAGCGCAATAAATTTTAACAAAAATTATTTTAAAAATATATTTTACAAAACTCTTTTTTGAGCAGTGACAGTTAAATTCCTTTTTAAGAAATATTTTTTTCCCTTGCTATTCTAGAATTCTTTATTAAGAATAAATTAATCCATGTTTTTCGAGCGAGCAATAAGATATCTCAGGATAGGACATCGCTTTAAGGATTTAACCAATATTTCATTATTTTATTTGAAATTTTAATAATGAATATTATAATATTCATCACCATTCATAACCATTATGCATATAAATGGTTGGCTTAACTCAATGCCATAAAAGAAGTAAACTAAACCGCTAATTCTCAATTACGCAATGAATTGATCAGGTAAAACAAAATTGAAAAACTACTAAAACCGTTATATTATTTCTTTATTTTTTATTTATTTATTTATTTATTTTTTCATTTCTTAATTGAGTTAAGGTGTACAAAATTAGAAAAGAGAGTAAAAATGCGTGAATTTCAATAAAGTACCCTAAAATGAATTGTGCAAAATTATGTCAAAATTTCTTGTAAGATATGAGAAAAATTATGAGCTTGATCCCCTTCCCCTCCCTTCAAAAAGCATTTTCATTCTGATAAATATCTGTTTTCCTTCTTGAAAACAATTTAAGGTATCCGACTACGTTCGGAACCGTGATTTTAAAAAGCGCATAAATGGATAATTTTCATGATATTTAGTGTCACTTAGATTAGACAACATGTATAAAATTGTTTTAAGGACACACAACACACACACATTTTGACAAAAAAAAAATTATTTAAAATACAATATTTCGGCAAAAAATTAACTTAGAATAACCTTTTTTCAAAATGTTCTCCTTTTGTGAAAAATGCTTCTACTATTTTAATGTTTTGTCTGTATATAGCCCAGACTTCTTTACAGAGGCTCAACTAGAATTTTTGAAAAATTCACATTATTTTCAGAGTTACCACCCATTGAAATAAATATCGGCGTTTTTTTCTTAAAATTGCTCCCCTTTGTTGTCGTAAAATATGGATAAACCACTTCTAAGTTATATATTTCAAAAATTCTAGTTGAGCCTCTGTACAGAGGTCTGAGCTATATACAGGCGAAAAATTATTATATATAATTAGAAGCATCTTTCACAAAAGGAGAACATTTTGAAAAAAGATTATTCTAAGTTAATTTTTTGCCAAAATATTGTGTTTAAATAATTTTTTTTTGTCAAAATGTCCTTAAAACAATTGTATACATGTATTCTAATCTAAGTGACACTAAATATCACGAAAATTATCCATTTAT
>BMAV01001199.1:79326-93011 GCA_019973955.1 Trichonephila inaurata madagascariensis
TGACGTGGTCCGTCGCCCAAAGCCCTCGTGTTGCTGAACAGTGCGACGTTAATATTCAATCAATCAATCACAATTTATTTATGAATAACTTACCATTGTAAGAGTAACGTGATTTCAAACTATATACATCCAAATAAATTTTTTAAAAAACAAACAGGTAATACTAAAATTTTCCAGCCCCATATAACTGAGGTCATTCTTTTCTCTATTTTTGTCATTTTTTTATATTTTTGAATTTTTTTCTCTTTTTTTTATATGTTCTGAAGCTTATCGCTTTCTTTGCGACAACCTTCGGTTATCGCGTCTATGGCAATTTTTATTGCATTGTCTCCCATTTCACTATTGTTTAATTTTAACGTTTCAACATAGCCAATGTTTACTTCACTGACTGCTGCCGTTGCTGCAAGATCAATTCTTCTCTTCGAAACAAACACATCTTTGGGGCATTTCCTCCAAATACAATTGTGCAAACTTTAATTGGCATTTTGTGTTTTGCCAGAAACACAACGAAGAATAATTTCTTTCGAAGCAAGGCGCTGGTACCCTGGCATAATTTTAGGAATCACTTCTGACAGCTTTCTTTTCATGCTTTTATGACTACCTGGTACTTTATTATCTGCTTTAGCTCTATTATAAAAGCACCAGGATAGCTTTCCTTCAGGGTATTTGCTGTGCATTGGCTTTGCATTAGTTGACTTACAATGAAAAATAGTTGCTAAAATTGACGTCTTCATGTTATCAACCTCTGGAACATTGTCGACAATTGCTTTCCTATAAAAGTTCTGTGAGTTATAGTTGCGTCAGTCAAACTACCTTGTTTAAATTACGATTGCTAATTTAACCGAGTCTATTACTTTAATATGCAGTCCAAATTGGTATGATGAGTTGTACCTACATGTAGAGAAATTGAAAATTACGGAACTGTATATTCTAGGATATTTTCATTAGAAGTATCTACGCCAATTCCTTCCAGAGGAACATTAGAGAAGCAAACGGACCATGTGTGAATTTTGTAAGAAAATCTCCTGTTCTGCTGTAAAAGTGGCTGAAAAGATTTAAAAAAATGTACAATTTGAACTTGAAAATAAAATGTAATGCTTAAAATAAATTGTTTATTTTATAATAGTTGTTCTTTTTTTTTAACCAATTATAATGCATAGCTATGTAACACATGAATCATAAATTAATGGGCGCTTGCGTCTGATAAAGTCAATGGATAGTAACTTAAATGCCAAGTTTTGCAACTGTAACCGATGCATGAGAGAAAGAGAGCTGAACAAAATGTAAAAACTAAAAAAAGAACAATGCTAAAATTTCCTAAAATTATTTTTATTCAACATTAGCAATAAATTTTTTAAACGATTTTTATAATGATATAATCAATTTCGTAAGACAACTAATTGTTCTTAACAATAAAATATTGTTTTAGGTTCGTCAAATAATTTAGAGCGGCAGCTATTTCAGAATACCTTTTAGTCTATAAGACAACTGTCATGAGTCATTTTTTTTGCAATTCAGTGATTAAAACATACAACTAAATAGTTGCAGAATCATTGGGAGGAATTACTCAGTATGTAAATATTTTTAAACTAAAAAAAAATAAGTTCTTACTTAAGAAACGTTGATGAAAAAGGCTTTTTAGGTCAAGGTCACTAGTTCAAAAAACCTGTTAAAAGTACAGAAATTTTTTTTTGTAATACTGGAGATTTCCCAGTATAACTTCATATAAAAATATGACTTCATATAAAAATATGACTTCATATAAAAAATATGGCATCACATTTCTGTGGCATCACATCTCTGTGGCATCATATAAAATATGGCATCACATCTCTGTGGCATCATATAAAAATATGGCATCACATCTCAATGTGGCTAATCCTAAAATAAAACTAACCTTTATCCACGAAAGAATAAGCATTCTCTCTCTCTCTCATCTTTCCTTTCTAAACTAAAAATCTATTGTAAATGTAAGGATATTTTATAATTTTAACACTTACAAATTACAATAAACATTTAGTTCATTAATATAAATTGTAAATAAAAAATATTTTACCTTTAGAAAAATATAAACAAACATATTTTTTGACAGTGAGAAAAAAAGAAAAAAAACATACACTTACCTTTAAAAGTTTGCTTATCCTCTTGTATGCTTATGCTATACTTACTATTGAAATCAACATACATGCCAGGAATTCAAAAATTTTTTAGTCAAATTTTACCTATAAACAAGAAAAAAAAAATTATTAACTATCTGTATACAACGTCTACGTACGCCACCTGACTGAATTGTTTTTTGAACATAGAAATAATTCAATGAAATGTCTCAGAGCAGATTCGAAATAGAGACTATTCATGAAATGTCTCAAAAAGAAGATTCCAAAAATAATAATAGATACGTTAATTTATACGTTGTTTATATAATTTTAAATAGAGATAGAAATCAAATCACATCTATAAAAATGAAATAAGATGGGTCATGCAACCTATTAAATGAAATGTCTCAACGAGCAGATTCCAAAAATAATAATAGATACGTTAATTTACGTCAAGACAGAAAAAAAGTCTTTGACGATTCAGCTACACAAACCTCGTAATTCTGAACCATGGTCGAGGACAGCACCTGAGCTGTTACCTCTCTCCTAATACTACAATAATGAAAGGAGCTCTCGACAGATTTAACGTGCATCGCTCCTTTACATGGCGGGGACTAGGCTTGTGACATTCCTGCAACGAGTCCATTACCTTAAGAGAACCAGAACATTAAAAAAATCGATTTTAGTATTAATAGAGCATATTTTTTTAAATCTAAAAAATATATATAACACTTATATGTTCGTTGATAAATAACTTTAAAATAAACAAAAAGTTATTAACAAACATATAAATAAACGTTTAGTTTTTTTTAACCAAAGCATATTTTTTTTGCTTTTAGGTACACTTTAAAGAACTATTGCACTATATGGTTTTAAATAATTTTTAGAAGCTTTTTTGCAGAAACACACACACACACAAAAAAATTTTAATTTCATTATGCACTATTTTACTTTTTATGAATAATTTTTTTTAATTTAGCTGTGTTATTTCTTTTTTTATTCCGTTATTATTTTCTCAACAGGAAAAAATTATTAAAAAGCCTTTAATTAGTAAAATATAAATCTATATTGCAAAATAAAATAGCATTTCACACAGGATAAGAAAATATCTTGTAAGTATTTAAATTTTCTGCTAATATTTTATATCTTTGTACACAAACTGTCACAAAAAATTATTTTTTTAAGAACGTAGGAACAAAAAAATATACTTACCCTTTAAAAAATCTTAGGTGAAATAAATCGTTGGAGGAAAGCTCTATACAGCAATGTTACTTTTTACGTAATGAATGATGTGATCAAAATATAAAATGAAGTTGCTAGAGGAAACCTTTATACTGCGAGGTCATTGTAATACAAAACAAATTACGTCCTACATGTGTCAAAAAATGATTTACGTGGGATAATGACTCATGTCGGCCTCGTTTTTATTACGACCTGCATATGTCAAAAAATGAATTAAGAAGGAAATGGGACAATGACTTACGTAAACATCAATCACGGCAATGAAACGTGAATGACATTTAATTGTCAGAAATTATGTGTAAAAGAGCTTGAAATTAAGTCATTTGAATACTAAAAAATATTTTTTCAAGAAGTTACCTCATGATGGAAAATAAGTGCGAAATTATATACAATTATGCATTTATATTTTTAATATTAAAAATGTTTTTCTTTTCAATTAACTATACCAAGTTTTAATACAATAATGTAATATAGCTTACTAAAATTTAATACTTAAAATGTTCTAGATTTGTATTCATCTTACACAAAGCTCGGTTTCGTAAATTTTAACTTTATCAAGTCTTCGAAACGATCATGCAAATAAAAAAAAAATTTTGCAACTAAATCTCTAAAAATTTTTTTGTTTTAATCATGTTTGTAATCCTAACAAAAACTGTTTCTAGTAGAGAATGTTTTTTTTTCCTCCAGATGCAAGAGATTTGTTGTACTGTTATTTATATTTTTTTTTAATTGTAATTACTTGGTTATTACGCTCTAAACTATATATATTGTATATTATTTTTTTAAGATAAAAATAAATTCTTCGAAGATGAAAAAACAAATTAAAAAAGTTCATTTTTTTTGCAGATACAATTTGCAACTCAAGCAATAGGCTTGCTATTCAGTCTGATACCGCAGAAATGACCTCCTTTTGTAAGTTTTTTAATGTTATATATCGTTCAAAATTTATAAATAGTTTATAATATTGTTCAAAGTAGTATTTCTATTATAAAATGTTTATTAATGTGAAAAAAACTTAGAACCAATAAAGTTTTAACAGTGCGTGCGGCATTCTAATTATATCAAATTAGATAATTAATAAAGTTATATTTTCATTTTTTGCAGTTGCAATACCAAGAAATCAAATGGCTCTGGAATCGGCAGAGATTCCCATTCCTCGTAAGTTTTTTTACTAATGTTATATAATTTTTTTTTAAATTTGCTACTAAATGCTGTTCCAAATTTATAGAGAGTTACTATTGTTTGTTCAGAAGTATTTCGATTATAAAATGTTTTTTACAGTAAATACAATTTTTTTTATAATTAGGTGGTCTATTTAATTCTCAAATAGTTAATGAAACGATGACGTCCAGTGGTACAAATGAAATTGCACTTACGTTAAGTAAGTTTATGCATATTTTTACTGACTTTTTTGTATAATCTTTCGAAGCGGTTACTCATTGCTCCAACAGATTTGATAATTTTCTAGGGGTAAAGTTATTTAATTTCTTTTTGTAATTTATTTAGTTCGTATATTCGTCTAAAGTTTATTGATAAGTGTATGTTAAGGCTTTTCATTTGGATATATTTATGACTTTAAGTGAATGTAATCTTTATTATATAAAATTTACAGGTAATATTTTGAGGCCTCTAATGAAAAGGGATGGTTGTGAAAATACAGATCGAAGTCGATCTCGAAGTCGTTCTCGAGACCGAAGTCGATCAAGAAATCAACATGGCAGAAGCAGGAATTCTGGAATAGAAAGAAAAACCCCTGAACGTAAACATATTTTTAAAGAATTTAAAATTTTACTGATCCGATTTATAAATCTGACATTGTAAAAGTCCATCATCCCCTAAAATTAATTAAGCAGAATATAATTTTTTTATTTAAAAAAAATAATCACGCATTTTGAAAAGCAAATCTAGCTATAAAGTAAACTTTGAACCCTTCACATCTCGAACTTACTTTTGAAGTATTTTCTCCTTTACAATGTCAAAACTGTGATTTTATAAAATAACCATGTCAATGTTTTTTTTATTATTATTATTATTTTAATCAAATAAGCTTGAAATTTTCTCTTCAAAAATTTTTGTAAAAAATGGGTTATGGAAACGAATAGAGTATAGAAAATTACGTTAAAAAATTCATGCACAAATATACTGTAGTTTATAAATTAATGTGCAAGGAAAATAGTTTTTTAAAAATTGTAAAAAACATTTTTAGCTAACAATCGGTTGTACTGGTAACTTCAATATCCAAGCACTTATAGTTGAACAAACGTTAGGCAACTTTTATGTTGTTTCCTCTGTGTAGCGAAATTTTAGGAGGGTATTTAGCAACCGTAAGCATACTAACTTTTTCAGACCCTACGATTACACGTAAAAAAATCATTCAAGATTCTATCTTGAGCAGACCTAAGAAAACACTTATATCTTTAAAATTAAAAGTTTGTAAAGCTATAATTTTTAAATAAATATGAACCTTTAATTAAATATGAACAATTTAAATTATATTTTTTGCATAATATTAATAGCATTCGTTACTATTGTATTTTCATAAAAAAACAAAAAAAAACATGGCTAAGAATCGCTAGGTTCATACATGGGGCAGTTTAATAAGTTTTGAGTATTTGACTTTAAAATATTATAATGTTTACTATAATGGAGGAAATATTTAGTTTTATCTACAATATTTATATTCGCCCGCACGGAAATCTAATTACAATATCGGTAGTTCATTCAAAAATATTATTTCTCCCTCAGAAAGTTTTAACCAACTGAAAAAAAATTATTTTTTAAAAACAAAATTGGGCTTCTGAATTAATTAACATAACATAATCAAGCAGAAAGGATGTTAGTAACACTAAAAGAGTACTCAAAAATATTACTTCAATTTATAAGTGAAAAAAATACTAACCTAAATTCAAAAAAAAAACTTTATTTTTATCTAAGACAACTCGTTTTTGCAATCATTCTCCCACTTGGCAGTCAGTTGAGTATGACGTTATCTTTCAAGGCCATTCGCGAGTGAAGTTTTGTATTTTCTTAGAAAGGCCCGTCCCGCACACAATGTGTCTTTATAATTTAAAAAAAAAGTTATTTTAAAACAAAGTACCCAATTTTGTCAGGAATAGAACGTTGTTTATGAAAGGAAACAAAACTTTTTTTAACCTCTAAACACCTTTATTTTGTGTGTCACTGGATTTCTACACAAAGGACAATCAAAGATCTTTGCTTCACAAATATGACAAGAAATTAAATGAGAACATGGTTGAAACACTACATCAATTTCTGTATCCATGCATATTTTACAAATTACTGTATCCATGTTGCCTTTTTCACTTTTGGTTACTGGAGGGGATGCCTTATTTTCATATTTTAAAACAGCTTCACACACATCATTAAAGGATTTAAAGTGTTGTCCTGTGTTTCTTAAATTTTCCACTGCAACTTTTTGTACCTTTAACGTTGAAAATATTTTACAAGCTTCTCGAAGTACTTTATTTTCAAGAGATTCAACTTTATTCTTTGACTTCATTTTGATAAAATTCATATAATCACAATGAGGAAAGAATTTTTCATGTTCTATAAATGGATCATCATTTGTTTCCCAGTGTCCTAAGGATCCATTACAAGAAAAGCATGTAACAATATCTAATACGCCTGTATAATAAAATCCCCATTCAGCTAATAGTTTAGAATTTACCATTAATATCGGCCAATTTTTGTAGGAAAACAGACGACTCTTTAAATCTGACATACTAATTTTTTTTAATGAATTATTTGAGTGTTGGACATATTTCTTTAATTTTGGGGGCTTTATTGAATCAACTGTTTCTAGTGAGTTATCTTTCATCTTGTCTATTAGTATATTTCTTTGAAAGGACCTCAAGTTTAGTAAATCAGCTTAGAAGGTTAGTAAATTATATTGCAGTGCCTATTTTATATAACTGACCATTACTCAAAAACATATTTGACAAACTGTACATTGAATTATTTTTTCCTTGTATTTCTTATATATCAGGGCTATGAATTAAAATATATTATTCATAATGATAATAATATATATAATCCCCTCGTTTGTCGATTCAGAGTGAACGAGTTATTATATAATATAATTGGAATTTTTTTTTTAATATTTTAGTTGAATGTCATTAACTGACCATTGTTCAAAATAACATATTTGACAGACTGTAGTTCTTATATATACAATTTTTTTTAATCTCCTATCACGAGTAAATTGAAATATATTATAAATAAATTGGTTTGAAAGAGTGCAAGCTGGCCAATTACAACCCCGATCGAATTTGGAGAACGTTTTAAAGCATCCGGAGATGACGTGCTCAGCAAAGAAAATACCTTTGTTTTCAGTGAATCCGAAAAGGCCAGAGATATCACTACAAAAAATTTGCTAACTATTGTATCCAGAGAAGGAATGTTGCCAATGTTTCCATTTTACGCAAACTTCTGCAATGAAATTTTGTACGCTTTCTTGTATGCTTACTTGTGTAAATATAAATTGATTAGTTATTTTTGATATTTTTTAAACGTTTCTTCGTATTTATTGCTTTTTGAAAATTTATATTCTCCTCCATCGGTGGGTTCCAAGTGTTCTGGAAAATTCAATTCCCAAAAAAAAAAGGTGGGGTTTTAGGTTTTTCGTAATCTCTATGTCTCGACGATTCTTGTAATTTACAATTCGGATTAAAAGCATAATATTTTTCACAGTCTGGACACGTTCTAGCTTTTAATTGCTTTCTTTCCCTTTTTTCCTAGGTACAGGTTTATAATACTTGTAATTAACTTGTGGTTCTCGGGAAGGAAGTTTGTCAAAATCTAGGCTCCAAGAAGAAGCCATTCGCTTGAATTCCCATGTAGAATAAAAACATATACTTAATTATTATTATTATTATGATTATGATTAATATTATTATTATTATTATTATTTAATAATTACTATTATTATTATGACACATTTTTTTCACGCTCTAAAGATTTGAGTATATAAAGAAGATCGTTTCAAGTCATTTTATTTCAAATATGGATACTGAATATCAATTGGGCAAAGGAAACATATATGTTTTGGTTCGCTTTACCGAACCCAAAACCGTCGAAATTCTTCTCGGCGAAAAAGGTGGTGACATGTTAAAGTTTACACCCAGTCTCTGGTACGAGTTTTTAAAATTTAGGTATGGGCGTTCCACGCTCTTGAAAAAGTCTCTCATGGTGGCTTCCGAAGGTGATGAAATGAAATTACAAACTACAGACGGTAGCACTTGTCTGTTGGAGCGGGGGGAATTGGATTTCCTTTTGGAACTGGACGATGAAATAATGCACGACATTGCATTGTTGTATATGGAACGAATTTTTTATGACTTGTTACTGGAAAAACTTTAAAAAATTCAAGAAGACGAAAGAAGGACTACCCGTGTCGACTGGGCATGTGAACTCATAGATCAAATGATGAAAATGTTGGTGAAAAACAAAAGTATTCCCGAGGACAATTTAGAGTACTATCATCGTGTGGCCAAGGGAATTCACACTTTAGACTTTGAACAATTGTCCGACGAGATGGTAAAGAAAAAATTGGAAGGTGCCGGATATATGGATGAAAAAATGAGAAAAGAAATTGATATGGGTGATCATGTTTTATTTAATGTGTGTGATTCTATAGACACGCTACATAGCTAAAAGTTTGAACAGGCAGTCTCGCGAACCTGGATATATGTTTTGTAATTTTTGCAATTTTCTTAAGGTGCCTGACTAGTTGCGGAGACATTTTTTTTAAAATTTTGCTGAAAATTTATTTTTAAACTCATTTTTTGTTTAATTATAACCGAAAACTAATAAAAATAGCAAAAAAAATTTCTTTCAATGTATTTTTTTTAAAAATATGGCCAATTTTAGGCTTAAATTAGACGTTATTTGCACTTTACGTTAAACATAGTAAAATAAATTCTAATGCATAAAATTTTTAAAAAAAACCATATAATTTTTACTCAGAAAACAGTTACTAATGAATTGACCTAATATCTTTGAAAAATTTTAATTTATTATTGAACTAGAGGTTAAAAAGTGCAAGCAATGCAAATTTTTCAAAAATTTCACATTTATCACAGAAAAAAAATCATAAAAAAGATAAACATGTCGTTTTTTCTTAATCCCTACGTCACAGCATACATACTATAATAATGCACAATTATACAAAATTTGAAACAATAATCTACAGAACTTTTTGAGATATCATGCTTACCGTGTTGTAAAATATCAAAAAATCTGTTTCAGAGAAAAAAATGCATTTAAAGATTTAAAATTCAAAATTTTAAAAACTATACTGCTAAAAAAACCTACAACCTCTCTATATCAAAAGGACAAACCTTTTCAAAGCAATTATGAATATTATACACTTTTTTCAAACTTTTATCTTTTAATATTTTTAACAATTTTATAGTGTCAAAAAACTTTTTTTTAAAGTCTAAGTACATAGTTTACGAAATACAGATTAGACATATAAAAAGCACTTTAAAAAAAAAAACTTATTGCATTAAAAAATAAAACCATTTTACATAGAAAAACAAATATATATTCTTCCATATTATTTTAGAAGTTAAGAAATATTTAATACTTAATATATTTGTGTTGTTTTACCAGTAAACATTCACGAAAAAGCTCTTAAAAATTTTTTTTTATCACAAAGGTTATCATAAATTAGAATAAAAATCATGCAAAGGAGTACTTAAAAACCCTCCATATGAATATACTAAGCCTTCTGTTTTTTCATCCTTAGTACTTTTTGTTTTTTGTTTTTTCGAGACAATTTTGCAATCGGTAAAGCGTGTCTTAAAGATGTTGAAATCCGTTGTTTATCAAATTTAAATAACTCTTGAGCAACACTTTCAGGAAGGGAATCATTTACATTTCGAATTACTGATAATATACCAGCATAACCAGAATTAAAAAGTATTAAAGCTAATAATCATAATTATGGCTTCTTCCTTGAAAACTTTAATCTCTGAATTGGAAAAAACATTATCCCAGGTATTTTCTTGGAGAATACCTCAAATTTGTCGTCTTATAGAGGAAGATTGGAGCGTTTAGCGGGTATATTGAAATTTCAAGAACTCTTGAAACTGTATCCCATTCCCGTCAAGGTGATACTGAATGAACATGGATTTCACACTTCGGACTGCATCTACCCATGAAGGGATAAAAGGTTGCGCCAACCTTGCTCAGCCCGGGACCTACGGTGCGATGCACTAAGCTTTTGAAAATTATCAGCTTTCATAAGTGATATTATTCAAAATGCTTGCATTTGTGCTCTTTGCATGGCCCGGCGTTGCATGAACATTTTTAAATACATAACATATTGTCATGGAAATTTCACTCCCCCAAATCAGCTAAGAAGGTTAGTAAATTATATTGCAGTGCCTATTTTATATAACTGACCATTGTTCAAAAACATATTTGACAGACTGTAAATAGAACACTAAAATAGTATTAAAATATTCAATGGATATATATTTTAAACTACAACGCAGTTATTCGTACTTTGAATTATTTTTCCTTGTATTTCTTATATATCAGGGCTATGAATTAAAATATATTATTATTATTAATAATAATAATAATAACAATAATAATAATATATATAATATAGTCCCCTCGTTTGTCGGATCAGAGTGAATGAGTTATTATATAGTATAATTGGAAAAAAAAAATTTAATTTTTAATTGAATGTCATTAACTGGCCGTTGTTCAAAAACATATTTGACAGACTGTAAGTATAAATTTGCTTGTCTCACGTGGTCTCTTGAGATTTGTAGCATTTCAGCTTTCGCATTTTCATTTTTATTGCATAAGTTTTCTAAGCACTTCGAAAATGTTTTACGATCCATGCATGGCGTACCTAAAATTGCTGAGAAAGTTTCTAAGGCTACGTGTGACCCCTCCCTATAGCCAAAAATGCAGGTGCAAGTTTTGTGTTAATATCGAATTTCCTGCAGGGTTTTTCTCGTTGATTTGTGAAGGCATGTCTGTATGATTTTTTACATTTTTTGGAAACAAGTTGCATTTTGGCTGAGAAACCGTATGAACTGTGTGTTAAAATCTTCAATGAGAACTGGTGGCAATCACAACTTGGAACACTTTGTAGCAATGAGGTCCACATTGAATTATTAATGAAATTATATTCATTTGATTCAGAATTTACATCAACGGTACTCATACATGATGTACTAGGAACAGCATCTGTTGGAATTTCAACACATTCATTATCCGATGATGTATTACATGCAGAAGATTTTCCTTTTTCCAAATATCTTATGCAGGTAGCTCTTCGTTTGCTTAGTCAGCCTTTGGGCTTTCGGTATTTTGAACTTATGCTATGCATTTTCCAAAACAAAATAATCTGTAATAATTTCGCTCAATTCTAATATATATTATAAACGCGAAAGTTTGTGAGGATGTTTGGTCGTCTTTCACGCAAAAACAACTGAATGGATTTTAATGAAACTTTACAGTAATATACCTTATACATTAGAATAACACATAGGCTATAATGTATAGCATAGACTATAATTTATAAAGATATTGCGTGAAGTGTCCAAAATATAACGATATTTGTCAAGTAAGTAGGAAAAAATTCTGCCATCTGCAAGCAATTGTGGCGTGCGCTGCAAAAAAGCCCACGATAGTATATATCTATCTTTTATTTGTGAAGAAACCCTTTCTGTTTTGACTACGCAAGGCTCTCGCTTCTAATTTATTCCTGTAATCAGCGTAATCCCTAATTTCTTTTTTTATTTCAGAATAAAACTTTTTGAAGGGAGAGGTTGTTATAAATCTCTCTTTATTTAAATATTTTTTTATTATTTTATTATGCACATTTGGTAGTAAGAAATTGATCTTTTTTCAAAATCAATACTTTTATCGCTTCTGGTACTTAAAGTAAATAAACTTTCTCTTTCATACTACATCATTTGGACAAATTTTCAAAATTTGTTTGTAGTTAGTAGTAATCTTTGTTTCCCCTTATCACCAAGATGCTTAACCATGTTGTCATGAATATTATCTAAGCCTGGAGATATTCTACAATCCATAGCTTCTAGAGCAATACTTATCTCTTGCATAGTGAATTTATCATAAAAAAATAGGATCTCCCAAAGAAGAGGTGCGGCAATTATGTACCATTCTCTTGGCAATCTTCTTAACCTTTTTGTCATTCTCGTCAAATGTTAAAATGCTAATTGCTTTTACAAAATTTGCCCAAGATATTAGCAGCCTCTTTGTTATCCTGAGGAACCTGACCTACAGGATCTAGGACAATATTACTGTCTTTCACTTGAGGTTGGTCATTACTGAAGGATTTAACGAGTCGCCATAGGGGAGGAATTAGGAGCTCTGGCGCGTCAATGCTGCTACACATAGTTTTCCAAGACTCTCTCTTTTGTGTAATATATTGTGTTGTTTGATTTCTGTATTTAATTTTCTACGTTTTATTTTGTCGACGATGTTGTTTGAAGTAGCAAGTTTTTGACGTAACAAGTCTCTATTTGCAAAAAGGGCGGACAGAGAAGCATCTTTGAGTAGCCCAAAAAGTCTAAATCTTTTAATATTACTTCTAGGTATGGTAAGCCAGGCAGCGTGATTGATAGTGCTCTTAAAAATTGCCATTTCTATTCCAGGCTATCGGATACTTAAAATCTTAATGTTAGCGGGAAGTCTGGGGTGCCAGTTGAGTTACCAACCTAGGCATCCGATAGTATTTCAGAAGTACGAGGAATATTTGTGACGGACAAAAATATACAGTCGGACGTATTAATTACTATAACAGTATAACAGTTTTGCAATTAAATGTCAATGCTAATGGTTACAATTTAAATAATATTTAATATATATGTATTATATTTCTGTGAACAGTATTTAATGCTTTCTCATTCTCAATAGACCATAGAGTACTGCTTTTCTCTCGTAAACATAATAGACTACTTAGTGGATCAATTAAAGAAACTTAATATACTATGCAAAATAAAGGAAAGTGGCTTCTGTGGATATTCGTTTTGTCATTAGCTAAAAAAGTAGCTGCTGGTCCTCGAGCTCCGAAGCAACATCGTAATTGGAAATTGGAACTGATTCTCATGCAATGTCTCTGTAGTAAGTACTTTAGTTTTTTAATTAGTATATGTAAAAATATTCTAAATAGGTTTAGATTTGTTGAATCCTATTTTAGTTCACATCTTTATTTATCGCCAACTTGGCGATTTATATTTACCATTGTAAATATTACAACTCGCGAATATAATACAGAAAAAAGCGTGACACTAATTTGATATTGGTACGCTACGGAGTTTTCAACCAAATATTTAT
>BMAV01001199.1:93459-108315 GCA_019973955.1 Trichonephila inaurata madagascariensis
TCAGCGTGTACAATACATGCGAAATTGGTGTTGCCAACTTGGCGAGTTATCTTGAACGTTGGCATTGTTGTGATAGTAAGTAAGCACCGATTTTTTTAAATGTAATTCTAGATCGCGAGAACTGATTCCTTACATGAAGAGACCAACATTACGCTTATAATCAACCTCATATTACATGGTACTTACGTATTATTGCAACCTATTGGTGACATTATATGAAACGAAGCACATGATTGCCAATTCAGCGCATACGACACATAGGAAATTGAGGCTGCTAACTTGGCGAGTTATTTTATAGAGTTGGTGATTGTTGCAATACCTATTGCACCTCCAATGATATATCCTGCCGTATTATGTTAAAATTAGGTAAAAAAACCTGTGAAATTGTCGAATTGGCCAATGGCCCACCAAGCACCTATTTGGCGCGTTTTTGCGTGTTGTGTTTTGGAGTAGTAACCCTACGATTTGATGATCTTGACCCTTTATCGATTTGGTGAGAAAAAGCTTATTGCGTCTTTTTTATTCATCAGCAACTTTCTGATTATCATCATGATAGAAAAATTTAGCTAACTGTACAAAAAAAAAAAAAAAAATTGCAATACTTTTGTGTGAGATAAGAGATATGTGGAGACAACAAAGGCTATTTATTATCACTTTGAAATTTATTCTTCTAATTCAATAAATGTGAAAATATATTTTATTTAATGGCGGAAGATTGATGATATTTAAAAATAGCGCTCCCTATTTATAATATGAGTAACTGGTATAATCTAAAATTTGGCATTTCTAAGTGTGTTTGACCTCATGGTCCCTATAACAGGTAAGTACCATTAATTTCCTAAATCAACTGTGTTGTAGAATATTATCATATAATTGTATTACTAACCCCACCCCCTCCCTTTTGGAAGCATTAGCCATATTTAAAAAAATATTTTAGTTTTTATTATAAGAATTAATACGCATAACTATTTTTTTTCTACTTATAAATTGTAGCGACTATGAAGCCAAACACATGGCAACAAGTATAAAAAACCTTAAATTCTGTTCTGTCTCATCGTGTTTTTAGGCTAATATCGTCATGTTCGTGTTGGCAAAACCTCAGATAAGCTGTCGTCAACCCATAGCCCCTAAACTTGAATTTCATAGATAATTAGTGTTTGTAATTAGTTATGATTTCTATACCTACCATCAAGTCTGGTCGAAGTCAAAATCTTCTGAATGCGGAATTCTCTGAGTTACAGACTTTGGGGGTGTCATCCCATTTTAACCTTCCAAATGAAATGAGCTTAACTCTAGAACATCCGTCGGTATCAATTTGACACCGGAGCCTGTTTACTTTGTTTTCCTTCCCCCATTTTTGCAGGGAATTTGAAAATTTTTCATGACATTTAATCATTTTCCCTGGTGATTACTCAGAAAAAAATTTATGGTTCTGGGTTAGTTAGGAGGGATTTCACGACTAAATATGCCTAGAACGTCCGCTGGTGTCATTTCGTCACCCAGGCAGTTTTCATTATAAAAACTGTCGTTCAACAGAATATAGTCCTCCACGTCGATACTATTAGTAAAACAAACTTCCCAAAGTTCTATCGCAGAATTTTCTGACCTTGAATACAGTGTTATTGAGTTCACAGAGGAAATGAATCAATTATACTAAAATTGTTGTGCCTAAATGTTTCCTTACATTGCATTTGCTTTTATCTGCTCATAAAAAAAAAGAAAAAAATCATTCAATTTTCGAACTTAGTGCAGTGCAGACATCCTGAAGCGATGGTTGTTAGGGAAGGTATAATCCCTAATGAAATTGCTTATTTGTTGGAAGAGCTTTCTGAGAATGAATTGGCTCTAATTTAGATTCCGATAAAGGCATAAGATTGAATAAAAATGACTGCGAAGAATCTGAAGAAAGTGTAGATGTAATTGATAATATTCCCGGAAATTCTGATATATATATATCACTAGGGATGGCACAGAATGGATACCGCATAATAGTAATGTTCCTGGCAGATTTGCGACTCGAAATGTGTTGCGACAAAGCAGTGATCCAACAAGCTTCGCGAAACATAATGTCAACGTCAGTTTTTTATAATATAAAGGGCCATAATATATGATAATTACATAAAATAATATTTAAAAGTCTTAAAACTAAATCCTGATTAACAGTAGTCCTGCAATTATTTAGTTAAAACAATTATACTTTATACATTTTATATCGCGGTGTTAAAATGACACCAGTGGACGTTTAAGGGTAATCGAAATCACGTACGTTCTAGTGTTAATCCCACTAAAAGAGTTTCGGTACTTAAGCGCTATCGCAACCTATTGGCGACATTATATGAAACGAAGCACCTGGTTGCCGATTCAGCAAGTACGACGCATAGGAAATCGGGGTTGCCAACTTGGCGAATTATTAATAGATTTGGTGATTGTTGCTGTAATACGTAAGTACCAAAGTTTCCGTCTTCTCCAGACTACGTGTTATTGCCATCTGCAGCTTCCTGAAATCAATCCCATACAAATCAACACTGGTAGCTGTAATGGGCAACATTATATATTGAGTGTTTTTGTGGAGGGGGGGGGGTAGCCCACACTGGTCATGTTCACGAACTCGTGGGCAAAATTGTCAAGTCACGGTTTCGAGTCTTGATTCCACTGAAACCCTACCATGTAGAACGACTGTTTCACATTAGATCTGTCGAGGCTCAAAGTTCTCACTTTGCCTTGGTTTGGAAGTTGGGAGAACGGGATGCCGGCTCGGATGTCACCCTTGTCACTTGACTGTGGTTCAGAACTACCAGTTCCATCACTAATAGCCCTCTTGTTGCTTTAGGGCACCGTTGATCAAAATCGAATCAATTAAGCTGTTCATGTTCATCAACAAGTTGTTCTCACTGTTTTTGGGTAATACCTGCGAATACGCTTTTGAAAATCCAAGTAGCATTTAAGAAAAAATGCTGTCTTTTTGAAGTAACTTCATACTAATCAATATATTAAAAAAATGGATTGGAAAAATGAAATCGCTTCACTCCAACACCGTTCAACCGATCACTATGAAAATTGGTATGTATATGCATTGTTTTGTGGAGAAGGGTTTTGAGCTATCCTCTTTGTTGCAGCTTCCCACCAGGTGGTGCTACAGCATATCAACTTTTGCACCATTCAATCAATCGCCAAGTTGCCAACAGGTCACCAAAAATTATGCCAATTTGGCTCTATCATCAACATTTCGCTATGTTTCTGTTGAATCGCCATTACAATGTAAAGAACGGCGTTGCTTGCGAATATTACAATTTTAACATAAAATAAATACAAAAGAAAATAATATTAACATATTACACATCCAGATATAAATTATTTACACTATTTTAAGCACCCATTACACAAAATTTGTAAAAGTATGTTACTTTTGCTGAGCAGAGATCAGCTTAGGAAGGTGTTTTCAAAAATTGACCTACAGGGGAGTTACGGGAGCGTTATAAATAAGAAAAAGTCATTTTTATCAGCTATTAAACCTACAGACTTAAAATTTAACAAATATAATTTTTTGTTCAGCTGAAATAGGAAAAAGCTTTTTTTTTTTATTTAATTTGTAATTCATGTAAAACTAACCCATTAAAAACTTCCATATCCTTCAACCTGTATTGTTTAATTTTTCAATTCACCCGTGAGAAGAACGGGTATACCAGCTAGTCTAATATAATATTAAAATGATAGTTTTAATGTAATATGAACAGAATATATTCTGCAGTTTAAAAGTATTAGTTATTTATTTTTACTTAAGAAAAAAAAATATTTCCAGCTACCGAAACAGAAGACAGAGTGAAAAACATTCATTTTTGCATGAACAGATATTCTGGAAGTCAGATGCAAGTAAGACTATCGAATTTCATAATTATTTTCTCTCGTCATTTCATCCATACATTATTTTTTATTCTAGAAGCCTTTTTATTTGGTCACCAGACACAATTGAATGTTGAAACATTGGGTTAAAATGCAGATTAAGGAATACATTCAGCTTTTTACAAAATGGACTCAAAAACACTAACACTCATATTTATCGCAAAACTGTTTTAAATTTTTTGCATAAGATTTTAAAATTCCTTCTTTAAAAAGGAATTTAAAAAAATATATTATATTTCTTTTTCTTGCAAACGATTTTAAAAACCAAAAATTGTATTATATTTTTCCACGACCATCATACTAGCACTATAATGATTTATTTACAGAATTCAATTTTATCCAAATATTTTTAAAAAGGGATCTCAAACTGTGGTACATTTACAAGCTCCCTCCTTCATTAGGTATTTGAAAATTTTCAGAAAATTATTATTATTTCAAAAACTTCTTTAGAAGATACGAAGGTAAAACTGAAAATTTTGCGACAGACTCATACGATAAGGGTTAAAAAATTTACCGCTCAAAAATATGCAACTAAGAAGTATTTTTATATGATCGCATCACGTGCGCCCACACACACACACAATAGAAAGACTCTTATCGCAGCCATGAAAGAGTTTAAAATTCCTAACAAGTTATGAAGGCTGATAAGCCTGACATTAAACAAAACAAAGATCACAATCAAAATACAGAATGATCTT
This sequence comes from Trichonephila inaurata madagascariensis, assembly GCA_019973955.1. NCBI lineage: Eukaryota > Metazoa > Arthropoda > Arachnida > Araneae > Nephilidae > Trichonephila > Trichonephila inaurata. The sequence continues at coordinate 98,058 of BMAV01001199.1, forward strand.
TCAGACCCAATGGAAAGGGAAAAAAACGGCGTTCAACAGGTGCCTTCTCCTTAATCTAGCATTAGAAAAAGTAGTTAAAGAAATTCCAGCACCTATACTAGAGGAAATATATTTAATAAATCAATGCAATTGTTGGCCTTTGCTGAGGGCATTGATATTATTGCTCGAACACTCACCGCACTGAGACAAGCCTTCTTATCTTTAGAGAAAGAGACCCTCAGGATGAGACTGAAAATCAATGAGAATAAGACCAAATACATGCCTTGTAATAAATCCTGTTTTCATAATTCCCTCTTTAAAATTGAAGAGTATAATTTTGTGAAGTTATTGACAGTTAAACTTATTTAGATTCTGAAATTAACAGTAGGGGAACAATTGTACTACTTAATCCAAAAGAGAATTATTATGGCTAATAAATGTCTTAAAGAAATACGAAAATATATGAAATCAAATTTAATCGAAAGAAAAACAAAGGTTATAGTGTAGAAAAAGTTTTTTTTTAAGATCAGTATTAAAAAACTTATGCATGCGAAACTTGGTCCGTGTCTCGAACAGATGAGAACATAAGTATCTACGCGAAAGGAAGATTTTAAGATTTATTTTTGGAGGAATTCAAGAAAAGGGAACGGGGCAAAAATAAAATTTAGAACTCTATCACTCATACAAAGAATCTGACATCGTTAACTTCATTAAAATACAATGAATTAAATCGGAAAGCCATGTTGTTAGAATGAACGAAGACCGCACCACTAAAAAGGTCTTCAATGCCCAACCAATTGTCACACGTTGAAAAGGCACGCCAAATCTAAGATGGCCTAGAAAAAGATCTCTTAGTTTTGAGAAATAAAAATTGGAGATTACTAGCAGGAAGAATGCTGGCCTGGAAAAAGCGTCTTGAGAAGGCCAAGGCCCACCCAAGGCTGTCGAGCAACTGAAGAAGAAGCATTTTATTTCCACTGATGATAATTTATAGACGATTACAGCTTCTTTATCCTTTTTATTAGAAAAAAATAGGAATTGAAGCAAAAGCACTATCATGCTATGAATCCAATTCATACAGACAAAAAATAGGCTTTATACACCAAAAGCCGTTTTAACAGATGCTAGAAATTTAGGAGAAATAATCCGGGATGGATAGGCTATTCTCCCCTATGTAGAGATATATAAATACTAAGATGCAGAAATGATGATGATGATTTTGGTTTTTCTATACATAAACTGGTGCGTTTTGTTTTGGAGTTGTTTGAATTCATTTTTAAAGTTTTCACGTACTCTTAGGAATACACATACCATTCTTTGAAAATCACTACATTAAAAGACACTTAGAAATATAAATTTTGTTTTAATACAATAATCCTTATTGCAGGGATTATGAGAATTATACCTTTCCTTACAGAATTACTTGAAGGGGGAGAGGAAAATAAAGGTTTTAATATGCAGATATGATTTTGTGGATTATATGGCTTTTTTTTTATCTAATTGACCACTCCTTTTATTTGTAAGAGTCTTCTGAGAGAGCTTTCAACTGGTCATTTACTTTCAGTTCTCCGATGCAGTTCAATACTGCGGATATTTTGCCGAACATACACAGTTTGGAAAGACTATAAGACATAAACAGCGCATATCTAATTACAACCCTCTTGAATACACATACGACTACTATACAGATAAAACCTGCAGCCATACTAAATACACCCCTGGCGTGTATGGACCAGCAACAATTACAGTAAGTAGTATAATTCTTTATGAATAGACGTTTATATTTAAAAAGAATAAGAGGAATGTTTTCACAAACATTTTGAGTAATTCCACAGTAATTCATTTAAACTATAATCAGAGATATTGCGACATATGGCCAACCTTCGATGACCATATCGTGGGGTTTCAGCGTAAGTTAGAGGTGTGGGATTCTCGAAATGATGAGATATTTTAGAATTCTTAATATGACTTTTATTAAGAATTTAACTTAAATTACTTATATATCGAACAAACTTATATTAAGTGAGAATAAACCAAAACAAGTAGTCTTAATTAACACAGATCGCGCAATTAGATCACTTATCAATATAATTATATTATATCCGCCTAATCTCAATCTCAATAATATATTCGCGTTCAGAATATAATCTTCCTACCTTGGTTGAATACTCAACATCCAATCTACATCAATTATTTCTCCAAATGGTCGTACAATGGTATGTACCTTGGTTAAATGGCGAGGTGGTGTCTTGATTCTAGGTAAGCCGTCTATCAACACTTCTATCTTCTCTGAACTGAACTTTCTCTAAATTGCCATCGCGCTCACTAAAACTTCTATCCTTTTAAAGGTTATCTTATTTGCATCTATGCTTCGTTTCACTTCTTGGATTTGGGTTGGAAAAGATTTGCCATTAATCGTGGCCGTCAAAGAACACAGAGGTTATGTTAGAGGAAGGACGCGTGAGATGTCCCAATATCTTAAGACTATTTGAGACCCTGGGCCCAGAGACATTTTAAGATTTTTAAAACCTTGGGCCCCTATATGTATAAAGGTAGGCCCTACATGTGAACTTTAAAGTAGACAGCATGTATTGTCAAATACTCGTACAAACGGTAATTTGAAATAAATAAATATTCATGGGGCTCTCCCATGCCTCGGCACAAACCAACTCGACCAATGGCAGCATTTCGATTAAATGATTTTACTGATCGTTTATAGTATTAGGCCTAGGCCTAAGCATGAACAACGGTCATCACATAGCGGTCATACCACTGTTCAATGCCGTAACGGAGAATATTAGAGCCCCCCCCCCCCCCCGTAAAGTCAAATGTTGGGCCCCAAGCCGGATCATAGAAAAGATTGCAAAACCATAACATAGGTTTTGGGTCCCTTAGAGTCCAGCCCCCCCACACACATACCACAAGCAATGCGGGGATGTACGTTAAGCCGCTATCACTGTGTGACATCTCTCGCGTTCTTCTTCTAACATAACCCCTACGTTCTTTGACGACCACGATTAATGGCAATTTAGAGAAAGCTGAGTTCGGAGATGAAAAAGTGTGGATCGACGGTTTAGAATCAAGACGCCCACCCCGCTAATCTATACAAGGTGCATACTATTGCACACGAGCCCATCAGTCTACCTGAAAGTAACTGTATCATTGAGTATTCAACCAAGGTAGGGAAAATATATTCTGAACGCTAGTATATTATTGAATCGAGATTAGGCGGATCTAATTAGTTATATTGATAAGTGATCTAATTGCGCGATCTGAGTTAGTTAAAATGGCGTACTTTGGTTTATTCTCACTTAATATAAGTTTGTTCGATATCTAAGTAATTTAAGTTAAATTCTTAATAAAAGTCATATTAAGAATTATAGAATGTCTCATCCTTCCGATAATCCCACACCTCTAACTTACGCGGAAACCCCAAGACATAGCTATCGACAGATGGCTATGTCGCAACTGTTACCTGTTGACATGTAGTTTGAAATTCTTGCTTTTTCGGAGAATATGTATCGGAATAATATTCGACATTAAAATTATTCAGATCATGATCTTATAGAGGATGAGTCAGAATGATACGAGGCCCACACCAAGGGTGAGGCCCTGGGCCCAATTAGCCCATGCCTTAAGACTTCCCTGATCATAATTAAGGTGATTAGATTTTTATTATAGTTGAACAATTTATAGTATAAAAAGTAACTATAAGCTTATAACAATTTATTATAAGGTTAGTGATGCAATACCTCCTGAAGCTTTTTAAACGCAAGTATACAGGGTGATTCATAAAGAAGTATACTGTTTCAATGCACTATAAATCAAGAACAGTGAAAGATATTATATGCTACTGTTGGAGATTAGAACCCACGACCCATGGGTTCGTAAGCACGTAACATACCACTAGACAAAACTGATTACTCCTGTCCGGGGACTGTTAGTGGCTTATGTAGTAATGCCCAACCCGTCCTTAAGACGTCCCAGCCTGTGACAGTTTGCTAGTGAAAAAAGGAATTTATGTCTGGTTATTGTACATAATACGAGGGCTATTTTTAAAGTAAGGTCCGTTGGCTCGTATAGTTCCCTAGTTCGTGCGACAAGTCTCTTCGTCACTGACCACTCTAGGCTAAATTAAATCCTAGTACAAGTTCGCATCGTCAGAGCTCAGGTGCCTCCCTCTGGGCGTCAAAATTACCTGCGGCGATTGGCATCCACCTATATGGCGCCGCACTAAAAAGAGATACCTGCTTTCGGTGAATGTACTAGGTAGATTGATGAACTCTGTTAATAACTGTCAATAATTTGTCATTAGAAATAAAACAAAAATATATAAAAAAAATTTTAACGTCAATTCCTACTTAGTTAGAAAAACGTACTGGCGCCATCTGTTGCAGCTAGTTGTAACTACGATAAAAATAACGTAGAATAAATTTAAAATTATAAAAATAAAATTTAACCCTTTATCTACCGACAGTACTTATAAGTACCACTCACTTTAAAGTTACATAGAATAAACATTTTTACGAATACTCTGACGATACTTAGCAGGAATATTCTTTTAAATCCTCTCTTCAAGATTTGTGGTAGCATGGGTTCTATGATGAGTATATGGGGAAAGCGAATAGTTTCATAGCAGAAATTGCGTTTTGAGCGCATTGCGAAAATTGTCAATTTTGTTCCGAAAAAATAGTTAATATCAAAATGTATGTGTCTTATTTTCTTTTTTTGTATGTAAATGCAGATCTTAGAAAATGATTTCACTTTTTATTTTAAGTGAACAGTTAATTTTACAGTTGATTGCCTTTAATTAATTAATTAGCTCTAACAGGTTAAATTTCGCAAAGTTGAGTATTTTTTTTTAAAGTATGTCTCTTAATTTTCAATATAGTGATTCAAAAAAAATATTACATGAAAAAAACTGCAGTAAATCATAATGCGGTAGATAAATGGTAAATTAATGAATTAATATTTGAACGAATGCTGGCTGGGTGGCGTAGTTGGTTTGTCGCTGGCCTTCTGTACCCAAGGCTGTGGGTTCGACCCCTGCCCAAATTGATGGATTTTCATGATGCAGAAAATCGACAGCGGCCATGTCGTATGATTATACGGCGTGTAAAAGGGACTTGAAATTTGGCAAGCACATTTCTTTTGTAGAGTAGAAATTCGCTAAGATTAAGCGTTAAGCAACTCGACTCCCAAGGAGTGGGGTTAGGGGGATGTAAAAGGTAAATATATTTGATTTCAGAGAAATCCAAGGACTAATCCTTCTAAATGAAAAATTGAGGGCTATAACAATGTTTTTGAATACAATGGAAAGCCTAAAGCTAAGATTAGTTGTCAATAATTTTAAAACATGGAGATGCCTTGGTTTGGAGTACTTCTAACGGGCGTGTTTGTGAATGACTGGGGTTAATTAATGAGCCAGCGTTGATCGTAATTTATAGTTTACTGCAATGCGCCCCGAAATCATTCTGTTCTCCAAGCCATAACTATTGCGCATGTATTATACAAGCGTAGATCGCGAGAAAGTGGTTCAAGCACATGGAGAGTGAGCCAAAATGCAGTTAATGTAGTTATGCGGGAGGTGGGTTGAGGGTTACTGGGTTGGAGGTTTGCCTAACTGACATATGTAAAGAACTGGGGATACATTACATATACATAGTCAGGAACGTCTTAAGACTTGTTGAGGCCCTAGTCCCCTACACAAATGTAGGCCCCACCTATGACCCTCAAAGTAGACAGTACATAGCAGACGCTGTGAAATACATGTGCAAAACAGTGCTGTACTTTTGTTTGTTTGCGTACAAACAAACAAAAGTACATGACTTACAAACGCACCAATCGACTCAACCGACTGTCGCTCTTTGAATTAAGGAGACATACATGGACAATGGTCATCACATAATATTACAGTCTTACCACTATTGCCAGTTGACATATAGTCCGAAATTCCCAGTTTTTCGATGAATACAACCGGAAATAACACTTGATTGTTAAAATTTTTCTAACATAAATGTTATTATGGCTGAGTCGAGAATGAGATGAGACCCCCACTGAGTATGGGACCCGGGTCCAGTTGGCCCATGCCTTAAGACGTCCCTGTATATAGTCATACAGTACCATGGAGTACCCAGCGAAGGATATGGGTAACGGTTAATACTTAATAAATCAAATATTCTCCATGAGGGTCGAATTATATATTATCAAAAATAATTCAACGTATTTTAGTTAATAGCCAAAAAAAGAAAAGTGACATGAAAGTTTCTGACTAAGTGTATGATTTTGAGCAGTTTCTTGCAATTTTTTCATAGTGTTTAATCATCTACCTTACTTATTTCAGTATGTAGGAAGAAATGCCTGGGTTATAGCGAGATGTATCCTTGATACTTCCAGATTAAACGAAAGGCAAACCATAGAACTGCTTCAAGTAAGTAAGAAAGAATTCCGATAGTGTGTTATTTGAAAACCCAGGAAAAAACATATTGTATTATGATAGTTCCAGAAAACTCACTATGTGATGAAAACATGTTACAAAGTAGCTGAAAAGTTTTGGATTTAGGAATCCAGACGTTAAAATAAAATAGAATAAAATTGCGACACACAGTATATCAGGGTTCATGAAAATCAGTTGACAGAATGAACTTATCGTCATTTAAGACGAATAAAATTATTGTTACTGGCTTCACACACATGTTATTATATGGGCCTTGTACAATACTGCAGTACTGTACGAGGCATGTCCGGAAACTAAGTACCGTTTCGTTCTACAACAACCGTAGCAGTAGTATCGGAGTTCTACCCTTTCGCACAAGTGTCTCTAGTTCCTTGTCAGTACGCAGTGATGCCATTACAGTCGGATTGTGTGTTGCTTTTACACATGTAGCGTTCAAAATCTTGGGGTCTCAGGGGTGTTAATTTTGTCTCAAGGGGTAAAAATTTAAACAATATTCAAACAGGTATAATTCTTTTAAATTTAAATTAAATAATTCGAATCTTTCACACATTATTTACAAGAGATTAAGTACAAAATGTTTGAAATATAATCATAATTTTAAAAATTATATGAAAATTTTGTAATAAATATTAAGTAATTTTTGCGTTGCCCACGCTATTTTCTAAAATAGTAGCCTCTGATGTGTATAACACTTAATAGAATTATAAAATGTATCATACTCTTTAAACCCTACATCATTTAAGAATAATATATCTTTTGTATTTCAAAATATTTGAAAAATATTGAAATTTTTTTTAAAAAATTAAAAAATGTAATTTTTTTTTATTTTTTAAAAAATATAATTTATTATTCTATTTATATAAAAATACTACAGTGTAATAAGGGGATATATTTAAATTTATAAATCAACTTACAGCTAGTAATTAAAGCTAATATTTTAGAGAATAGCATGCGCAACGTAAAACTTAATTAATATTTCTTATGGAAATGTTTCTTATTTTCGTATGATTATAATTTTTAAATTTATGATTATAGAGATTTTAAACATTTTACACTTTTCTGAAGCCCAATTTCTTTATAAATAATGTGTAAAAGATTCGAATTATTTAATTTAAATTTAAAAGAATTATACCTGTTTGAAAAGTGTTTATATTTTCAGCCCTCTAGAGAAATTTAACGCCCCTGAGATCCCTTAAGACGATTGCCGATCCCGGGGACTGTGAAGTGCGTTCTGTAATCCATTTTTTGAACGCAAGGAATATTAAGCCAGTTGAAATTCGTCGTCAGCTTGTAGATTGATGGCGAAAATGTAAGGAGTGATGGAATGGTGAGAAAGTGGATTCGAGAATTCAATGATGGGTGCACCAATGTTCATGACGATGCCCGGAGTGGGCAGCCTTCTGCTGTCAACAATGGTTTGGTTAAAAAAATGATTGAGCAAATTTTTGAGAACAGACGGGTCACAGTAAGATTGCTTTGTGATGGTTCTCTTCATTAGCGGCATCTTTCTTTAAAGAAGGTATAGAAAAGTTGGTTTCCTTGTATGTGAAAAATATGCTTGGTGGTAACTATGTAGAAAAATCGTTTAAGGTATCCGACTACGTTCGGAACCGTGATTTTAAAAAAGAGCATAAATGGATAATTTTCATGATATTTAGTGTCACTCAGATTAGAATACATGCATAAAATTGTTTTAAGGACATTTTGACCAGAAAAATTTATTTAAATACAATATTTTGGCAAAATATTAACTTAGAATAATCTTTTTTCAAAATATTCTCCTTTTGTGAAAAATGCTTCTATTATATTTTGCCTGTATATAGCTCAGACCTGTCTACAGAGGCTCAACTAGAATTTTTGAAAAATTCACATTATTTTCAGAGTTACAACTCATTGAAATAATTATTGGCGTTTTTTTCTTAAAATTGCTCCCCTCTGTTGTCGTAAAATATGGATAAACCCACTTCTAAGTTATATATTTCAAAAATTCTAGTTGAGCTTCCGTAGAGAGGTCTGAGCTATATACAGGCAAAATATTATTATAATAGAAGCATTTTTCACAAAAGGAGAACATTTTGAAAAAAGGTTATTCTAAGTTAATTTTTAGCCAAAATATTGTATTTAAATAATTTTTTTTATCAAAATGTCCTTAAAAACAATTTTATACATCTATTTTAATCTAAGTGACACTAAATATCATGAAAATTATCCATTTATGCGCTTTTGCAAAATCACGGTTCCGAACGTAGTCGGATACCTTAAAAAATACTTTGAAAAAATATTTTTTATGCGAGTTTATCTAAAACGGTACTTAGTTTCCGGAAGCGCATCGTACTTTATATTTTCGTAATTGGAATGTTCTCTTTTTTTTTTCTATCTTACAAATGTGAAACCGTTCTAGAGAACCGATTCTAAAGCGCTGTAAAGCTTGTTTATAACGAGTACGTTTTCCGATTACTGTAAATAATCTGTTTTAATAGTTCTTTGTGAATATACGTCGATTTTTTCGAAGGCTTTGGAATGCAATAAAAGGACCTAGACAGTATTTATGAAGGATTTACTAATTTCAGAGGATTTGCTTATTTATTCCTTTTCTTCCCCACCCCCCAATAAATCACACACGCGTGCCTACGTGGAAAACGGAGGCATTGGGGAGTGAATCGCGTAACTTTTAATCGGCAGTTAAGGCATTAATTAAAAACCTTACAAATTTATCAAGATAAGTGTTAATTTTTGTATATAATTTTATATATGACGAGCCCATGGGTGACTGGTAATTAATAAACTTGTTCTTAATTTACTATTGTTAAATTAATTATCAAATACATTGTGCAGTACTGATACATTTATAAGTGCATTATATCAGTGTAAATGTGTATTTTATTGAAGTGAAACTTTTTTGCGCTAGAGAGTGAATGAGAAAATTGCCCAGTTTTGCTTAACAGTGATAAAGCGAACGGAAGTACTCTTCCCCCCGAATCGTCGCCATGGTAAAGAGAGAACCAGAGTAGGAAAAGGGGGAAGGGGGACACCGCGTGACTTTCATCATATCGGTGAAAAAGTTGGATAATTGCCCACGTCTCGACAGGTCAACTTGCCCCTTTTCGATTAGGGGTCCTTTTCCCCAGACCCGGGAACATTATCAGCGGTCGTATCAGTTGCAGTGTGAGCATTACGGTGTATAGACAAAATAACTCTCTCAGCAAAAGCGTGCCTTTTCGAAATTTTCTTTAGATTGTTGGCTACACATGGCGATGTGTTCGGTGGCTAATTTATTGCTTTAATTTTCATTTGCGTTGAAATATTATTTATTCTAGTCAAAATGCCTAAATCAAATGCACAAAGACGAAAAGAGTTTCGTGAAAGAAAAAAAAAGAAAAACTAGCAGCAAGTCCAGTCGAAAAAGTGACAAAAAAAACAAACAGAAAAATAGTGCAAATTCATCCAGTGCTACTACCAAATCTTGATCAGAGTACATGAGAGAATATCAAGCAAGAAAAAAAAACATTGCAAAATACTCTCTTAATGACGAGTTTAAGGGATGGGAATGCTATTGTGACTTCTTCTATGACAGCACAGATTAATACGGACTTTGTGAACCACCCTGTGCCGTCAACTACAGAACCCTCAACAAGTCTAGAACGTGTTGGAACTGATGTATGTGAATAGATAATAAATTCTATCTTACGTTACAAAGACTATGATTTCCATAAAAATGCGTGGCCACGGTAGCCTAGTGGTCCAAGTATCAGATCGTGGCTGGCATTTTTATGGAAATCATAGTCTTTGTAACGTAAGATAGAATTTATTATCTATTCACAT
>BMAV01001199.1:108415-151410 GCA_019973955.1 Trichonephila inaurata madagascariensis
AGAACCCTCAACAAGTCTAGAACGTGTTGGAACTGATGTATGTGAATAGATAATAAATTCTATCTTACGTTACAAAGACTATGATTTCCATAAAAATGCGTGGCCACGGTAGCCTAGTGGTCCAAGTATCAGATCGTGGCTGGCATGTCATGAGTTCAAGTCGAGTACCACTTAAGACCCGCCGTGTAGGGCAGCGATGCACGTTAAATCTGTTGAGAGCTCAAAAGTCCTCCCGTTGGTGTGGTGTGGTAGTTAGGAGAGAGGGGAGTTCCAGCTCAGGTGACGTCCTCGTCACTTGACCATAGTTCAAAATTACAAAGCCCATCGCCAAAAGTCCTCGTGTAGCTGAACAGTGCGCCGTTAATATTCACTCACCCATAAAAATGCTCACAAAGATTTTCAAAAGCTATTCGTTGATAATCCTTTCGGTCACCGGTGTTCGATTTGTGATAAATTATGGCTTAGAGATTATTTGAGAACGCCTGTTGCTGAGCGGAAAAATATTTTACTGGAAATTAATTTAGAAGACATTAAAGAACGTTACAATTACCGACAAAGTTTAAGTAGGAAAAATATACCAAATTTATCAAAATATAATAATTTTGTATACCCAGAAATTCCAGCATATTTTCCTACTTTGGATTTGGTATCAGAAAGATTCAATTCGCTACGAATACTTTTCATGCAAATTAGGCGATTGAGACATGTACACGGTCAGTTTGGAATATTAGAGCAAATAATCAATGTTCCAACGTCGGCAAAGAAGTTTCACTTCTATCGTGTGGCGCTCCACGCACCATTTTTTTTTTAATCAAGTCAGAATTTATTTCATTTGTTTACTTTCAGTAAATTAATAATATTTTAAATAATCTTCTGTTTTTGCCTATTTAATATGCTCGCGCCACCCTCGTAGAGTTATCATGCCCACCCCACCCCCCTTGGGAGGCGAGCTCCACAGTTTGAAAAACTCTGCTCTATTCAGTTCATTTTGTTTTTCATTCTTGTTTGGGTAAAACCTTGTCGTGTCGAAGTGCCGCTATGATGTGATAAACTTAAAAATCGAGCAGCGCATACATATGAAACTCCTCGTGAAATAATTTTAAGAAAAACTCCCAACTTAATGTTTTAAATTGTTAAAAGGAGTGTTTGGAAATAACTACATTTCACGAGGTCAAATTTTTTAGTGGTACAAACGATTTTCGGAATGTCGGGAGACTTTTGAAGACGGTGAACCTTCTGGTCGACCTGTGTCAACAAGAACTGATGAAAACTGAAAAAAATAATAGATTAAAACGGGCGAAAAGATCGGCGTTTGTGTGTTCGTATGATGTCAGACATTACGAACATTGACAGAGAGAAAATAAGAAAAATATTGGCCCTAGAATTTGCATATGGTGAAAGTTTCCGCAAAACTGGTACCGAAACACTTGATCAAGACAACGTCCCGGTCCACATTGCGCTCTCTGTAAATCAGTTTTCGACGCATTAGCATCCACCGTACTCACAAGATTTCACCCCATACGATTTCTACCTGTTTCTTTTCAACCTGCAGATGAGATGATGTCAAAAATGGCAGATTTCGTGAAGATGGTGACACCTAATGAGCCACAGCACTGCTTTAAAGAGTGCTAAGCACATATGCAGCTATGTATTGATAGGGAAGTGAAATCTGTAGAAGAGGATAAAAAGATATTGGAACAGCATTTTCATTAACGCTAATTTTTAAGATTAATCTGGTTATTTAATTGTGACACCTTTTATTTGCGTCATTGCCTTTTTTACAAGAGAAAATTCTAATATTTATTCATTTTGTTCTTTGTTTTTCAAAATTCTTTATGTAATTCTTCATACACAGCTACTAAAATCTCGAGATCTTGTTGAAAATACAGGGTGCATTCTATATTCGAATCAATGCTTTAAAAAATGGCACTTTCCATTTATAGAAAGGGAATATAATACTAAAAATTCTGTAAAATATATATTTTTCATGGAACAAGGACTAATATTTTTTTTTTTTTTTTGTTTTTCAGGCTTGTTGCTACCTTTGAATTCTTAAACTTCTGGGATCCTCCATAAAAGCTGATATGCATGTAAATTTTTTTCCCCAAATAAATTATTCAATATTAAAGTTTTTCATTTTCTTTCGAAACATAGTGACTGACTTTGAAAACAAATTTTAGTTATTTTACTACTTTTTTCAATTCCTACACTATTAGATCACACTCTTTATATATTTATTTATTTATCTTGGTGGAATTTTTAATCGTTAATAAAATACACTTTAAAGCGCTCAATTGAGATGAAATTTTATATACATGATTGTTTTGGATGACAATACAGTAATTTAATTAAAATTAATAAAAATTAATTGATTAAAACTAATTATTCAAAGAATTACAAATACAGCCACTTTGGCATCATTTTTGGCGACATAGCGACCCTTTTGGCGACTCGTGTCAAAACTTGAAAAGGTTTGTTTCTCACGTTTTAAAGCGCTCATTTGAGCTGAAATTTGCTATACATTATTGTTTTGGGTAAAAATACGATAATTTAATTAAAATTAATTGACTGAAACTAATTATTTAAAGAATTACAGATTTGGCTTCATTTAATACCGACTTGAGTCAAAACTAAACAAGATTTTTTTTCTCCCGTTTTTTAAAGCATTCCGTTGAACTGAAATTTTATATACACGATTGTTTTGGTAGACAATACGATATTTTAATGATAATTAATAAAAATTAATTACCACTTAATGTTGTGATTTTGTCATATGCATATACATATTTATATTAATTGAAATTATTTAATAAAAAGTAGCTAAAATAAATTTTTTCTTTCTTGATCTAAGTAGGAATTGACTTAAAATTTTTTTTTATATTACTTGTTCTAAAAAAGGAATCATATTATGATACAAGAGCCATCAAAAATATACGTCAAAACAATTCATTAATTAATACAAGGAACACCAAATAAGATGGTTTTTAAGTTAATATGAAATCTATAAATCAAATTTACCTTTCTAAAATTATAATTTTTCGACGAGGTGTTTCAAGTTTCGAATAAATAAGTGTAATAATTTAAATCTAATGAGAAAAAAAAAACATACTATTCACGAGGGGAATTAAATATAACATTAAATTAACATTAAATGTAATGACATTTTCTCTAAAAGAGAATCAAATAAAAGATAGATCTAAACAAACTGTTACATTATCTACCTAATTATTAAAAAATAACACCGGTAAAAAACGAATTTTTTAAACATGGATTAAATTTCATACTTCACGCTTTGCATAGCATAATTTTTTTATACCTTGAATTTTAAGAGCAAAAAGGAACGTTGAGCCAATCTGAACTTATTCAATAATTAGTTCTAATAGTGCCATTTTATGAGAGGACAGTTTAATTTGCTGTTTTCACTATTCAACTGTTTCCCGTAGTAAACATTTGGAATTATGAGTAAAATTTAATTTTAATCATTTAATTTTTATTGAATATAATTAAATTATCTTATTGTCATCCGAAACAATCGTGTATAGAAAATTTCAGCTCAATTGAGGGCTTTAAAATGTGAGAAAAAAGCTTTTGAAGTTTTGACCCAGGTCGCCAACATGGTCATCAGGTTGCTGAATTCGGTCGCCAAAACGATGCCAACGTAGATGTGTATCTGTAATTCTTTAAATAATTAGTCTTAATCAATTAATTTTTACTAATTATAGTTGAATTATCGTATTGTCATCCGAAACAATCGTGTACAGAAAATTTCAGCTCAATTGAGCGCTTTAAAATGTGAGAAAAAGCTCTTTTAAAGTTTTGACCCAGACATATTTACAATGTGAGTTGAAGAAAGAAAGATTTATAAAGACTTACACATTATGAATGCCTCACAGAAATAATTCTGAATGTCTTTAAAAATGGATGATTGATGAAAAAAGTTTGGAAATGTATTATTTTATTAATTGTATTGAAAATATTTTTCGCGTAATCGATTTTACTGTTACTTTTATTTGGATAAGAATGTGTGAAATATAACAATCCAAGTTTCACATAATTTATTTACACGAATAACTGGATACGAGCATATGCAGATTAAAATCATGCAAACTGTCGACTTTGTAGTTTTGAAATCAAATATAAAGATAGAGATCTGATGGATTTTTTCCCAGCCTATGAATCTAGGGTATATTACAAAACGTAATACCCAAGAAAAGTTTCTCGCATCAAAAAATATCGGTTGGATATAAATCCTAGCGACTCCATAAATTTAACAACAAAGATAGTATTAAATTTCAAGACTTTTATCTTTCATGAATAAATTTTTTTTTCTGATAGGGCTGCGCATTGGTATTTTAACCTTTGCAGACCTAGTACATTTCCCGGAAACTGGTATATCTTTTTAGTGTGGCACCATATAGGCAGATACCAAACGCCGCAGGTAAATTTGACACCCAGTTTCCTCCCCAGAGGGAGGCACCTGAGCTCTGACGATGCGAAATTGTACTTAGGAATTTATTTTTGGCGAGAGCCTCCAAGTCAAACAGACACTTTAGGGATCCTTTAGATGCCGTATAATCATACGACATGGGGCCGCAGTCGATTTTCTGCATCATGAAAATCCAACGACTTTGGCCTCGGTCGAACCCACAACCTTAGGTGCAGCAAACCAACCATGCTTCCCAGACAGCTTCATGAATAACATTGAACGGAATATAATTTACAGGAATTTAAGCCAACATTCTACCTTAATAAAATCTCTAAGATTAGCCATTTAACGAATATGAAAAATTAAACATGACAGCATAGATTTATTTGCAATATTCAAGACGAAATCCTTTAATCCAGGAGTGGACAAATAGCGACCCGAAAATTGTATTTGTTCTTTTTTTCGGAACAGTCAGAAAATTCGCTTTGAATCGAAATTTCTTTCACGGGAGCGATTAAAGATTCGTTTTTTAATTTTTAACATAAAGAAAACAAAATACCTGAATTTTTCTACAAAGGGATCATCTTCAGAGTTTGTAGGATTAGGTCACAAGAAGATTTTAAGATTGTTAGAAAATTAAGCCTATAATATATATTTCAATTTGCTCTGTTATCCCATTACTGCTGATATTGATACAGCACCTGAGGATCTACAAATTGAACTTATTAACTTGCTATCGGATCACAGTGTTTTATGCTATAACGATGATTTTTGTCAGCTTAAAAATTTCCATGTAGGAAGAAATTTACTGGGGAATTGTTCTTTATATTTTGCTCGACATATATTTGTGAGCTAAATTTTCTTGGATGAAAATCAACAAGAGTAAATATAGATGCAAGTACAACAAGATGATGTAAACGTGCAGGCTGTAGAGTTTAAACAAGCAATATCACACCTGATTTCAAAAAAAAATTGTGGAAATGTATGTTGGGGTACATTTATCTCATTAAACTGATTCTAATAAAATTTAATGTGCGTACAGCTATAGATAATATGCAACTAGCACAGTAAATAAATTGAATAAAACTGCCTTATTTTATTTAAGGTATCCGACTACGTTCGGAACCGTGATTTTAAAAAAGCGCATAAAAGGATCATTTTCATGATATTTAGTGTCACTTAGATTAGAATACATGCATAAAACTGTTTTAAGAATATTTTGACAAAAAAAATGATTTAAATGCAATATTTTGGCAAAAAGTTAACTTACAATAATCTTTTTTCAAAATGTTCTCCTTTTTGTGAAAAATGCTTCTATTATAATAATATTTTGCCTGTATATAGCTCAGACCTCTCTACAGAGGCTCAACTAGAATTTTTGAAAAATTCACATTATTTTCAGAGTTGATTACCAATTGAAATAATTATTGGCGTTTTTCTCTTAAAATTGCTCCTCTCTGTTGTCGTAAAATATGAATAAACCCTCTTCTAAGTTATATATTTCAAAAATTCTAGTTGAGCCTCTGTAGAGTGGTCTGAGATATATACAGGCAAAATATTATTATAATAGAAGCATTTTTTCGTAAAAGAACATTTTGAAAAAAGATTATTCTAAATTAATTTTTTGCCAAAATATGGATATATAAATAATTTTTTTTGTCAAAATGTCCTTAAAACAGTTTGATACATGTATTCTAATTTAAGGAACACTAAATATCATGAAAATTATCCATTTATACGCTTTAGCACACAAAATCAGGTTCCGAACGCGTAGTCGGATACCTTAACTTATATTTATTACTAGCTGGTATACCCGTTCTTCGCACGGGTGAAGTGAAAAATTAAACAATACAGAAGGAAGGATAAAGAAGTTTTTAATGAGTTTATTTTACGTGAATTGTAAATTAAACAAAAAAAAAAAGCTTTTTGCATATCTCAGCTCAACAAAAAACCATGTTTGCTACATTTTAAGTCTGTAGATATAATAGCTGATAAAAAAGATTTTTATTTATAACACCCTGTAACTCTCTTGTGGATCGATTTTTGAAACCCTTCTGCTCAGCAAAAGTAACACATTGTTACAAATTTTGAGTAATAAACTATTAAAATAGTGTAAATAATTTTTATCTGGATGTGTAATACGTAATATTACTTCCTGATGCATTTATTCTATGTTAAATAGCTGTTACCCGCGACTTCATCCACGCGGAATTTAACAAAAAAGTATTTATTCAATTCGCAGAGTTTACGAAAACTTAATAATTATATATTCTATGTAAAGAAATACCTATTCTATAAATTTAATGTCATTCTTCTACTTTGTGAATCGATGTTTATTTTTGTTTTATTTTGTTTTCTTTGTTTTTTGTTGAGACGCATGACCTTTGACACTGTCGATGGGGTGAGGACTGTAAAATCATTAGGATCAAAACAAGTCTCAGTTGCAGTAGGGTGAAACGAACACAAACGAAGCCGCAAGCAAGGGGTGAGAGGGACGCATGACCTTTGACGCTGTCGACGGGGTGAGGACCGTAAAATCATTAGGATCAAAGGACATGAACGGGAAATGTCACGAATGGCAGCAACCTAATCAAACAAAAAAGTTTGATATAACTGCTAGAAATCGTTGAGACAGAAGGCTCGCGAAATAAAATAATCCCTATTGAAATAAATAATCCCTATTTGAATCGGATATTGTTCACTATTTCATTGGTTTTAATTTTATTTTCGCGGAACCCTAATTTTTTTCTAAAATAAAAGTAGCCTAAGTTACTCTTTATAGCATTAGCTATCTGCCAATCAAAGTTCCGCCAAAAGTGGTCCAGCCGTTTCAGAGATTAGCCGGAACAAACAGAAAGACAGACCGTGCCGGTTTTATTTGAGTACCGTAAGTACCGTTTTTTCTTGAAAATGCATTTAGTAAAAAGCTATTAATTTCAAATTACAAACAGACACTTCGTTTTTATTTATATGTATAGATTGTTCACTATTTCATTGGTTTTAATTTTATTTTCGCGGAACCCTAATTTTTTTTTCTAAAATAAAGGTAGACTAAGTTATTCCTTATAACATTAGCTTTCTGCCAGTGAAAGTTGCGTCGAAATTGGTCCAGCTCTGTTTCAGAGATCAGTCGGAACAAACAGACAAACAGAAAAAAATTTTAAAAATTGGTTTTTTCATATAAGTACCGTATATACTTTTAAATGCATTTAGTAAAAAGCTGTTAATTTCAAATTACAAACATACACTTCATTTTTATTTATATGTATAGATTTTTAATATTGAATGCAATTATTTTTAAAAAGTATGGCTATCCGATATCATCCGCTTCCACAATATGACCCACGAGCCAAAACAAGCTGCTCACCTCTGCTCTAAGCTAATAGTGAGGGAAATATGGACTAAATTAAATATTTAAGTATGAAGGAAAATGCTAGAAAGTAATTAGACACACATTTTTTTAAAAAAAATTAAAAGTATATTAAGAATTGAAACACAGCTTTGATACTAAATGATATCACTGAAATTTTCGTTTAAAAGAACACAAAATTTAGAGAGGTTCTTACGTATTATATACTGCCAACCAATTTCGCCAAATCAAAAGAAGTCGCCAATTTAAAAAAAAAAAGTCTTCCAGTGGTGCTTTTGTTGCTATTATTATGATTGAGCATGCGCATGAAGGATTTTTACTATTTGCTGGATATCACGTTATTAGAGCATAATCTTTGATTTGACAAAATTGGCCGACAATATAATACGCAAGTTCCTTAAAAGATTTAAATGAATGACAAAAACAAAGTGTTTTTATATAATTTTGTTTCTTATATACTTCTCCAATTATATCACTTTAAATGTGTCTAATCAATTGGCAAAAGCGAAAACGAATTCCTTATCCAACTCCTTTTAAATTAGATTGTAGAATTTTTTAGCATAATTTGAATTAAAAATTCATTTCGTTAGCAAATGTTTAAATTCGAATAAAATTCAAAGTAATTGAATTACTTTCTAGTTATTAAAATAAAACTTGTATGTTTTTTCTTTCCGAGAAAGCTCCTAATATTTTCTTTAACTTTTTACTACTTAAAAACATCTCATTTCTGCATTAAGTAAATTTTTGTTCACTAAAACATCTGAACTTACATAGAATACGGTGTTATAAAGTTACATAAACAGTATTTATATATTATCGCAACGGTATTGCCGACATCATATATGAAAGGAAGCACATGGTTGCCAATTCAGGGTGTACGACACACGGAAAATCAGATTTGCCCATTTGGCGAGTTATCTTGAACGTTGGTATTGTTGCGATAGTACGCAAGTACCCATCTCTAATTTTTTTACAGTCCTTTCCAGTTTTTTAGTTAAAACGTTTGAAGAGAACGTGCCTTATGTTTGTATTACATACTGAACACAAACGACAGCCAAAAAGTGAGAAAAATATGTTTAATTAATCGTTTGCATAACAAAAACAAAATATTATCTAAATCATTGTGGGCTAATAATAATCATTTACATTTTGCAAAAAAAAAAAAAAAATGTTAAAAGTGATGGAATTTCTACACACTGGATTGAGATCTCTCCTACAAATAAATTCCACAACAAATTGAAAAGGTCTTTTGTTTTTCTTTTTAATTTTTCCCACAAATAATTTTAAAAAAGATAACCGGTGAACAGAGTGCTTTTTCCTTAGTAATAAGTTTCCAGGTTTAATTTCTTGGCAAGTGATTTCACCCGTTACTATAGCAACAAAGTATGATGTTGTCATGGCAACCATATGCATTCTCTTACCACAGAAGATTGCAAAACTTAAAACGGATGAAAATGGACGCAAATGATCAAGTTCTGCTGCCGCAAGAAATCGAAGCTTATTTGGAAAATTTACAACCAATTGCTATTCCAGATATTGGAAGTCCTAAGTATTAAATTTTTTTCAATATATTTTCTACAGTTTTTCTATTTTCTCTAAATTATGTGAGACAAAAATGTTTCGAAAACTTGGCATGAAAGAAATGGAATATATCATTTATGTAAATGTTCATTTCTGACCATTTTTTATGATACCTCAAGAAAGTACTATAACGCATTTAATGCATGAAATTTCTTTTAAAAATAATCATAAATAATAAACTAATATAATTTTTAATTAGATATGAAAAAACGAGGAAATATACGTATATTCTTCCTAAGGAGGATTTTTAAGTTATTTATAATGATCTTATGAAAAAGTATATTGAAATTTATTATTTATTGAATTATAAATCTATTTTGACATTGTATTTTTATTATAATCATTATTATATTGTAATCTTTCCAAAACTATCTTTTAAAAGATCTCTTTTTCGTAAGACTATTTAAGAATCCCCTCAATGAAAAGCTTATAAATATTACATATATATACTCTAAAAAAATTCTTACCTCTCTAATGTAAATATATATGTATAGGAGAGAAGAAATAATTATATGAAAAAGAGTTTAATTTCGGTAACATGTTCAATTACAGTTTGAAATAATTAATGTCAAAAAAAAAAAAAAAAAACGAAAAAAAAAAAAAAAGAAAGAGGGAGAGAGAGAAATTCCATTTTTAAAAAAAAAAAATTTAAACTGTGTGTGTGTGTGTTCTCTCAATACTTTGTGGGGTACCCCCTTCCCGGGGATATCATCTCTTCATCTACGCGACCTAGATTTGTAGGAATAAATGATTGATCACTAAAATTCGCCATAATAAATCTAATTTATTATGTCTAAATATATATATATATATTGATCAACGCAACACAAGTCTTACTAGAGGGATATAATCAGGAGTGATGCTAGGTAGTTATAAATTCAAAGTAAATAGCGCCTAGAATCCTAATCACTATCTTTATGAAAAGCTATCCTAAGAATCCGTATCCGTCTTAGATTCCTTAACACACTAAAGTCCATTCTATAATTACACTTATATAATTAATTTCTTACCAATATCTCACGGCGATCAGCATCACAGCTTTCTGTCTTTCTTCTATTCTATTCTACTATTCATCTACTATTATTCCTCCATTCTACTACTACTTGACTTCTATTCTCCACCTATCCGGCTTATATTCTACTTCTATCTTACTAACACGCGAATGCTAAAGCTCCAGTATATATCTATTAACTATATATATATAATCTGCATATCGAGGTTTCTTCTTGAGAGGATTGGATTGAAATAATGCCATTCTGTTCCCAAAGATTCCCCAACAGGATTAGTGTGAAAGCGCGATAAAGCCCCGTCACAACTTCATGAACTTCGTTGCATCAAATAAAGTTCAAAGTTAAATTTTATTCAACACATATTTTATTCTTCTAACTCTGATCTCTGTAAAAAATCCAGATCACGCAATCATACTATAAACTCTAAAATTAAAGTTCAAACAATGTAATATTTATTTTTACTAATTCTTTTTTTCAATCACTTACAAAAACAGTTATCAATTTAAAATTATAGCAAACGATTTATATATCCAAGCAACTATTTATGATTATTGAATAATTATAAATATCAAACGATTTTTATGAAAACTTAAAATAAATTTTTAAAAAGATATTTTAACACTAAATTTTTTTCTATAACTAGCTTAAATAATAAGAAATATTTTTTAACAGTAATTAAACAATATCTACAAAATTTCGCCATTTATTCTGGACACTTTTTATGTCTTACTTCGGTACTTCGAGATGAATTTCCCTTCTCACGTCTCTTTTCATTTTTCGGATTCAACTATACTATAAATACAATTTTAAAATTACATTTGAATCTGATATAATTATAAAACCATGAGAATGCAGAAAAATGCTTCGAAATATGACTTAGAAAACCACAAAAATTGTTTTTCAATAAACATGCCAACTGAAATGTAGAAATACTTTTATTTATTTCAGTTTAAAATTTTAGTTTTTATTCGTTTTAATCCTATTAATTTAGTTCTCTAAGATATGAGGGTTTCTAAAATTTTTAATTTTGTTTAAAAATAATTAAAGTATACTATTATAAGTTAAAGTAAAATTGTTTTAGAATATTAATATCTAATTTGTGCCATTTTGCAGGTGGCTCACACAGCGTGAGAGAATACACAACTTGTCTCTTCAAGCATCTTTGGATGTCAAATCAAACAGAGAGGAAATAGTGAAAGAGTATTTAGTAACACTTCAGAAGGTTATACTATCCCTTTTCTTATTTTTTATAACATATCTCAGTTTAAATAATAATTTTTCTGTTCCTACTATTAGCTCGCACTCTTTATATATTTATTTATTTATCTTTGTGGAATTTTCAATCGTTAATAAAATACATTTTAAAGCGCTCAATTGAGCTGAAATTTTATATACATGATTATTTTGGATGACAATTCAATATAATTTAATTATAATTAATAAATATTAATTCATTAAAACTAATTATCTAAAGAATTACAAATACAGCCACGTTGGCAACCTAGCGACCCTTTTGGCGACTTGGATCAAAACTTGAAAAGGTTTTTTTTTCTCACTTTTTAAAGCATTCAGTTGAACTGAAATTTTAGATACACGATTGTTTTCGATGACAATACGATACTTTAATTAATAAAAATTAATTACCACTTAATGTTGTGATTCTGTCCTATGTATATACATATTTATATTATTTAATAAAAAGTAGCTAAAATATACCATTTTTCTTTGTCGATCTAAGTAGGAATTGACTTGCAATTTTTTTTATTTTACTTGTAAGATTTATAACTTATGAATGCACTAATTTGAGTAATTTTTTTTCAGTTAACCAATTATTATTTTATCAATTCTTTTATTTTAATAAAACTAGCTGTGTATGTGCGTTGAATTGACATTATGTATTATATGTGCTCTTTCAAAATTGAGAATAATTTTTATTTCTTTATAATCATTCAGGTTCCCTTACTCATTCATGAGTTAATTGCTACTGAAATATGGAGGCTGAAAGTTTTTCCTTTGTTGCTGAAAATGGAAAATTCATCGAAATCAACTATTCCTTTGTATCTGGTTGTAAGTAAATATTTTGTACGTGGTAGCTTAAAAAGAGATAAAAAAAACTTCGACATTTTTCTTGTATACAAAAATTCTGTAAGAAATGTACAGAACACCTTTACCTGTATACAAAAATTTTTGTATACAGGTAAATGTAAAAAATTAAAATACGATGTAATTTTTATGGATAAGAATTCGCGCATTCCAAATAAAATAAGAACAAAATTATTTTCACCATATTAGTAAAAATTTCATAATAAGATCCAAATAATTATTCGCGTAATTACAGCATTCAAGCCGACTAAAAAGATTTAATACTAATTAATCAATTCTGATCTAAAGTACCCGACTACATTCAGAATCATTTTTATTATTTTCAAATACTTTCAAAATGCCAGCTGGGTGGCATGGTTGGTTTGTCACTGGCAGTAGCACACACAGGAATTTTTCAAGGGGGGTTCCGGGGTTGAAAGTTCACCATTCTTGTATCATGCTATTTTTGATTTTGTCGATTTTCAGGAACAAAACACAGTAAATAATTATTGAATAAATAATTAGCATTAATTAGTAAAATTAATCATTAATAACAAATATTTAATTAAATTTTACGTATTATATACTTAGAATTATCACCAATCGGAAAAAAATCAAGGGCCTTGGGGGGGGGGGCCGGGCCCCCAGGACTCCTCCCTTGTGTGCGCCACTGGTCACTGGCTTTCTGTGTCTAAGGTTGCGGGTTCGACCCCGGCCCAAGTCGATGGATTTACATGATGCAAAAAATCAACAGTGGTCATGTCGTATGATTATACAACATGTAAAAGACCCCTAGAGTGTCTGTTTGGCTTGAATGCTCGCTGAAAAATTAAATCCTGGTACAGATTCACATCATCAGAGCTCAAGGGAGGAAATCGGGCGTCAAAATTACCTGCGGCGATTGGTATCTGCCTCTATGGTGCCACACTAAAAAAAGATACCAGCTCCCGGGAAGGTACTAGGTCTGCAATGGTAAAACACCAATCCGCAGGTCATTAGAAATATAAAAAATCATTTTCAAAATTATTCAAGTGTCATTTATTTTCAACTATTTAATACGTCAATCATTTTCAAAAAAATGTTAAACTTTAATCAAATTTTGCAATTTTTTAAATGTTTTATTTCAAAGAATTGCTGGAACGCTTTCATAAACATATCTCTAGGTAATGAGCTAAATACTCACCATTATTTCTATTCGATCAAAAGCTATTAATAATGGAAGCTGCAGTTCAGGAATTTTCAACAATTTTTCAACTTTTAGGGGTAAATCCAACTATAACTTACCTAAAAAATATCCAACCTTTTAGCGTTTCATTAACTCCCTGGGTAATAATCATTAAAAATATTTATAGGGAATTTCATCTATGTAACTCTCTCATGTGGTTCCTGAGATGTCAACTTTACAAAAATAAAATTTTGCGAAATTTTATAAATATGTTTTTAGCCATACAGATATAGCAGAATTTTAAACACTTGTAACATTTTTTTCTAATTAACGCACAATCAAAACAAACAAATTTATTTCTCAATATTTAAATTTTACAATAGTAAAAAACTTTTAAAATTTTTTTAAAAGTTATTTTTGAGTGAAATAATTTAGTGCAATTCCACGTCGAAAATGTTTTACGTGATTCTCCTTTTACATAATTAACTCTTGTTTCCCAGGCATTTCTTGTGCATTATAAATGTTAAACATATTTTTTTGAAAATTTAAAATGTTTATTAATAAGAAATTACGCAAAGAAAAAGAAAATTTTTGGATACAGTAATACTTTGACTTACGCGAATCTGGAGTTACACTATTTTCAAATCTATTTGATTCGATGTATTGTTGTTTCCATCACTGAAATTCAGGTAGGATCAGTGCCAGAGCCTGAAGAAAATGGTAAGATTGTGATCCCCCCCTGCCCTGGGGTATCATCTCTTCATCCACGCGACCTAGATTTGTAGGAATAAATGATTGACCACTCGAACTCTCCATAATAAATCTAATTTATTATCGTCTCAATATAAATTAATCAATGCAACACAACTCTTACTAGAGAATCAGATCAGGAATGATACGACGTACTTATTAATACTAAGTTAAAGTAGCGCCTGAAATTCTACTCACTATCTTTATGATAAATTAACCTCCGAATCTTTATCTATAGTAGATTCCTTAATAAGCTAGGGTCCATTCTATAATTAAACTTTAATAATCAAACTCTTACCGATATCACTCGGCGATCAGCAACCAAGCTTTATGTCTTCCTCTTGTATTCTATTCTTTTCATATTAATCTTCTAATCTATCCGAATTGATCCAGATTCTGTTCAACTTGCCGGCTTCTAGCCGACTTCAATATATGACTCCTATATATCTCCTATATCAGTGTTCCGCAACCCCCGGCCGCGAACCGATACCGGGCCGCACAAGAAACATTAAATTATTTACTGTGGTATGTTTTTCTTGGATTTGAGCTACTTTTTATGAAAATCACTTTATATTCCTTGTTAAATCACTTTATATTCATTTTTTGGTGTAGCTATAGTTTATTCTAACGCCACGATTAAATACAGTTGAATTAAAATTATTAAATCAAAACAGTTTAAAATATAAACAATCAACGTTTTCACCTCAGTGGACCGCGGTAAAATTAACAAACGGTGACCGGTCCGCGGCGGTAAAAAGGTTGCGGAACACTGTCCTATATGACTCTCCGGCCTCCACCCGACTCACTCGCGAATGGCAAAAGCTCCAATATATATTCATTCACTAATCTGCATATCACATTTTTTTCTTGAGAAGGTTGGATTGAAATGCCATTCTGGCCCCAAAGATTCCCCAAGAGGATTAGTTAGGCGATAAAGCCCCGTCACAATATGATTGAAGAAGTTATTGATCTTGCCAGGCAAATAAGTTAAGAAGTGGATAGTGATGATGTTCAAAAACCGCTAGATTCCAACAATCAGGAGCTTACAATTGATGAGCTCATGGAAACGCATGAGCAAGAGCAGGGCATTGAAGAGTTTTTAGACCCCATTCAATCAGAAGATCGAATCACTGTTGGGAACTTGACAGAAGGCTTCAGTAAAATTTAAAAAGGAATACAAATTTTTTAGAAAATATAGACTCCAATGAAGAACGTATTTTTTTAACCAAACAAGGAATAAAAAAAATATTTTCATACTAAGAGGAAATTTTGTGGAAGAAAAAAATCTTTGAACACAGACGGACTATTTTATTAGATTTTATGAAACCCTCTAAGACAAAATAACTTCAGTTTGCGTTATCTAAGATTTTATTTACAATTTTATATTTTTCTAAATTATTATTTTATATATCATTGTTATTTCTAAATTATGCGGTTATCACTCAGTCCCATCTATTGCTAAGTTCGGGGTATTACTGTATTTGTTAAATTTTAGTAAATAAATTTAAGACTATATCTCTTTTCTAAACAAGTGATGTTTTGAAAGAAGATACGGTTTTATCCATGATTCTTACTTTGTTTGTTTGTTAGCTTTATCATGAAGCTGCCCTGGAATCATTTCTGGAAGCCGTATTATTCCATGAGGAAGTTATTGAATCTTCAGGAGATTCTCTAATAGATCTTGTGGATTACTGCTATCGTAATGCAATTATATTTATGAGGTAAGAAAAAGTATTTAGGAAGACGTAATAAATAAATAGGAAAAATTCATTTACTAATAATTTTATTTTAACTCTAGAGATTAATAAAGTAGATCTGTTAAGCTAGGCATTCGATTTATACTTGTTCCTCTTTAATAAAAGCAACATAACCAAATATACGTAGCGTACTGTATAGAGAAGATCCTTTGCAATACTTGAATGGTTAGCATTTCTTTTTGGCGGCATATAGTTACAATTTCAACAAGCAAAAAATATTTCTTAATTCATCTCGACAGTTATTATTGAAGAGGTATATTATATTCATAAAGCTGACTATATACCCAAGCTAATATATATCTGCTTCCTCCTTACTGAACATTTTCTTTAATACACACATTACAATGTTTACTTCTTTTAAAATGCTTATTTCTGTAAAGTAATGTAAACTACTACTCTATATAACACTATGTTCTTATTACATTAAATAAAGTTACTTTTCCAGTGGTATATAAAGTTTATTATTTATTCAAAAAAAATGTATTTGCATTTTATTAAGTATTTTGAAAAATGCACATCTAAGACTTCATTCAAAACACTTTTCTAAAGTTTTCAGGATGAAGATTTCAGTAAGAAATCAAATGAAATAAACGATGATTTAGATGAAAAACTCCGACTGGAACAACAGAAGAGAGAAATAGCTTTTGAATCTGGAATGAAATGCATATCACTGTTGTCATACATGACGCAACACCTTAAGACGTAAGAATAATTTACTTTCAGATGTAGCACATTTTTCTGGCTTCACATATTTTAAATTTTATCCAAATGTGCAATGAATCTTTCTCTTTCTCTCTCTTTCTATATATATACACTCATTGCCATAAAAAATTTGCGCACCAAGAAAAAGTCGTCAAAATGAAACGAAATTTTATATATGTAAGTACTACTTTGTTATAAATAAGTTATTAGAAAATCAAAGGAAAAGGAACATTTATTGAAGGAAAAAGTACAAATGAACGTAAATTTCATTACTCAGTTGGACCTTCTCTAGCGTAAATGCACGACGCAAACCGAGTGGGCATTGAGACATACAAGTTCCGTATGTTGTCCTCAGACATTTCGTTCCACAGTTGCTGTAAACGCGCCTCTATTTCGACCAAACTCGTAGGCTATCCAACTTGCTGTCTCAAATGATCCCAGATAGGCTCGATTGGTGAAAAATTTGGGGATTGAGCAGGCAAGGTAAGGGAGGTAATGTGACGCAATTTTGTAACATCCTTGCAGTGTGTGGCCGAGCATTGTCTAGTGGAAAATGGCTCCTGAGAGCCCTGCTATAAGTGGCAATACATGTGGCTGAAGGTTGTCATGGACATACCACTGGGCTGTCATTGTGCCATGGATCAATATTAGGGTTGACGGTGTATCGTAAGCAAAAGCATCCCATGCCATCACACCAGCTGTGGGTGTTGTGTGTCGTTGTAAAGCGAAGGAAGGACTGAGGCGTTCACCACGGGGCCTCCACTCACGAACACGATTGTCATCAATGCTCACGCTGAATCTAGATTCGACACTGAAGACGACCAGATTCCATTACGTTACAGTCCGATCCCGTCGTGCGTGACACCACTCCAAACGAAAGCGTCGGTGGGTAGGTGTCATTGGCAACACACGCAATGGGTGCCGCGATACCAGATGCCCTTCGGCCTTGTGATGGTTCGGGAAGACACAGGGGCTTGTAGTGAAGGCGCTGCCTGTGTCTGGACAGTGGCCAAT
The DNA here is from genome assembly GCA_019973955.1 of Trichonephila inaurata madagascariensis. Lineage (NCBI taxonomy): Eukaryota > Metazoa > Arthropoda > Arachnida > Araneae > Nephilidae > Trichonephila > Trichonephila inaurata. The sequence goes on from BMAV01001199.1 coordinate 126,273, forward strand.
GAGGCAAATGGCTTTACGCGTGCATGTCGGATGATGTGACGGTCTTCACAACGACTGGTCTGTCGAGGGCGTCCTAAGCCTGGTAGCCGTGTAAATGGCGTATCTTCTGTCCTCTGGTCCCAACACCTTTTCACAGTCAAATCAGAACGGCCTACTTGACGAGCTACTCGCCGAGTTGACCACCCAGCATCATCCGGATGATTGTTCCCCTCTCGAACTCTGATAGCTACTCATATTGTCTTCGATGGCGGTGTAATGGCATGTCTACCTCAGAATTTCGTTAGCAAAAGATTAAGTACACTCAAACAAGCTCTGCTTACCTGTTTTATACTCCACGGAGAACGACGTTAAACGCCCTTTAGTGGCATTACGTAATGCGCAATCACGCTGAATTTCTAATTATTTGCATATCTGCCCGACATGTATCTTCATGCTAAGTTTCGTTACGATCCCGCAATTATTTCTTGGTACGCTAATTTTTATGGCAATGAGTATATATATATAATACACATTATGCAGAGTGTTCTCTATAAATTATAGACGGCAAATTGTTCATAATAGAACATTTTGCATTGTAAGCCTGAAAGAAAAAATGATTTGAATTTCCTTATTCAATTATGAAATAGATAGCTGTAAAAACAAAACTTAAAACACAACTTTACAGAAAACCGTTATATATGTCTTTTTAATACGTTTCACATTAAAGCACATTGCCGATAGTTTCATCGACGAAATGTCAAATAAATGTATTTTTGTTTTACTATCAGTCCTGACTCTTCATATATTTCATTTACTGAATGTTCATCAAAATAATAGAGATTTTAGTAACCTATATTTTTTCTTTTTGAAATACAGTATACCTTTAGGTATCCTTCATCGCTTGCTTGTCGTTCATGATGTACCTTTGCTCTTTACTAATCTTTTATATGATCCTCCCTGGATAAAAGAAATCAACGGAGAGAAGAAGAAATACACCGACGGGAAATGGAATAAAATGACGTCCAATGATGTTATGAAAATCAGTAAAACGGAAGGACAGGTAACGTTTTCTTTAAATGCTCGCCAAGTTCTTAAGAAATGCCTGTAACATATTTTAAATTCGTATAGTATTCGAATCACGAAATATTTCGTCAAAAATACCGTTAACTTATGGCTAATATTTTTAGGACAATTTTATGCAAAATAACATTTTTCCAGTGTGAACAAAAAATTAGAGAAACTAAGAAAAGAAAAAATAGAGCAAAAACGAGTGCATATTCTTATATCTTAAAGCTAATCAGTATAATTATAAAATTAATAGAGGAGGGGATTATAGACAGCACATATTTCAAGCCCATATTACTAAATAAATTTGCCAAAAAATATCCAAATAATTTAAGGTAATAAGGTATGGCTGTTTGACCCCCGGAGTGTGACGGTCGAGGGAAGAAAGGATCCCTGGTTTTCGCAGACGGGAAGCGCGGAATTGTTTTGGACGGGAGGGAATGGAATCCCGTCAGTGAGGCGTCAAGAGCGACCACAAGGTGTGGTCTGGTAAAAAGAGAAGAATAGAATCTCTTGGGATTGATTTGAGATTGTAATTTGATTGTATGTGATTATTATATTTAACCAAGAAGAATTTATGTTAATCAAGAGTTAATTGTGTTTGTATTGATGAATGTGAGAAGATATTAAGAAAGTAATAAAATATATGACAATGCGGATATATATTTTTATATGTGGCCCGCAGGATTTTAATGTATTCCCGAAGTGGCCCGCAAGGTCATTTGGGTTGGCCATCCTTGCTCTAGATGAAGATACGTCGATCAGTGGTTAAGTGGCATCTGGACTAATCAGTGAATAAAATGGACTCCAAATGATTATTGTTACGAAGCATATGCTCTTTGCATCAAGCTAAATGGGCTCTGTTATACGCTGAAGTGAATAGAACGCAAACAGCATATCTTCTTGCAAACACACTTTTCGTATAATCTTCTAGAAACAGTAACCTTTAAAATCAGCATTCTTATGGGCGCATGAAGTTCACGAGGCAGCTAAGAAGCTATTTCTGTTCTGTTACGCCTCGTTGACAACTATCGTCATTGGTAATCACGGCTCCTGGAGGACTCAGCACAGGCCATCTCTCTCTGATTCGATTTCATTAAACTGTTTCCATAAGTTACACATATCGCTGGACATTATATTAGCCTCCAGAAATCTGAAGAAATGAGAAGGATGCAAATTTGAAATATGAATTGTTCCTGCCATGTCATTTCATTTCCTAAAAATTATTGGATATTGACTTTGTTTTCTTTTGAATTTCACTAAATGTCTCAGAAAAAACATCATGAAAGTCACCGAGATATGCAAGCAAATGAAGCGCGGAAATCGGCACGTGTGTTTACTAAGCATTTTTCTCTAAATGCACAGATCGATTGCAAGAGTGCGCTTACGTGTTCCGTACGAAAAATTTGGATCTTTAAGGAATCTTTAGCTTAACCTTTCCTTCAATACTTTTTAAGAAATTTAATTACATATTCGAATTCTTTTAATTTTGAGCATCAATGTGTGTGGTTTAAACATTATTACTTAATATTTTATAAAATTAATTACTATATAATTTATAAGAAATTTGTGCTCTTTTTCGGATATTGTGAATTACATAGAATTCATCTAACGAGAAAGTAATAAAAAAAGGAAACCAAAACTAGTTGAACCAAATATTAAGCATGATAAAAAAAAAACTTATAACATGAAAAACATTTCTCTTTCTCTTTCTGTGACGCCAGGGCCGGCTCTAGTAGTTTTGCCGCCCCGAACAAAATGGAAAATGCCACCCCTCTCTCTAAAGCAAAAAAATATAATTAAAAAAGATAAATTGTTGCATAGATACACACCTACAGAATAATTTTTGCGAACGAAAAGGGAGCATAACATCTATATGTATTATTTTAAGTCTTAAAAAATACAAAATAATTCGAAATTAAGAACTAATTATCTGTTATTAATTGAAACGAGTAAACTGTAAGAGAAGGAATCACCCATTTCAGGAGGGTTCTTCGAAAAAGAGTCTACTAATGGTGGGGATCACAAGAGTTTATTTTAACTAAACTCGAGACTAAAATAAAACATCTCATGTGCTTCTCTATCAACAGAAATTCTAATTACCCCTGTCCCCTTTTGGATAGCTGAAACCGAACATCGTATGGGTAAAAAGAATGCCCGTTGTGACCCTATTGCGGGCTGAGCAGAAGGTTACTAGTGTGAAAGATGTGTAAACATTGTAAGGGTGCCCCCTTGGATACCCTTCTCCTAGATTATCAGCGTGAACTAGAGGTGTAGGAATAAATGAAGAACTAGAAGCTGCCATATAATCTTAATATTACTTTATTAAGATCTTAACTTAAACCAATAACAGATTAGATAATAATATGATATGTGAGTGAATCTACGGTGGCTAAACACATAATATATAACACCGAAATAATGTAACCCGGACCACTATCAATAACTAACTCGCCTAAACTCAATTTCAATGCGATCACAGATCCAAATATTTAAATGGTCACTCCTACCTTAATGTCCGATGAAGCATCAATCTATCTAATCCTAGCTGAAGTTGCGGTTCACTGGCATGCAATGGTATGCACCTTGACTAAAGGCTCTCTGTCACGGGTAACTTCTCTTGGCTGTCACTTAACTTCTCGAAATACTCTTCACACTTGAAACACGGACTATCATAACATTCACCAAATGCCACACCGGTTACTCTAAACTTCTGTTGTTTAAAAACTTCCTAATTTGCATCTTTCCTTCACGTTCTACTTCTCGGGTTGGTTGGAAAAGAATTGCCATTTATTCTGGCCCCAAAGAACCCAAAAGGATATGCTAATGAAAAAACGCGTGAGCCCGTCACAACATATCAAATTTAATGATTTAACATGTACTCCCGCCTCGAACTCTTCAAGTTTCAACAGAAACTGGCATTGAACGCAGTGTCCCAAGCACTCAATGCATAAAATGGCACTGATTAAACTTACATACAAAATAAGGAAATAAGATACTTAAATAAATAACAAATTCTCACCCAATAATATTTCAGGAAATATATAACATTTTTTGTAAAAAAAAATATTTCTCAAGTGCGATCCGAATGCCGCCCTTAAAATTTGCCGCCCCGGGCAGGGGTCCGGCCCTGGTGACGCAGAGTAAGTTTGGTTACTTATGTACTATCGCAACAATGCCAACGTTCAAGATAACACGCCAAGTTGGCAACCCCGATTTTGCATGTATCGTACGCGCTGAATCGGCAACTAGATGCTTCGTTTCATGTAATATCGCCAATACGGTGGCGATAATACATAAGAGAGTACCTAAGTTTGAATTGATCAACTCATCTCAATGAAAATTTGGTTATTAAATTAATTTAAATTTTGTACTGGATAAAACAGTTTAAATTTCATTTATAGATCTGGATTGCTTTAATACAACTGTTGCTGAATCCCGATTGTCAGAAAAAATACGACATGAGCGGATACAAAAAAGAACAATTATTAAAGGTAAATCTTGTGAATATGACATATTCAAACTTAGACCTTTTGTTGAAAAAATGCGTAAAACTTACATCTGGATCCTAACTCAAAGTATTTCTTATTGCAGTTAAGATCAAAACTAAATGATGTCATCATCGAACAAATTCCGGTCTTAAGGGAACTGCTTCGTTTCCTAGAACACCTTAGTTTATTTGATGCCCCAGTGCCAAAAAAAGGAGTAATTATAGAGCAGGTAAATTTAAAAAAAAAACGTCTTGAAAATTAAGTTTTATAACTTTTAAATTATATAATGAATTCTGAACCAGTGATACACAAAAAGAGTTCAAAGGGTTCATTCAATCTCCATTCTTTCTCTCCTTTGTAGATGTGTTTTCAAATAAAGAGAGATGCAATTTATTATTGTTATATTTCTCTCTAAGAGTACTACTTGATAAGTTTTGTCCTGGCGTAATTCTGTGCTTGGCACGTGCCAAATGGCTCTTCTGCTCGACATTATCGTCGTTCGACTTAGTCGCTCTAAAATAACTGGTGTGCTTTCCACGTTCCATAATATATTATTTCTTTTCTTTGCTCATGGAAGCAAATATTGTTATTAAGTAATATAAATCAGGGGTCGGCAACCTTTTAGCTGTGGCATGCCAAACCAATCTACCAATAGGATTCAGCGTGTCACACAGTAGGTCACTTATGAAGCAATTTGATTTCCATGATAATTCAGGCAGAATTAGAAAAGAGGGGTCGATAATTAAGATTTACAGTTTTACTATAAATCAACCTTGCATCATTTGAAGATATTTCTTAACATAAAAAAAATAAACAGCATAAAATATAATAATTTCAACAAAAATAAAAAAACCTAAAATTGTACATGTATTATGTATTATTAAACATATTTATTAAAATAAAAAATAGACAACGAAAAATAGAAGTATTTCGCCTCATTACAGTTAAATAGATAAATAAAAAATTTTAATGTGAACCTAGTGCTCGCACTGCTCTACTTTTTAATCGCAAAATCAGGGGTACAATGTGTGACTTGCAATTTGACACGATTCTGAACATTCAATAGTTAAAACAATTTCTTCGAAATATTTTTCATATGAGGAAAGGGTTTTTACTTTGATATGTAGAACCAAAAGCGGAAAGCACAGTACATGCAATTTTCTCTCTTCAAACAATTAAATTTCTTCAGTAATGACATTCAATAATTTACACAAAATAGTTGTAAATTTTCATGAGGAAATATTTTTTATGTCAATATTATTAAATAACAATACACAAGTAATCCAAGCTGTTTATTCACAAAAAATATCAATAATTTCTTAAACTTTGCACACTGTTACAAAACATAGTATAATATTTATCACATTATATTTTGTTTAAAGAAAAAATAAAACAAATGCAACATAAAACGTTTGAAAGAATAAACTATATAATTAACTACATATAGGTAAAAACATATTACCTTTCACTCTTTCAGGAATTAAATAGGCTAATATATATTATATATATATATTTTCTTTTTGTGTTATTTATGAACAAGATACCAGAAATATGGGAATGCCTGCATAAGGAGTATAAAGGAAAATGGAAGGAAATAGCAACTACACAAATGAAGGCTTATTTTTCTCTTTCAATGGATGAACTTCAAACATTTTGTAAAAAGTAAGGAATCTTAATATCAATCATTTAAAGAGATTTCAGAGAAATTTAAATAACAATAAGTTCTTATATTGACTATACATATATATTGATTTTGACATGTTCACTTATAAATTTAACATTTCTTAAAATTTATAAATATTTTGTTGGATTAAAACGACAAGCAACACTACAAGCCTTGTAATATTGAAAACTGGTAACATAGCAAGATCTACCTCTCTAACTTTTATACAATGCCATGCAAAAATGTTTAATCTCATATGCAATTAATTTGCAATAGGTAACACACATTATTTAACCATTTTATCTTTTACAAAAGCAAATTTCAAAGGAGTGAAGAAGTGAAAAGAGTGAGTCCCAAATTTAATTTTTAAAAAATGCACTAATCACAAAATATGAGTTATATTAACCCTTTATCTACCACATTATGATTTACTGCAGTTTTTTCATGCATTTTTTTTTTCTTCCTGAATTACTACATTGAAAATTAAGGAACATACATAAACAAAATACTCAACTCTGGGAAATTTAATTAGTTAGGTCTAATTAATTAATTGAAGATATTCAACTGTAAAATTAATTATACACACTGTTCACTTAAAATAAATAGTCAAATCATTTTCTAAGGTCTTCATTAAAATATGAAAAAAATAAGACACTTAAATTTTGACATTAACTATTTTTTCGGAAAAAAAATGACAATTTTCACAATCCTCTGAAAACACAATTTCTGCTATAAAACTATTCGCCTTCCCCGCTAAAGTACTCATCATAGAACCTGTGCTGCCATATATTTTGGAAGAGTGGATTTAGAAGAATATCCCTGCTAAGTATCGTCAGAGTATTTGTAAAAATGGTTATTCTATGTAATTTTAAAGTGAATGGTACTTATAAGTACCGTCGGCAGATAAAGGGTTAACATAAAGCAACATGAAGGGTATTGGCAATGTGGACCTCGCAATTTTAATCCTCAATCAAGTGACAAGGATGACACCTAAGCTCACATCAACCTTTCCAAACTACCATACCAATGGGAGGACTTTGAGCCTCATCAGATTTAATGTGCATCGTTCCCTCTACACAGTGAGTCTTCAGTAGCACCAGGATTCGAAACTGTGCCACGCAGGCAACTAGGCTACTGTGGCCACAAAATATAATGAAAAGATTTTAACAGTTAGGTATTAAAAAGACAATGCAATACTACAAACATATTTGTGGAAATTTTTCCTTATCTTGAATGAAATTTTAAAACACTTGTTCATTTCAAAATCAAACATATCCTTCGCCTTCCCTCCAAAAAAATACTGTATCTAATGAAGCATTTAATTTATTATAAATGTGGTAAAAGACTTCACAGCTCTCTTCAGTTTTCACAACTATTTTTAATAATACTTTACATACATATAGTTAATCTATGTATTACTTCATAATTTTATTACATATATATTTATTTTTATCTAATATCTTGAAATATGTCATCACAAACAGTTAAGTAATTAAAAAAGCATTTTAATATAAAAATATTTATCATATTATATTATACATTATTTTTCATTTCTTAGATTAACAACATCATTTGATCTAAAAAACATTGAAGCAATGCTTCCAGACATACCATTATGTGCACAATGTGGAAGTAAAGGCTTAAAACGATGTTCAAGATGCAAAAATGAGTGGTATTGTGGGAGGTAAGCCCTTCTTTTTTCATCCAAAATTCAATAAATTTCTAACTATATAAATAACATTGATATATTTAATATATTTTCTAGACCCTGTCAAGTTTCTCACTGGTCAAAGCACCAACCAGCTTGTAACTTAATGGTGAATTGAAATAATCAAGAAAGTCACAAAAGAAATGTATTTTAAACTGCTACTGAAAATCAGTATGTAAATAATATTTCATTCACAGCACTAATAAAATTATGATAGTGATAAATATTTTTATTTAAATTTTATTAAAATGTATTTTTAATAATGATGAGCAAAAGTTTTCAAGTGTGATATACTCTAAAGATGGATGCAATATTTAAAGGAGATAAAATTAATTCATGAAATTCTAAATTTGAAATCCAAAATGAGACTTAATTATATCAAATATTCACATAAAATGTATATAAATAAATTATTTGCATGAATTTCAAATTCAGTGCATACTTATCAAATATATTAAACAAAATGTATCACAAATATTTTGAAATGCAATTATAAAACATTAGCACACACATATATAACAAAACTAGATATAAAATAAATATTCCTTAAAAATGTAAAAAAAAAAAGATCAACACTTCTTATTCACTCTACAATGCACATATAAAACACTGCATTAAATGCATAACAATTAAATACATTTAAAATGACATATTATCTTATATTATCTGATTTTAGTTGAAACATATAAATGAATACATGTATGAGATTTGTCTATAAAATAACAGGATTGGCTTTATAGGTTCCTTTGAATGTAACTAATCAATTGACTATTAAATGTGTATGAACTTGCAGAGTAAACCTCATCACTGTTGTAGACTAATTTCCCTCAATTATAATTAAGTGTGCTTGCATTTCACCACTTGCCATTCAAATGTTCGATTCTAAATTTGAATAGTGTGTGAATAGGAAATTCTTAGTGAAATCAAACAAAGGCAAATTGAATGTTTCCAGTTGCTAATGGAGAAGACTGCATGTTCCACATGCGAGTGTTTGAGTAAACACAGAAGTAAAAGTGTTTAGAGTCACTGAAGGTCATGAGGAAGTTAAAGAAGGAATGTTCTACAAGGCCGGCAACTTCAAAAGCAAATCTGAGTGCAAAAAAATTTGCCCAAACTGTTCCATTAAACTGTCAACTGAGTATCTAAATGACATCTGAAATTACTAACATTATGGAACCATATCATGTGGAAAATTTTGCAGGAAGAACTAAAAATCAAGACAACACTTCTTCACACACATTACTCTCCACAAAGCAGTTTTGGATGAAAAGTATTGCAATACAAAAATAACCTCCATATTTCCTTGATTTAGCATTCATAACAAAACATGCACTAAAAGGGAAGTGTTTTGAGTCACTGGAGTATGCTTTTTGACTAATTGAATGTGCAAATACATTGAAGGAAGTATTCACACATCCTCGAGGAATACATTAAAGAAGACAAGCAATAAGTTTGCAATAAATTCCAAATAAATGTCTTTTTTTAGTCAATCCCATTACTTTATAATAAACAGACTATATTATATATATATATTGAAAAAATGCAGTTTCACAAAAATAATTTACACACACTAACTAAATATATTCATCAATATATGTTCTTTAAAAAATCTACTTTGATTAGGTAAGCACATACTTCCCAAAGCTTGTTTTCATAAGTTATTTTTTTATTAGCTATTAAGAATTATACTATTCAAAATCAATTAATGTATTCATTTATTCATTTCTAAATTCCACAGTATAAGGAAAAAAGCACTTTTAAATGAGTAATGAAAATTAGGAGAAAATTCTTGAAAAAAGTTTAAATGACACTATAAGAGAAAGTTTACCTCTAGATTTGAAAAAAATCGTGTGGATAGTCAGTATTGCAGTACAATACCATATTTATTTTGATTATCTACAATCCTATATATTATTTTTGAATTTAATTATTTAATTTTTAAATATTTACTTCTTTATTTAGCAACTAATATCTTACTTCAATATCAAAATAGTAACACAAAAAAATTAATTTATGTCATTTTACAATATCACTCCTACAAAATAATACAAGATTTTAACTTGAAAACATGTAACCAAACTCCAAATCATACATAATAAACGGTTTTACTTTTAAATATTGAAACTATCATTTATAATTTAGAAATATGGATAGATCACAAACATACAGCATTCAAACATTTTTAATCCATTTGCTTTTAATATTTATTTTGCATGTGTAATTTTACATCATTTGCAAAATAATATTAGATATTCATTTACATTTCTGAGAATTCTAACTCAATCCTATTTTTATAGAATATGTATATAGATAAGATTCAAATATTAAAAATAATTTTTTTCACAATAATTATTCTCACAATAATTATATTACAAAATGCATTAAAAGATCAATCATTAGTATAACCAATCCAAAGTATCATACTATATAACAGGGATGGCGAACCAATGGTACGCAACACAATTACTTGGGCACGTTTACAATCAAAACGGTTAGCATTTTAGTTCAAAATAACAAAGTTCACTATGAAGTATTATGAATAAACACGAATGAATGTTAAGTCTCAAGACACAAATAAAAAATATTATCTTCAAGAGGGATCTCAATGCTTTTGACGATAAATTGCATATTTTCAGAAATGATATTATTTCAAGAAACTACTAGTACTTCCTGAACTTGAAAAAAAATCAAACGAAGAAAAAGTTTTCCAAGAACTTATTTCCATAATTATTATGTACCCTGATGTGACTTCATTTGATAAACTGAACTTGTTCCAATTTGATTGGAAGAAATTGAAGAATTTGAAATGCAACTGAGCTTGATTTCCAGTCTAGTTCAATATGGATTCAAAAATTTATTAAAACAAGAAAAATGTTGGAATTGATTGAAACAGAAAATTAACAAGCAATATAAGTAAAAATGTCAGTAACGAAATTTCGGAAACATGGAATTTGATTCCAAATACATTTAACTGTTTGAAGAAGCTGGCTCATGCTTTTTTATAACCAAGTTTTCATCTACCTATGCCCGAGAATCATTATTTTCAGAGATGAATAACATTTAAGACTCACTTAGAAAAACATTTGGCAGATGACTCAATTCAGTATGCGTTCTGCTAAAAGTAACATTTTACAATCCTAATGTAAGTTATTTGTTATCTGATCAGCAACAACAGAAGTCACACTAATGTTACTTTAATTTGAATTACAGGTATATCCAAAACACATTTACTGCTATACAGTACAAAATGTATTTTTAATAGTAAATAAAGAGTTTTGAGTGGTTAGCATTTAATTTTATTATTTTCTCAAAAATCACAAATCAAAATTATTTGACAGCAGGTCTATACCCCATTAAACACTTTATTAGAAAAAATGGCACGTTGATCATAAAAGGTTCACCACCCCTGCTATATAATGTTGCATATTCCTCCTTTATTAAAAAAACTCAAGAATTCGACAAATATTTATTTTTTGTTGAGAAAATATCTTAAGTAAGTTTTCTAATTAAATCACAAAAATATATATGCAATAAGAAAAAAATTGAACCAGAACTGAAGAATATTGAAGTATAGACAGTTAAATTATTTCTCAAAAAAATTTTTCATTAATAAATCTTATATGCATGAAATTTCTCAAATGATATAATTAGTAAAGTGCCCAGTTAAATTTCAAACTTTAAAGATAGGCACTTTATCCATCAAATGCTTACAAGTTAAAGCTGAAGTAATGCTTACAAATTACAAACTAAAATCTCAATTTCTCAGTTATTACAATCATTTCTTAAGCATATTGCTTTAAAATACTAATAAAATTTATCAACAATAGGAATAAATCACTTCATTATTTAATCACAAAAAATTAGAGATCATAAAAATTCGCAAGTTTATATAACAATTACTAATGTATCCAAAAAATTTTTACAGACTAAATAGATACAGCACCAAAAATAATACTTTTTGATAGTTACTTCTTAAAAGCTATTTATACAAAATATCTCTTATTTTAAATGCAATCTATAAATTTCTATTTATAAAACAAATACCAAACATTTTTACAAAATATATATATCTATTACTTTCACATTTAATAACAGTTACAAAAGTACTTGTGTTTTCTACTCACTTCTGATGTATATATTAACAAATCAAACCCATTCTACAATACCATTTAGTTCACAACAACATTTATGCAAATCTGGTAAAATCTGGAAAAAAATTAGATATCACACATTAAATATATTACATTAATATTATAATTATGCATATATATCTCTTGGGCAGTTAATTCTAATACAATCCTAAGCAAAACATTTTCAAATAACCCTAAATAATATAAGTTTGAATTAATTTTTTTGGTTATATATAAGGGCTGTATACACATTTTTTCTTTCGAGACTTCAGACTCTTATTTTCACTGATATTTGTGTTTCTTAAATAATGCTTCAAATAAATAATTAAATAATATTGGGAAGTGTGGGAGTTGTAACTTCTTTATACCACACTTATATACACTGAATGTCATAATAACAATCCTACACTGAGATTTTTTTTTTCTAAAAGAAATAAAAAGAGGATCTTCAAATCTTGGAATACTATTGGTTATCATCTTAGGGTATTATTTCATATCCTTTTCAGAAATATTTTTGCAATCCTTCAAAAGCTACTAGGAATATATGTATCATATTTTAAAAACCACAGGTACACGCACCAACTCTTTTTTTACACAATTTTGAAATAACACGGTACATGACTTTAACAAATTTTTTTTACACAGATTTTTTTTGTTCTAGCACAAATTTCAAAAAAATTTGGGGCCTCCTGCCTTTTGGATGAGGACGATTTGAATGAGTTTATGTCAGTTTATGATAATAAAGAAGTCAATACTGGTGAAGAGTTCAGCTATTGATTTAATTCAAGAGGGCTCAAAATTTGTTATAAGTATGTCAACGTAATCATAATTTTTATATAACAGGATATCAAGAGTTATATAAGTAACTTGAGAAATCATAAGAAACAGCCCCTAATAACAGACTTTGTAACAACAAAAAAAACCCAACTAAGGCCATTAATGAATGAAATTCTTCATTTGAATCAAAATCGACAGTTGCGCTTGACATATCTGACACATCTACTGATGATAGCATTTTTAATCCAGTTCATAATAAATGTGCATGCTGGTTATCAAGTAACAATGAATAGTTGTTAGTAGTTTTAATCCTTATTTGTATGTACTGAAAGACTACATTTTTTCACCATGTACTAATTTTAATTTTTTTTTTTGTAACAAAAATGAATTGTTTTTGTTTTATGAATATATAATACAGATTTTATTATTACTTTTTTTTGCACTTTTCTTGGGAAATTATTTAGGGATTTTTCATATAACACGATTTTTTAAAATTGAGGAACATATCCCTAAATTTACCATATATCACATGTATTTTTTTTTGCACGGTTTTCTGAGGAATGTAATTATGTAAAAAAAAGAGTTATACAGAGAGTTATATGTACATAAAATATTAAGAACTAAATTTAATGATATCCAGTTTCAATATGATCTATTAATTCTATTTTTAAATGTTTCAAATCTGTAAACATAAATTTTTACTGTTTATTAGTATATATTTTTCCATATTTCTTAGAAACTGTTAGACTTCCTATGTACATAATTAATAATTATTTACATATTTCTGTACTTGTTATATATAGAAAGTCAACAAAATCAAACGTTTTATTTTATAATATTTTCCCCATTTTTTTAGCTAATTACATTAGCTAATTACAATCAACAAATGCTCTATAGTACTACAATCTCTTGATATAAAAATCATTTAATGATACTTTCAAAACAAACTATTTAAAAAAATTATTTTCAAAATTGAGAACAAAATCTAGGGAGCATGAAATCAGAAAGTGGAATAAAATAGAAAACTCCATTTAGTTAGTTAATTTTAATTTAGTTCACATTTAAATTGAGTTTTTACTTACAATATTGGTTTTTTAAATAATTTCTCCTGTCTTTTTTTTAAAGAAAATGGAAGAGAATATACATAATTATATTACTTTTCAAAATTCTATACATAGAGAGGATTTCACACAGAATGTGTGCAAATATTTAGCCCTCTTGCTGTGTAGTTATTTTATCAAAGTAGGTTCAAAAATAGCATAATTTGTTATTACATATTTCAAACCTACATATTAAATCTACATTTTAGAGTTAAAATATACAAAAAATTTTTGCAAAAGAGTTTTTATTTTAAAATATAGAATCAGATCATAAAAAATATGAACATAAAAACAAAACAGGAAGAGAAACAGCTAAATAGTTGGAAAAAATGTATACCTGCAGAAATTGCAGGCTGTGTAAATTTTGCTACATCTATATTGCCCTTGGAAATTGCAGGATACACAGAGAGAGGGTTAAATACACAGAAGAATAAAATTTTAGCTGAATATAAATATTTTAAAGCTAGGTTATTCAAATTTCTATTCTAGAGAAATTACTAAAATTAAAACTTTATTCATAAATCAATTTTTAAAATAAAAATTTAAAAATAATTTTACCAAGAATATAAAATAATTACTTCTCCTCAATGGTAAATTTAAGATACTGAAATAGGAGAAATCTGATACAATTAAAAATTATCTTACCTCAAAAATAGTTGGTCTTGGCTTTTTCAAAGGAATCAAACATTTTTTTGCTATCTTATATAATGCTACAGCATTTTGTACATTCCATATAACTTTTTGATCCAGCATAGTTAATATATCATCACAGCTTTCCATATGAGTTATCTAATTATATAAGGGGATGAAAAGACCATGAGAAAATAAAATGATCAGTTAACCTTAATAACAAATTTCACACAAAAATGTTTTATTTTTGTAATTCATTTAATTTTTTAACCTAAACTTGGCCATCTTTTTAAAATTTGTTGATGTAAATTGTTTAAAAAATTTTAATAACTAATTACTCTTGATTTATGATTTGTATAATTACATGCATTATTCAATTCTTACCTGCATAATTTTATGCAATTTATAAAATCCTTAATTTTAAAGACAATATAATACTTGAAAGAATAATTCAATAATTGTTTTATACATACTGCATAAATATAAAATATAAAGAGGACAAAATTAATTTTTGTTCATAAAATTTATTCTCCTTTATTAATACATATGTTAAGGATATGCTCTTTCAGTTTCTAAATATCCTATAGTGAAGCAATGTTTGAAATCTGTTTTTTTTATTATTATTGTTATTATTTATTACACTTTAAATTTCTTTCACTGTTTGCAATCATATAAACATAAATTTAGTTTGAGGTTGAAAACAATAAGATTTTTAAATAAATACAATGCTTCAACTAACAAAAATAGTTCAATTTGTAATTACAGGGGAAAAAAATTTAACTCGGATAATTTTCTTGTGTCTTCAGTTATGACGTAGAGAAGTTTTACCATAAAAAATAGCTTTCTGTCAATAGCCAATAAACAAATTCCCTATTTTTATTTGTGCTAAATAAACATTTCTACATGAAGTGCTTTTTGTTCTCACTTAAAAGCAAGCATAACACTAGTATAAATTATGTAATTCATAGAACCCTAAATTGCATAGTAATGTTAATGCATTCTATCCAAACACACAGTTTAATTAACCTTCTTTTTAAAAACTAATATTGTATTTAACATTTTCTCAGGAAACTTAAAGCAAGATCCCAATCCTAGATGATAAGCACAGGCTCCTTGGAAATAATATTAAAATATTTCCACAGTAATCAAAAACTACAATAACCCATAAAGCAAGTATGTCATACTTGCAGCCAAGCTTATACAGTAGTGTCTCGAAAACTTGGCCTAATGACGACTAAAGGGTGGTCAAGTTTGTGAAAATGTCGCAAATATCGAGAATGCAATTTTAAAAAAATAAATATTAGTGTTTCCTTTAAAAATATTGTGCTGTACTTGTTTGTATTGTTTGCTTAAAAATACAACAGAAAATAAACTGCCCAAATACCCTTAAACAAAGGAATAAGTACAAACTTTATGAAAGCATTTAGCATTTACTACATGAAAATGAAAATTAATGAAAACAGTAATTTAGATCAGACACACCTCAAAAAAATACTTTATGAAGGTCTATAATGGTCATTATCTTAGCAATCTACAATGAAAATTAAGCAGCTGACTTTGCAAAAATAATATCTTCTCTTGAGATTAACCAAAACGTTTTGGTCTATTGGCTGGCACAATGCTGTGTCATTGGATGGTAAAAACATTGCTTGTATGTCTCCAATTTTTAATTCTTCAATGTCTGGATGCAAAGTAACATTGTCCAAAATCAGAATAGCCTTCCTTGGCAGTTTTTTCAGATTTTAAAAACTGCTCAACCAATGGAAAAAATAGTACTCATGGAATTTCTTTGAAATTGTACAGCTCATCCAGGCATTTGACTGGTTTTGGAACCAAAGTTGTCCAAAGGCCAGATTATCAATTGCTGAGTTTTTAAAACTACTGTATCAAAAAATTTTGTTTAAAATATTTTAGCTTAATTTATATAAGATTTCTAATTATTAACAACGAGCCACAACATTCATCAAAGAACTATTACTAGTCTTGCTAAATTAATGCACTATTTCTCACAGTAGTTCTAGCATTTCTCTTAACAGTTGATATACTAATAACTACTAAATCATTAGTCTTGTACTGCCTTACTTTAAATATTTAACATCAAATATTCTGTCTTGAGATAGCAAGAAAAATATGGTTATTTACATTATACTAATTAATGTGACTGGTAAGTTAATGTTCAAAAAAAAATATTAGTTCATAAAATTTTTTTATTATATTGTGTTAATGATAACTCATCTATCTTAGGCTCTTGCATTCAATATATGTTTATCAAACTTGAATTGGTAGAAAAACTGAAGGAAAAATTGCCAACAAGCATTTGTATTTTCAATAAAAATTATGACCGAAGTGTGTTTACTGTGACTTAAAAAATAAAATAATCTGTAGGATATACAATCATGTAACAGAAAACATCATTGTTAATAATATAAGTATTTTGATATGAATAACACAAGGAGCAAATATAAATTAAGAAAACAAAAAACTACCACAGTAAATACACATAACATAGCCTATGTGATTTTTACTTGTGAGAGTTTGATATTTCTGTTGTAAGACATAAAACTGAATGCCCAAGAAATAATTTGTTGGTAAAAGAAAAATAAATTCTGAAGAACAAAGACATATTTATATATAAATAACTTATATGAGTTTTATAAAACAGTTTCAAAACTTTTGGATTAGAATTTGAGCAAATTGGGTAAATGAATTTATTAAATTTATTCATCAGTGCTATTTATGGCTCATTCTTTAAATAGGTATCATAACTGTGAGGAAATTTTTTAATTCATTCAAAAAATTTCTAACTTTAAATCACAACTTGCAATACATTTTGGTTGCTCTTATTCCATAGTTAAAAACTGCTAAAAGTATGAGTTAATGTTTTCAAAAGCAAGCAAGAGCTCATACAAAGTTTTTTAAAGAAAGAAAAACTTTTACATGTTTAGATGTTAGTAAATAAATACAAATAAAATGCTCAAATATTTTGCAACTTACTAAATCTCTATCTTCTCTTTTAGGGTCATAAGGAGGAAGGCCGGTCAGTAATTCTAGCAAAACAACACCAAAACTAAATGTATCTAATTTAACGGAAACATCACCACGAAATGCTTCTCTAGCCATGTAAACAGATGTGCCAATTACATTTTCAGTTATTGCAACAGTTGAGGATGTATTACTTCCTCCAATTCGTACAAGGCCAAAATCACCAATTTTAGGAACAAAATTCCTGTCTAGTAGAATATTTGCACTGAAAGCAAAGAGATATACATACAGAATATAAATATGTAAGATGTTTAAAACCATAATATAAAATATCACATAAAAGATTTATAATTTAATTACAGCCATAAGAAAAAAGTGTACTTTAAGTAAATCTTCATAGCTTCAATGTTAATGTCTTCCATCAGTTAAGGTTTATTATTCCTCAAATAAAAATAAATATTCATTTCCAACAAAATAATAGCTGAAAAACACTTATATTAAAAAAGTAATGTGGAGAAAAAGATTTCAAACTATCTACTTGATCCATTTATGATGCCATTATACATCGCTATATTTTTTTTAAAATTACACCCACCAACGTCTTCTCGGATATAAGGCATCTTGCAATCCAGTACAAAACAGAAGTTATACTAGTAGGAAGGAGAACTTTATAGTTAACTTGAGATTGAACATAAAGCAGGGAGGGGCAACCAAATAGATGCTCCCTAGTCATTGGCACAGAATTACAAAGAGGGCAGAGTGGAGAATCAGCCAAAAAGGCCAATTTTAAACAGATAGACCTACAAATAATCATGTCTGGTGATAACTCTAAAATATGCCACTCCCTCCACCCCAAGGAGAACAGAAAGTTGAGAAAGTTTCTGGCCATCAAGTAGTCAAAATATCACAATATTATTTAAATAACAAATAAGAAATATTCACAAAATGTGTGAATACTATAAACTTACAAGAATGCAAAGTTTTGTTTATATTTAATAACATAAATAATGATAAATTAAAAATTATGAAATTTCAAATATATATATATATATATATATATATATTGGAAACAAATCACACAAAAACTATATTGACTGAAACAAAAAAATGGAGAAATGTTTGAATCAATAAATAATTAACTGAAAAAAATTAAACTAAAATATAACTCCAGTTGTTATTCATAAAATATTATTAATATATATACAATAAATAATAAAGAGCAAAAAAAACAGATCAAAGCTTCACTTAATATACTTTAAAATAAAATTGCTTTAATTATAAACAAAATTACGATGTACCTTTTTACATCTCTGTGCACCATAGGGGCATCACTAAAAGTATGCAAATAATTCAGACCAAGAGCAGAACAATATGCAATATGCAAACGAGTCAGAGAAGAGAGAGGAGGTGAATTTCCCTAAAAAAATAATAAGATGCAATTTTATATAAGTACACAATAAATATATAAATGGGAAAACATAATTAAAGAATGAAATAAAAGATATATCATAAAATGCCCATTACCATTGTAACATTTTATTTGATAGGTTTTTAGACAGAAAATAAACTTAAGAAAACATAACATCATAACCAAACTTTTTCATTATATAGATCAACTTGTATAATAATCTTTTTCAATACATAAATAAGAATGTCTGAATGTGGATTTGTTTGTACCTTGCATGAATCCACACCTCTGATTGTATCACTCCAACATTTTTGGAGAACTTCCCAGATGTTTCAAAACATAACTATATTTTTGCACCCCAAAAATTTTCAAATTTATTTTTGGTGATTTTTTTTTCTAAATCCTTTTTTTTATTCATTGATGCTGCTATAAACGGATGTAAATTAAGCATTTATGTATTTTTTTTTAGCACAGATGACTTTTTAAAATTCTTTAGATTAGAACTGGAATTTCCAATACCTTTCAGCAACAAATTTCTATTTAAACACACATCAACTCTTTTAAAAAAAAAATTGTGATTTCTTTTTGTTTGGGGAAATAATTTGAGAAAAAAATTTGAAAACCATGTCTTTATTTTAGATGAATTGGCTATTTTTTATTGAAATTCACAGGTAAAAGAAAAAATGGACATTAGAAAAGAACTACTATTAATTGTAGACCAAAGATGTATACATGTTGATAATCAAAAACAATCTGTACAACAAAATCAACACACCAATAGGAAAAATAAAAAATATTGTGTATCTACAAGAGATTGCTTGAAATTTTTATTGAGACTAATATTTTTAACTTCAAGAGAAAAATTTCTTTCTTTCTTTTTTTTTTTGTAACTTGTTAAGTATAAATTTAAACAAATCCATCTTTGAACCCTCTTAAATCTTGTTGTCTCTTTCATCTTTATTGTCTTGCTTTTTTCAGATGAGCCTGGAAAATACCAGGTAATTCTGCTATATTTATAAAATTGATTTTATTAATTTATTTAATAAATCTTTCATTCCGTAGAGTCTAATTTGCAGTTCACTTTAAAATAATTCAAAAATTTAATCTCTTCAAAAAAGTTATGTCCTTCCATTTCGATTTGTTGTATTTCCATTCACCCACGTAAAGAATGGGTGTACATGCTAGTAGTTTTATCAACCACAAAATAAGATTTGAAAAGTTGTATTTAACATTTTGAAACAAAACACATAAACATTTTATTTTATTCAGAAAATCTAAGAAATACTTTTAAGAAAAGAAAAAAAATAATTAAGTTCTCAAATTTTCTTAAATGATTTAATCAGTTGTTAAATTTTTAAATAAAGATAACATAGAAATGTTAAAAAAACCAAACAAACAATTTTTTTTTCTTGGACACTTTTAATTAAATGAGAATAAAAATTTTCAGTGTTTACTAAAATGAAAATATTTTTTAACATTAAACTGAATTAAACTCAGTGCTACAACAGCCCATAGAGGGCCAAGGTCTACTGTGCCCATCTCAGTTTTCATGACCTTGGGCACTAAGGTGCATAAGAAGATGTTCTGGTCAGGTGGTCAGTCTGACACAAAACCATCAGTGTTCAGTTCCCAAGCAAGCTTTGTACTCATTTATCGACCCACTGAAAGGATGAATAAGTTGATCTTGCACAGCTCAGGGTTTGAACCGTGGACCTGTGACGTGGAAGCATGATATGTTACCAATCAGCCAATGGGATTCACTTTGAAAACAATTTGAAGGGAAAAATTATGGATAATTAATTAGTTGATATAAGTAAGTGAAAATTTATGCATACTCAAACACAAATGCTTATTTTTTAGAATTATTTTTCCACATTAAATGATTTTAGCATTTTTAAATGGTTATTATTATTAAAATGAAAAAGAAATTAATTTACAAAGAAATATTTAGTATAAGTCCCTTTATAGAAGGTTATCTAAAATTTTTATGACATGAAAATAAACTTACTTTACCGATATTCCAATTTATGTAACCATAATGTTCTAATTTATAAAAAAAATGTTCTTAAAAAACAAAGAAATATTAGCTATTGCACAGGAAGGTATCAATGCACTAGTTTTAGAAATAGCCACAAAAGGATGGTTTTACAAAATAATCAGAATCACTGCTAAGATTTAAAAAACTTTCCAATATTTTAGTTCCATCACTTATTAATAAAATTTTTCATTTTCTCAAGTACAAAATTCACTTCAAAAACCTTCCTTCAAACTCTCAATCCCACCTTACAAGCTTTATAACATTACTGAAAATTCTAATTCAGAATCTCCACTTGAGTATATAGTAATTACCAAATCCGTACCATTATAAATATTTTGAATAAATTAATATGAAGAAATTAAAATGACTTGAGTATTAAGTTATGTGCATAAAAAATATAAATTAAAATCAAGACATATTTATCAAAGACATATATTTATTAAATTTTATAAATATAATAGAACAATAAAAATGAGCAAAATTTTTCTGATAACCTGAATCTTCATGAAAAACTATCAACTTATTAGTAACTTTGTTAAGTCATTAATAAGTGACTAATAATGAAATATTTGTTTGACTATTTTAATAATTTATACATATCATTATGAACATAAATAATAATAAATAAACAGGTTATAATAAATAAGAAATTTTATTAATAAAAAAAAATTATGTAAGCATTACTTATATTGTACAGCTAATGGACATTGTAGAGCAAAACACCATATTGCTAAAAAATCCCTAATGCTGCTAAACATTGAAGCTAGAGAAGAAAATTGGAAAGTAACAAAAAATTCCACTTACTATACATGATAATCTGTCTTGCAAAGATCCATTAGACATATATTCGTATACTAGACAGCATTTAGGACCATCAATAGAACACCCTAAGAGAGATAGAAGATTTTCATGCTTGCATCTGAAAACAAAAGATCTAGATTACATTTTACAAAATCTCTACAAAATAATATAAATACAAGTCAATTTCTCATTAAAAAAAAACTATTTTTTATCAATATAGCAAACAATGTCATTTTTTTTTCCTACCCAATCTTATCAACATTATAAACTCCTTGACAACTCAACATTGATGTATTTTTATCTTTAAATGAACAAACAAATATAAAATATTAAATATTAATTACTTTAATCTGAAATATACATTTAAATCCCAGTTTGCAAAGTTTTAGATTTAATTAACTGATACAAATTTTCAAAAATGAAAGATAAACTTGAAATTTTGTCATAAATTATAAATAAGCTGGATTTAACAAATCAATGTTCTTAATTTCAAACATATTTGTAAATAAAAACAAAAATATTTTTTTTAATATAACATAATAGTTATATGAGCTATTCTTAGAAAGTATAAAATATATTAATAAAAGATTAAATATATTATTTTTTACATACTAACAAAAAATAACATATTTAAAATTAGACTTTTTTATGGATAAAAAAATTAATTTAAATCAGGTTAATATGTAACTAAAAGCCATACAAAAAAGGCTTCTAATAACTGCATATAATTTTGAGCCATAGTCAGAACACCACCAAAGTTGGTAAGCCATTCACAAAACTCTCTCTACTATAACACATAAAAATTTTGAGACTTAATTGGAATTAGCATGCAGCCATAACAAATTTAGAACTCAAATTTTAATTGCAACAAAAACATAGAAAAATACAACTTCCTCTTTTAAACACAACATGGAATTATGAATGTATATAATGAATTTGATTATTCCTTATTGCTTTTAAAGTTTTTAAATAAACTTTCAGAAACAAAATACCAAAGTTAAGTAACAGCTTAACATTGAAACCAAATTTTAAAAAAACTTTTTCTATCTGCTAAACCAAATTATTTTTTTTTTTTACGAAATATGATAACCTGTATATATAATGAAAAAAAAATTATATGGAGTCAGTATAGGATTAATAAATATGACAGTTAAGATATTAGACTAGGATACTATTAATAAAGAATTAAGAGAAAAATTTCTTGTTTAATGAAAATATAAAATATTTTAAATTTTTCAATCATCAAAAAAAAATTTATAATAATATTTTTTTAAACTTTAAAAAAAATTCATTTTAATTTTTTATATATATTATATTAAGAATGAAATGAATAAATGTTTGTATTTGCTTACAACAAAAAAGTACAGATCAAGCCTACCTAACTAAAATGTTAAGCTCTGTGAAAAACTGCTTGTCTATAGGTTCTTTCAACTGTTTCACAGCTACTGTTATACCAGAAATGGTTGCTCGATAAACCGATCCATAGGAACCCTCACCTATTTTAAAGCCGCCCTGTTCAGCCCGCAGATTGCAAAAATGTCCAGTATATCTAGAAAGCTCTTCAAAGGGAAACAATGTAAGATCACTGAGATCAATTCCTTGCAGCTGATCATTGATTAAGTTGATTCCACATATGGTCTCATTGTTTTGTGACACAGCATGTAGAACAGTTTCAAGTTTTTCTGTAACAGCTTCTTCATCTTCTAAGGTTTCATCTGAAACTGTATAAAATACTGATAAAACATCAAAGTAATATTTAATAATACATGATATAGGAATGTGGAAGTTTGACGTATAGCTTCCCTCAACATATGCAAGTCCAAACATATATCAATTTAAGATTAATCTGTGCTTTCTACAAACAATTATAATTAACATTCAATAACAATAGTACATCATAATTTAATAAAGTGAAACTTTCCTCTTTCAGCCAAAATAGTTAAGTAATATAAACAATTCAAAAAACTTTTTAATTTTCAAAAATTGAAATTTTAAAGAAAATGTTGATAATTTATATATTATAATATGATTTTAAATCTTTTTCAGTTTTTGTTTTACTTGAATATTATATTTACAAAAAATCAACTTCTCAAAAATATTTCAATACTTCAAATTTTTCAAAAGATTTTTTAATAAATTATATAAATTTAAACATTACATAGCTTTTTTACAAAGATTAATTTTTTTTGCAATGGATAACTATGAAGTAGACTAATAAAATTATAAAGTACAAATTGTTATATATATATATATATAAATTAGTTATTACTATAAATAGTAACAAGAAATATACATTGACTATACTACCATATCCACACAAAAAACATCATAATAAAATATTAAATGCTTAGTATAAAAAAACTTGAATCAATTTGCCAGTTCTTTAAAATAAACACTAAAATTACAATTAACTCCTCCAACCTAGCAGAAATTTCTTGGTCCTACTTATTTTTCATTTCATTTTTGAAAATCCAAACAGCTTTTTCAATGAGTATATCTTTTTTAGCCCTTTTTATGGTCTACTTAAAACCTATCATAAGAAAACTATTCAAAAAATAACTAATGTTCATCAAAACAGACCTTACTATACAAACTTTTAAGAGCAATAGATAAAAGCCTAAGTGCTTTTCTTTTTACTTGATTTGGATGAGACTTCATATCTAATAGATAAAAGCTACTAAATATATAAATGCATGAAATTTACATGTTTTTCTTTTAAAAAACTGTCATGAAATGACAGGAAGTTTTTGATTTATTATTACAGAATAAGTGTATACAAAATTTATGAATGCACTAATACCTAATTTATTTTTAATTTTATTACAATTATATTTATAATATTATAGTTTTATAGTTAAATTTTCAAAGCTATGTTTAAATTAAAAATAAATTTTTATAAATATAATTAAATATGTAAAGTTTATCAGAATTTATCTTACACAGATATGAGGGTAATGCTTTCAATATTTAAACAACTAGTTCACTCAAATAAATGAGCAAAATTTTCATGATTTGTAGAAAAATCTATCAAGAAGAGAAGCTTAAGTTTAGCTAAAAAATCCTGCTGTACAAAATTTTGAAAGATCTTAACAATCACAAATATATACCGTATTTATTCAAATCTAACCCATCATTGATTCTAAGCCGCACCCCACATACCCAACAAAATTTTGTGAAAAAGAAAAAATAGTATGCAATGGTTTATCAATATTTAATTTTACGAAATTAAAATAAATTCAAAATGAAAACTTATAAGTGAATAATTAGTTATTTTATCAGTATTATAAACTTTTAAATACATATATGAATTTGTAATTGCTTTAAATAGCCCATCCATTTTTTTCTCTTCAATTCCAAGCCACACTT
>BMAV01001200.1:0-22097 GCA_019973955.1 Trichonephila inaurata madagascariensis
GAATTTTTGGTGTGGAAGTTAGGAGAATAAGATATGAAACCAGAGGTGTGCTCTTCTTTATCACTGATCTAGTTGTTACCCGCTCGTTTCACTGGATATTTAATGGTATTACGTATGACTATATATATTGTGTGTGTGTTTTTATGTTATTGATATGCAAGTCCTATATATATAGCATTGAGATTTTGATTGTATTGAAAATCATTCTTATAGTCTTCACCTCTTTATTTAAAAAAGGACAGGACTTGAATTTCTTGAATGGAAATATATATATTTATCTTTTAGTCCCCATAACCCCCTCCTCCTCAGAATAGATTTTCACAAAACCTACTTTTAGCGAATCTACTCACTAAAATAAACATATTTGTCAAATTTCAATTCTGTAATTATGTCTTTCAATTCTATTAGTTCTAAAATGAATTTTTTACCTGTACAGCTACTTTAACCCCTCTCTTGGAAGTCAAATTCTGCAAACTCGTTCTTTGCAGAACTCTTCTCAACAAAAGAAGCTTGTTTATTGAATTTCAGGTCTGTAAGTCTAATAGTTCGAAAAGGGAATTTTGTCTTTAATGCTCCCGCAACCCTTTTTTAATAGTCGATTTCTAAAAAACCCATTGTTATCGAATCTTTATTAAAAAAAAGAAAAAGCACATCAAATTTCAAGTCTAATAGTCACAGATTTTGTGAAGAATGAGTCACTTTCCTTCTATATATGTATAGATTAGTGGATCAAAACTATGAGATATATATATATAGAGCTGTCGCGCCCGCGCGTGAAAAGTCTTCGTCTGGTTTTTAATGGGACACTAATTTATACTTAACTAAATTTAGATGCTTTTTTAAAAAGAAGTTTGACATCTAATTGAGATTAATCAGACAATTTTAATGCAAAAACTGCACTTTGAATATTTACTTATTTGATTAAAGGTAAATTTGATCTTATTCATCTTATTGGAACAGTCTTGAAAGTTATATTGGCGTTTTTATTATTTTTTTTCGTCTGCTTCGAAGATACCAGACATTCATTTTTAATTCTCACTGTCCCGAGTTCTTCGAAGTCTGGGATAAATATTCCTCCTATTTGATGTTTCGTGTTTTACAGAAAATAAAATAAATTGGATTCAACGTCTTAAATTGTTTTCAAACATTAATTAGCCACCAAGGGGAGGTTGCCTTAGCAACCAAAAATTGTACATGATCGATGCCTGCTTTCACCAGTATAATGAACTTAATTTTTTAAAATATCTTTTAAAGGAAGTAAAATTCTCTTTTAATTTGTATTGAATTAAACTCGTGCAAAAAGTTAAGGGGGTCCGGAACTACAGGAGCCCTTGTTAAATTACGTAAGTTTACGTACCTTTTCCTCAGAATGTACAAACTTCTAGATAAAAATAGATAATAATTAAAATAAAGAGATAAAAATATATAATAATTAAAATAAAGAGATAAAAATATATAATAATTAAAATAAAGAGATAAAAATATATAATAATTAAAATAAAGAGATAAAAATATATAATAATTAAAATAAAGAGTTAAAAATATATAATAATTAAAATAAAGAGATAAAAATAAAAATTTTACAGCAGGTTATGTGTACTATAAATAACACTTTAACGAAGGTTTTTGTGTGTGTTTAAAATTAAAATAGTTATGAATTATTAAAAAATGGCTAATTCCCCTAAAATTTAATTAAAAATGCCTTATCTAAAAAAGTTTGATAGATATATCTAATTCCCTCCATTAAAATGTGTAAACATGTTAAAAGTATGTTCACTAAAAATTTGATGATTATATAATAAGTAGATTTTGAGAAAAAGGTACATAAAGTAAAAAATATTACATTTTGAGAAAGCAGGTTTTAAAGTAAAATTTGTCATTTTTGAGCATTTACTTATTTTAGTACTTTCCAGAAGCATATGAAGCATTTTCTTTTTTTTCCCCTCTGATCCTACAAAAGGAGATTCTAATTTTCTCTTTATTTCCATTATTTTAACAATATAGCCTTTTTAGGGGATCTCAAGATGCTTTCGTTAGACTACACGAATTCTACGTGCATCTAATTTTTTGAAGCATGGCACACAATTATAACTTGGTTCAATATCACAATGTTTTAAGACCCTTAATTTTGCTACATGACTCATATTGAACTACTCAATAGTTATATTTTCCGGAATTTTAGCGTTTTTAATTGCACAAATGTAGATTTTGGATTCCCTGCCATATGTTGTTATTAACTGACTCATTTGAACAAAAGACGCGTACCCATGCACTTTTGGATATTTTCTCTCTCTCTCTCTCTCTCTCTCAATCCACTCTAATTTTTCAACTTTAACATCATATGGATTTGCGATCGACAGAAACTTATGCAAGGGAAAACACAGGTGCTCTTAGCAGAGCTCATTTGATGCTCCTCAAGGAGTAACTTCATTTAAAAAATAAATAAAAATACAGCCGAACCTCTATGTAACGAACCTCTATATTGCGAATTTTTCTATATAGTGAATTTTTTTCTGGAACCTTGAACATTTCACGATTTTCTTCGTAAAATAACCTCTCTATAGCGAAGTGCATTTTCTATACAGCGAACTTTTTCTTTTGTGATTCAATTTTTTTTTTCCTCCCTATTTTTTAAAGTATTTCTGAACATTTCAAGTTATTTTCTCTTTAACACATTTTATGGTGGTCATAAATCTTGAATTGGTTTTGTTAGATCCTAACTCGCCGAGAGCAAAAGAGTTCTGAATGTTCCATCTAAGAAGTGCAACCTTTAACCCCTATTGTGGCCGCGGTAGCCGAGTGGTATAGGTATCGGACCGTGGCTTGCATTGTCACGAGTTCGAGCCCAGTACCACTGAAGACCCGCCGTGTAGGGCAGCGATGCACGTTAAATCTGTCGAGAGCTGAAACGTCCACCCATTGGTGTGGTGTGGTAGTTAGGAGAGGGGGGTAACAGCTCAGGTGTCGTCCACGTCACTTGACCATGGTTCAAAATTACGTGGTCCGTCGCCAAAAGCCCTCGTGTTGCTGAACAGTGCGACGTTAATATTCAATCAATCAATCAATCAATCAATCAATTTAACCCCCATTGTCCAGTTCACTAGAAACATCTTCGATATCCCCTTAACCACTCAGTGGATTTGTCCCATGTCCCCGTGTTGCAGTTATAAAATAATATATGTAAAAAATTACTTGTATGCTTTCAAATAGAAAATGTCCTTAAAATTCATTAATTATAACATAAAATTTTTTTCTTAGTAGTGAAAATACAGTGACACAGTTGACATTGTTTTTTCTTGCTTTCCTTGCAGTTTTTCTGTCTTCCTTTTTTTAATGGGTATGTTACATAAAATAAGCATATATTAGTTTTAAAAACGGTGTGAATAATTACTTTTTTTTAAATATATAGTGTTTATGAATTTAAAATTTGTTTTATGTGGTTAATGATGTATATTAAAAGATGAACCTCTATATAATGAATTTCCCAGAAACGAACTTTTTTAAGGGATTTAGAGACTTCGTTATATAGAGGTCCGACTGTACTTCTAATTATCGTATTTCCTCATGTCATATATCATTTTAAGGTATCCGACTACCCTAAAATCATGATTTTTTCCAAAAATTTACAAATTTTTTTTTAATGATTTTTCTTAATAGACCATCTTATTAGCTTAATAAAAATACCAAGCTTTTTATTTTCCATTCACTAGAACAACAACTACAAGTGTTTTAATAAAAGAAGATGCCGTAACTTTACATAAGATTTCAAACATTAAAATCCGTTTTACTCGAAATGTGCTTTTTTCCGCAAAAATCAAACGGGGACAGTGATTGCTCAAAAAGCTTTGAAAATAATTTGCTTAAATTTTTTGTGAATGTTTTCTATAACAGTAGAAGTGTTTTGATCTTCAGATTTATCAATCGCAGTTTTATTTCAAAATGTCCAGTCCTTTATGTGAATATAATCGCTGTCTTTTTAAGCAATTTCATATAGTCACTAAGATAGAGTGTTCTAGTTTTTGTAAAAATTAAATATCTATTATTCTGAAGGTAATTTTAAACATGAATATCAAAGTAACACATTAAAATCGAAAAATTGAGAATGTGTTCAAAAATTTTTTGTACAGAGCGGGCCCCGTTTATGTAGTTTTTTGTACATTTTCACCAGTTTTTTCCCCTTTTAATAATAATAAATTTGTTTTCTTTTTTCCATTTTACAATTTTTTTCTTAAAATACACTAAATAAATCTAAAAATCACAAAAATTCCCATATCTCCATTTTCAAAAAAAGTTGTCGCAATTAGTCGGATTTGATTGATTAATTGATTAAATTAACGTCGCACTGTTCAGGGTACACGAGGGCTTTTGGCGATGGACCACGCAATTTAGAACCATGGTCAAGTGACGTGGACGACACCGAGCTGGCACCCCTCTCCCAACTACCACACCACACCAACGGGAGGACGTTTCAGCTCTCGACAGATTTAACGTGCATCGCTGCCCTCACGGCGGGTCTTTAGTGGTACTGGGCTCGAACTCGTGACAAGGGAAAGCCACGATCCGATACCTATACCACTCGGCTACCGCGGCCCTGCAATTAGTCGGATACCTTAAACAGAAATATTTGAGCTCTTAGAAAACACAAAAAAAGTGAAAATCGATAATTTTTCGAAAATTCATGTGCCGGAACCCCTTAAGCGATATTTTACCCGTTCATAGATGTAAGGGGTGGACCGAAAGTTTTGCCCTGATTATAAAGATTCATTACAAAGTAACCATTTAGTACAACAACGTAACTTCTGTATCATTGGCCGTTTTAAGGGTTTTTTGAGCAATAGATGACGGGAGTGTTCCACCAAGAGAGACCCCGGGGATTATTTGTAGGAAACATCATTTTCGGCCGAAATGGGGTCGATTCAAAAAAAAAGCTCAATGTGGACTTAGCTCTCACGACACAAAATCGTTCATTAATGTTCAGCGTAAATTTCGACACTGTTTTTGACGCAACCCTCCTGATGCAATCAACAAAACGACGGTACTAAATTTTTAAGGTATCCGACTACGTTCGGAACCGTGATTTTGAAAAAACGTGTTAAATGGATAATATTTATGATATTTAGTGTCTCTTAGATTAGAAAATGTATATAAAATAGTTTTAAGAATAGTATTACGATAAAAAATTATTTAAGTACAATATTTTGACAAACAATGAACATAGAATGACCCATTTTCAAAATATTCTCCTTTTGTGAAAAATGCTTCTGTTATATAATAATATTTTGCCTGTCAATAGATCAGACCTCTGTACAGAGTCTCAACTAGAATTTTTGAAATATATAACTTAGAAGTGGGCTTATCCATGTTTTTACAGAGGGGAGAAATTTTAGGAAAAAAATGCCGATAATTATATTTAAACGGGTTGTAACTCTAAAACTAATGTGAATTTTTTAAAAAAAAAATAGTTAAGACTCTCTGGAGAAGTTGTTACTTTATATAAAACCACACACACAAAACACACACACACACACACACACACACACACACACACACACACACACACACACACACACACACACACACACACACACACACACACACACACACACACACACACACACACACACACACACACACACACACACACACACACACACACACACACACACACACACACACACACACACACACACACACACACACACACACAAAAAAACCCCCCCCCCCCCCCTTTTTTTTTTAAAAGCGGAGAACATTTTAAAAAGGTTATTTTGTTCATTTTTTGCAAAAGTATTATATTTAAAAAATTTTTTGTAAAAAATGCCCTTAAAACAATTTAATACATGTTTCAACGAACACTAAAATCATAAAAAATTATCCATTTATGCTTTTAAAATCACCCAACGAGGGATACCAAAAGAAAAAGGCGGGTAAAAAAAAGACCAGAAGAACACTTGGGAACTAAATTTCCGGGACATTCCCGAGAAAGGAGAACACGTTTAATTTACGGGGGAGAGAAAGTTTTAAAAAATTACAACAGTCAACCACAATATACTTGAACTAACAAGCTAATTATAATTTTTTGAGGCAATAAATATTTCTAATCGGGGCAAGACTTTTCTGGGTGGTGTGGTAGTTAGAGAGGTAGGTGCGCCACGCCACTTGACCAAGATTCAAAATTGGGGTGGGCCCCAAAAAGCCCTCTTTAGAAACAGTGCAACGTTAATATTCATTCACTCACCACTCAAGATTTTATTTTCCCTTTATATTAGTTTTTCCATCGCGAATATATATAAATATAATAAAGGGGAGAGAAATAGAAAGACTTTTTAAGGATTTTTGGTTTTTGAGGCCGATCTGTTTCTTCTCATTTTTTCCATCTTGGGTTTTTTTGGGTGAAATAATTTTTCTACTTTAAATTTTTGTGGTGAGGACTTGAGAGCAAATTTGCTGAGGGCGTCAGTATAGTTACAATGGAAACATAAACGTGGTTTGCCAAATTTTGATCCGAAAGGAAAATTTGATCATTTGGTGTTTCGGGTTAATTTAAAAAAAACCCCAAAATTTAACATTTTTCAGATGTAAAAAAATGAACATTTTATATGATATATCTTTCACTATCCTTTTGAGAGCGTTTTTTTTTACTTTTTATTTTTTAAACCCAGTTGAATCATTTTTTTTTGGTAAAAAAGGTTTGCGTTTTTCTCCCATACCGTAATGTAAAATGGTTTTGCCTTCCCCTATTAAAACGAAAAAAATATTCATGGAATATTTTGGTTTTTAAAAAAACCACATTTTTAAAAGAGGTATGAGTTAAATGCAAATTTCCGAGGGGCATTTTTCTGTCTGAAAATGTTTGCATTTAGTTCCCTCAAATTTTTACCCAAAAAAAGTTAACACATGAAATACAGTGTTTACTTTTACTAAAATTTACTTTGAAAAAAATTATCCAAATAAATTTGATCACCAATTAAAATAATTTCTTCCTAAGGGCTAAAAACGTTTTTTAAAAAGCTTTGCAACATTTCATTCTTTTTTTTAAAAATAAAGTTATGGGGGGAACCCCCTAGGCAAATCGTTCCTGTCGTTCTTCGGTTAAATTAAACTTTTAAGACCCATTTTTACTAACTATACCTAATGCATAGATAAGTTTATTACAGCATTAGGAAAAACTTTTTTTTGTTTACAGATAGAAATATTTCTGAAAATGAGTGTTTTGCTAAAAAGCGTTCTATTAAGAAAATAAATCATGTCAAATATATTTTAGAGTTGCTTTCAGAACTTTCTTCTAAATACATTTATTAGGCTGAATTAACATAATTCTATCCTATTATACGTAGGGAGTGCAATATTGAACCAAAAGTTCAATACTGGTATTCAGTATTTTTCAGATCTTAATACCGGTAGTAGAAATTTTAGAAAAAGAAAGAAAACGCATTTTTTTAAATTTTTTTTTTTTATTTGCCAGTTTTATTTGAGAGTGTAAATATCACAAAAAATAATTTGTAACTTATAAATTGTTGCAGTATATAAAGAAGTAAAGAAACATTTTTTTGTTTAAATCACAAAAAAAGTGTAAAAATCTCTATTCAGTCTATGGTACTATTACAAAATTTTGAAATGTGATCTTAAAAAACATAATGCATCAATTGTACTGTCATTAAGCCGGGAAGGAAATTTTGTACAAACATTACCAGCTGTCGAAAACTCTCTTTTGGCATCTAGGCTAGTTGGTGGTACTGTTAGCAATGCGCGATATATTTTTTCCAAGTATTTACCTCTTTATCACTCATCTTGAAATATATCGATTTCTCGTCGGATGGTTTTGGGTATAGCTGATTTCTGTATTGTATTTTGATTTCTTTAAATTTTTTTAGTTATCGCTAATTTTTAATTTTTGTTCTGGAGACAATTCCTTTTCAATGTCGCGCGACATTAGTGTCATCATCATCTTCGATAACTGTACCGAATTCTTCTGAATGTGGATAGGTTTGTGGATAAAGGAGACACCGTAAGACATTTCCTATTTCAGTATACTTTCTTCTGAAACATTTTTCTATGAAAATTATAATTCTTCAGGAAGTGATGTGTGCTGTTATTCAGTGATTAACATAAAATTTATTGTTGCTTAGTGTTAATAATTAGAATCTCTCCGATTAAATGTCTAGCAGTTTATCGGGTTTGAGCTGATTCTGATATTAAGTCGAATTCACTATCTGAAAAACTAATTTGCACGTTTAAGTCGATCATTGCTTTTTGGATTGGAATTTTCAGTTTCAAAAATAGTTCAATCATTAGGAGTAAACTGTTCTATTTTAGAATCTAATATTAACATATGTTCTTTTTCTAGTAAATACCGAAAAACCGGTAATTAAACTTATGAATACCGGTATTACAAAATTGTACAAATGGCTCAAAATATCGGTATTCGGTATCCCGGTATATCGGTATTGCAATTCCTAACTACAAGGTTTTTAACATTATATTTCATTCTTTTGGTAGGCTTTGTTTGGAAAAAATCGGGTAAAAACCCCACGCATTTTCAAAATATAAAAGTGTCTAATCTGAATTAACTTTGCAAAGTAAGTCTAACCAATCCTGTTTAAAGAAAGTTAAAACTAGATCAATAAAGATAGACGGAATCTGTGTGTGCGGGAAATCTACAAAAAAGGATTTAAAATTTTTTTTAAAAGGGAATAGTGGGGGGGTTTTTTAAAAAAAATTTAAACGGCAATATTTATTGTTTCAAAGTTAATTTTAATAATATGTTTTAGGGGTTTGCAGGTTTTTTTGAAATTTATGTTTTAAAGGAAAAAATTTTTTGGGAAATCCTGTTTGGAAAAGGGGGTTTTTTTACATTGGAGTAAAGTTTTTTAGATTTTGCGTATTCGGAATCGGGGAAATTAAATTTTACGATTACAAATTTTTTGGAAAAAAGGTTTTTGGGTTTTTAATTTTATTTCAAATTTAATTTTACTTTGACGGAATGTTTGGAATTCGGTTTTTTTAGAATTCCCGAAATTTTAAAATTTTTTTCGAGTTCCCCTTTTTAAAAAAAAATTTTGGAAGAGAAAAAGTTTTTAAAAAAAAAGGGGTTTAAATTTTAAATTTTTTTTTGAGAAAAAAAAAATTTAAGGTTAAATTTTGGAACATTTTGAGGACAGGCAGTGAAACAAAAAAATTTAAAAAAAGATATGAAAAATTTGGAAACAGAATCCCCCCTATGCTCCGGTTTAAACAGCATAAACGTTATTTACGAACGATGATAATGTTTTTAAATTTGGCAGGTTTTAAAATTTCAAATTTGGCCCAATATTTAATCATAATTTCACGCCCCCCAAACCCAAAAAAAGTTTTAATTAATTTTCTATACTTTTACGTTAAACCTAAAAACGATTTAACCTCTTTTAGTACTGGCGTATTAAACTCTTTCCAGCCAGGAGATTGGGGCATATATAAGCTTTTTAAAAGATCTTTTTTGTGAACACACCCAAAAATTTCCGAAGGTTTGAATCCCCAAAAAGACCGACGTTTTTCGAAAATTTACTTATTTCAAAGGTTTCCTTACTTTATTCCTTTTTTACCTCCCCCCAATACACCCATAACCCCTCGCCCAGTAAAACGGTGGCATTGGGGAGGGAAAGGGGCAATTTTAAGTACAAATTATCAAGATAAGTTTTAATTTTGCATTTTTTATATGACAAGCCCCTGGGGTCCTGGTTTAAATTAAAATTTTCCATTGTTAAATTAATTAAAAATACCTTGGAGTATTTTTGCCGGGCTCACGGGCTTTTTTTTAACATGTCTTTGGGTACTTTTTTGGGGAAGATTAACGCTCTTTCCAACCAAAACCCAAAAATGAAACGGGGCTTAAATGCAAATTAGATAGCTTTTTAAAAAACAGAAGTTTCAGTAAGGGGTGGCAATTTGGGGAATGTTTTGTTAAAGGATACAATGTGAAGGAAATAAAGATTTTCCCCCGATAAGCATTTGGTCAAGGTGCATACCATTCCCCGCGCAAAGACGCCACCCTAGTATGGGAGCTACGTTTGGGTTTTAAGGTGGTTTGACTTTTAATATTAGGACTTGGTTTATGGGGTTTGAGATTAGGGGGGTTGATAATAGTGGTCCAGAAAGGGTTTTAGATATTATTGTATTGTGTGTTTGTTCATCGAAGATTCTCAAAAATTATAACCATTATCTAATCTGTTAAACGCTTAAGTTCAAGTTCTTAATAAAGTGGCTACTTCTCATTCTTTAGTTGACCCTACATCTCTAGTTCACGCAGATAATCTAAAAGGTCATCCGAGGGGGTCTTTTAACATACTGATATATTAATAAGTGTATTATATCAGCGTAAATGTGTGTGTGTGTGTGTGTATTTTATTTTTTACTATGTCAGAGTGTATTTTCTTTTCTTTCTGTAAATTAATAAATTTTTTTTTTGAATAATTTTTTTGTGTTCGACTTTTCAAAAGGTTCGCGCCCCCCCGTGGTTTACCCCCCTGGGGGGCGCACCCCCTTTTGGGAAAAACACTGTATTAGAGTAAACAGGGCAAAGGCAAGAGTCGGAAATTTGATTTATAATAGGGTTCTTTCAGGTGTGTGGGGTCAGACATGGGACAAATGCGTGACGCCGACCAGGCACTGGGCCCCTTGATAGCTGTTGGTCCGAAGTTACCGAACAAATACGTATTAGTAATAAAATTGACAATTGTTTTAAGTAAACTCATCTTTTTGTTCCAATGTTTTAACAACGACACTTGCTTCTGTGATGGACGAGTATACTCGTCAACGTTCGAATATTTTCGATACATTCATAGTTGCGTGCTCTCAAAACGGGGCGCCACAGTTGACTGGATAAAAATTTTTTTCATTATATGTTAACTAGAAACACTTAGAGGGAGTTTTTAAAGGGATCCATACGTTCGAACCGGGTTTTAAAAAAATGCATAAATGGATAATTTTCATGATATTTAAGTCCTTAGATTAGAAAAACATGTACAAAAATTTTGGACCAAAAATTGTTGGGGCCCCGATTTTGCAAAAGCTATAAATGGGTAATATTTATGATATTTAGTGTCATTTGATTATAAAACGTATATAAAATTGTTTTAAGAATAGTATTACAATAAAAAATAATTTAAGTACAATATTTTGTCAAAAAATGAACATAGAAGGACCCATTTTCAAAATAGTCTCCTTTTGTGAAAAATGCTTCTATTATAATAAAATTTTGCCTGTTTATAGCTCAGACCTCTGTACAGAGGCTCAACAAGAATTTTTGAAATATATAATTTAGAAGTAGGTTTATCCATGTTTTGCGTCAACAGAGGGGAGAAATTTTAAGAAAAAAAACCGCTGATAATTATTTTAAAAGGTTGTAACTCTGAAAATAATGTGACTTTTTTAAAAAAATCCTAGTATAGACTCTCTGGAGAAGTTTTTATTTTATATAAGCTCGCGAAATATTATTATTGTAAAAGCATTTTTTTTTTATAAAAGAAGAATATTTTGAAAAAGATTATTCTTAGTTAATTTTTTGCCAAAATATCGCATTTTAATAACTTTTTTTGTCAAAATGTCCTTAAAATAATTTTATATATGTATTCTAATCTAAGTGACACTAAATATCACAAAAATTATTCATTTTTGAGCTTTTTTAAAATCACGGTTCCGAACGTAGTCGGATACCTTAAGGACATTTTGAAAAAATTTATTTAAGTACAATATTTCGGCAAAAAATGAACTTAGAATAATCTTTTTTCAAAATGTTCTCCTTTTGTAAAAAAGGCTTCTATTATAATAATATTTTGCCTGTATATAGCTCATACCTCTGTACAGAGTCTCAACTATGAATTTTGAAAAATCCACATAATTTTCTGAGTTACAACCATTTGAAATACTTATCTTAAAAGTTAGTCCCCTCTGTTGTCGTGAAACATGGATAAACCCACTTCTAAGTTATATATTTCAAAAATTCTAGTTGAGCCTCTGTACAGAGGTCTGAGCTATATACAAGCAAAAATATTATATAATAAGCATTTTTAAAAAGAAAAATATTTTATTTCATTCTATGTTCATTTTTTGTCAAAATATTCTACTTAAATAATTTTTTATTGTAATACTATTTTTAAAACAATTTTATCTACATTTTCTAATCTAAGTGCCACTAGATATCATAAATATTATCCATTTCTACGCTTTTACAAAATTACGGTTCCGAACGTAGTCGGATAGCTTAAACTGAAATTTTTATCTAATAAAATTTTTTAGTTTTATTATTTATTTTCAACTTACTTACAATCATATTTTTCTTGTATGTATTATTCACTTTGAAGCCTAGTGGCTGAGTAGTAGAGTAGCGCGCTTCCACGCCACAGGTCCGGGGTTCAAATTCCGGGCTGGGCAAGGTCGACTCAGCCTTTCATCCCTTCAGTGGATCAAAAAATGAGTACTAAGCTAGCTTGGGAACAGAACACTGGGGGTTTCGCGTCAGACTGATCACTTGACTGAAACGCAGTCAAGTGGCCACACTCAGCCTAAGATCACGTAAACTGAGGTAGACACAGTAGGCCTTGGCCCTTATGAGCTGTTGCGCCACTCAGTTCAGTTCACACGGTTCAGTTATTATTCACTTTAAGAAATGTAAGTTCCTGATTTATTAAATATATTTTTTTAATAATAAAAATATAAAAGGATCATTTATTTTCAAAAAGAAGTCAATTCAATTTACGTGATATGGGCTTTAAACTTGAGAAGAAAATGACGTAACGAAACTTAACTCCAAACCTGAAAGTACAATTATATATCACTGGATAAAATCTCCAATAAATTTTTTTGTCATAAAACAAAATTTATCTTGTACGGAGCAAATAATTTTAGCGTAAACAAGCTTAATGTGCTAGAAGAATATATAAATCAAAACTTTTCTTATGACAAAGTCAAATCTATCTTGTCTATATTTTAGAAATGGAATAGCTGTATTACTTATCATTTTTATTTATTTTACAAAAAAGCAAACATGACGTTTTTATCTTGGTTTTTATTTCCTATGTACTCTAAAAGCTCACGTAAGCCTTTGATGTACTGTAAAGTGAAGCTAGTTTTTTAAACCACGTTTCTTTAACTAGCGGTCGCGATTCCAAACAGGGTCGCGTTACTTCAGCTGCGGTAGCCCAGTGGTCAAGGAATCGGATTATGGCAGGCATGTCATGAGTTCGAGCCCAGCATCACTAAAGACCCTCCATGTAGGGCAACGATGTATGTTAAATCTCTCGAAAGCTGAAAGGTTCTCCCGTTGGTGTGGTGTAGTAGTTAGGAGAGGGGTGTGCCAGCTCGGGTGTCTTCCACGTCATTTGACCAGGTTCAAAATTACGTGGTCCGTTTCCAAAAACCCTCGTGTAGCTAAGCAAGTGCGACGTTAATATTCCCTCACTCACTAACGCGGTCACCAAAATGCTTGAGTTTTTAAATATATGTTTTTGCTTAAAATAATTTGTTCACCATTAATAATAACAATCATAATTTAGTTGTTTAGGTAGATTTTTATTGTAGAAAGCCATAGTATTTTGATTTTCCTCTTTAACAATCATAAAATCGAAATACCGATCAAATCTAAAGAATATTGCGGAAGTACTTCGTCCGGCGGTGTCGACTTTACACAATTAAAAATAATCAAGCACATCCTTCCCATTGATACTTAAATTTTGCATATGCCATTGTTAATAAAAGGCAATGATCTCATGATCTCAGAAGTGAACTCAAAAGGACTACACTTAAAAAACAGATTGAGTTTATATATAATTTACCGTGTTATTACATTATATCATATTTTTTTAAAATTTTGTTACTTAATTAAAATTTCTATAACGTTACATTAGGATTGCAATATCGCACCAAAAGTTCCATACCGGTATTCGGTATTTTTTAGATCTTAATACCGGGATACCGGTTATAATACCGGTAGTAGAAATTTGGAAGAAGAAAGAAAACATGTGTGTTTCTTTGTTTTATTTGCCAGCTTTATAACGAAATGTAAATATTTTACAAAAAATAATCTGTAACTTATAAATTATAACAGCATATTAAGAATCACAAAAAAGTATACAGGGAACATCTTATTTATTTAAATCACTATTCAGTCTGTGGTACGGTTACAAATGTTTGAAATGTGAGTCTAAAAAGCATAATTCATCAATTGTACTATCATTAAACTCAGAACGTAATTTTGTACAAAAATGACCAACTGTCGAAAACGCTCTTTCGGCATTTACGCTAGTTTGTGGTATTTTATTAGCAATGCACGATATACTTTTTCCAAATATTTACCTCTAAATCTCTCATCTTGAAATAAATCGATTTCTCTTCGGATGGGGTTGTGGATATACCGTAAAATCCGGTGTATAACGCGCACTTTAAGCACAAAAAATAAGATCGAAATTTAGGGGTGCGAGTTATACGCCAGGTATAAAAATGAGAGCTTAAAATGAGCTTAGGGAAAAAAAAATTAGAATTCTACATATATCGAAATACTGTTTATTTAAAAGAAATGACATTTCTTATGAACTTAAAGGGTTGTATTTCTAGAAGTATATATAAACTATTTTTTTCAAAAGTCTGCAATAATACCTCGAACAAATGACTTCAAAAGATACGAGCATTGCATACGTGCATTTCAAGTTTCTTCGTAAAATGCTGAGCGTTATACGGCGAATGTATCTAAAAATTAAAAATTGTAGCTCTAAAGTATGGGTGCGCATTATACGGCGGTGCGCGTTATACACCGGATTTTACGGTAGCTGATTTCTGTATTGTATTTTGGTTTGCTGAAATGTTTTTAGTTATCGGTAATTTTAATTTTTGTTTAATAGACAATTCCTTTTCACAATCGACATTAGTCATCATTATTTTCGATAATTGTACCAAATTCTTCTGAATATGGTAAACATATGAATATGGTTTGTGGGTAAACAATTTTAAGAAAACTTACTATAAACTTGCTCAAATTTGAATTGGTTAGTCTATTTCCTACTTTTTCATTTTCAATTTTAAAGACATTATAATTATGTACATACCGTAAGACATTTTCTATTTCCGTATACAAATACAACCTTGTTTTCTCAGATACAGAGCGATACACAGAATCCTGCGCGTGTGAAGTATCGCTCTGAGCTGTGATAGGATAGTTTTGGCTCTCCTCCTTGGATGATTCACGTATTTTATCACTTCTCTTGGTTGTACGATGCAACTATGTATTCACAGTCTAATTAATTTAACCCATTAGGGTGACATAAAAACAAAAACGTATACTATTTTGTTAAGTTGGCGATCCCCGAACATATAGTGGAGACAATTTTAATAAAATTTCTAGTAAATACCGAAAAACCGGTATTTTTGTGAACTTGTGAATACCGGTATTACAAAATTGTGCAAATGACTCAAAATACCGGTATTCGGTATGCCGGTATTGCAATCCCTAGTTACATTTAATACTTTTTTCGGATGTTTTTATTACCACAAAATAACTATACTATACTACAAATAAAACACATATAGCAGTACACAAGCATGCTTAAATGTTGCGCAATGCTTATGGGAATCGCCACAAAACTTTTAGACAAAGAAATGGTGTCGCCACCCCTAAAAAAGTTTAAGAACCTCTGTTTTGAACTTCAAACCTTTCGTAACTTTTTGAGCTACCAAACACCTTGAACAATAGGGCGATTCTAAAACTTTTTTTCAGAATTTCGAGACCAACCTGCGCTGAAAAGATATTCTTTGGTATATAGGTGGCTGAAGAGAAAAATAACATAAAAATATTAATTTTTAGGTTAACTACTGCCACAAGAGGAATGAAGTTTAGGTATTAGAGATTTTCTATATGTTAAAAAGAGAAAGTAATTTTTTTTCCAATTCTACTGTTAATTCACTCTTTCCCTATATATATATCTTGTTCAAATTTTCAATCCTCTATAAAATACTTTTTATTCGTCCACTCAAGATCAAATACATTTTTTTTATATTTGCAGTGGATGCCACTTGATCTTAATACAGTTTTTTCAAATATTAATTGATTAATTAAATTTTATTTTTTAATTTTTAAAATTATTCTCGTTATTTCTGACGAAATTTGAACAAAGATGGCGCCAGTGCTTTTTTCTAAAAGTAGGAATTGACAAATTTTTTTTTTATTTTTGTTAAAAAAAAAAAATATTTAGATTTTTTAACATTTCTTGAGATAGGGATACCTTTTAACATTTTCCCTTAGTATTAAATTTTAAAAACCTACTGTTGAAATTGCGGTGTCGATAAAGCGGAAGTAAAATAAGCTGGAATCGAACTGATTTGATGGTCGGGGGAGGGGGCTGAGGTTATGAAATGTTGCATTGACATTATACTATTCAATACTCAGTATCCCCTATTAAAATATTGCTTTCGGCTGTTTATATTGATGAAAAATAATTATATGAACCCAAAATCATCTAACTCAGTAGTTCTTAAACTGTGGTCCACGGATCCCAGGGAGTCTGCAACGCCTCTTTAGGGGTCCCTGGAGTCTCCTAACGTTGAGATTTCCCCTTTTACAGACTTTTAAAAGGGTTTGGAAAAATTGAAAGATGTGCCATATGAACTGACAGAACTCAGTGGCAAACAGCCCTGAAGGGCAAGGCCTGTCCTATTTAGTTTAAAATCTTGGGGGTGGGTTGCGTGAGTCGATGTTTGGTCAAGTGGTCAGTCTGGGGGGAAACCCCGGGTTTTAGTTCCCCAAAACTTCACTCTGTATAGACCCCGGGGAGAGGTTGGGGGACGCCCTCCCCGGGGGTTTTAACCCCCCGGGCCCGAGGCGTGGAAGCGCAACACTACCCTCAGCCACTGGTTTCGATTTCCTATTTGATTCAATAGTCCCCAATGAAGAAACTACTAGAAATTTTATTTTGATGAAGAATATTAAGGTATTTGACTACGTTGGGCCCTGATTAAAAAAACGCTAAATGTATAATTTCATGATATTTAGTGTCACTTAGATTAAATAGTATAAAATTGTTTTAAAGAACATTATGACAAAAAATTATTTAAATACAATATTTTGGCAAAAATTAATTTAGAAAAACCCTTTTTTTTCCAAAATGTTCCCCTTTTTGTAAAAAGGTTCTTTGTATTAATATTTTGTCTGTATATAGCTCAGCCCTCTGTACGACCAACTATGATTTTGAAAAATTCACATTTTTTCAAGTTACAACCTTTTTGAAAAAATTTATCGGGGGATTTTCTTAAAATTTCCCCCTTCTTTTTTCGTAAAAACATGGAAAAAAACCGACTTCCGGTTATCCCTTTAAAAATTCTAGTTGACCTCTTTAAGGTCAGCTGAAACAGGCAAAATATTAAAAAATGGGGCATTTTTACAAAAGGAGAACTTTTGGGAAAAAAAAGGTTTTTTAAGTTATTTTCCCAAATATTTTTTATAATGTATGTCCTAAAACAATTTTATACATGCAATTGGGACACAAAAAATTAAAAATTTTTTTAAACCTTTTTTGCAAAATCAGGGTTTCCCAAACGTAGTCGGATTTTAAGTCCGGAAGGATGTTCAATCTTGGGGGGGATTTAAAAAGGGGACCATGGGGATCAAAGTTTAAGAACCGTTGATTTTCCCCAATCGCATCTTTTCCACATGGTAGATTCCTATTTCATTTG
Organism: Trichonephila inaurata madagascariensis; assembly: GCA_019973955.1. Lineage (NCBI taxonomy): Eukaryota > Metazoa > Arthropoda > Arachnida > Araneae > Nephilidae > Trichonephila > Trichonephila inaurata. Next base: position 17,695 of record BMAV01001200.1, read on the forward strand.
AGTCCCAAAACTCTGTCCATAACCCCACAGTCCGAATAACTCGGCCCCCAAAACCCCCCACCACGGCATACTTTTTAAGGTCTACATTCCTTTTCTGACCGTAAAATACCGGAAAATAATGTGTTACAAACTTCTAAAATATCATAGGGGGGACAAAATGTTAAAAAATTTCCCTTTAGTACTTTTTTTGAAAATATCTTTGATGTAGCGTGGCTAGAGGTGTGGGGTTTCTAAATAAACAGACATTTTAAATTCTTAAATGACTTTATTAAGAATAGAACTTAAATGTCTAACAATTGAGATAAATTTAAATAAAAGGGGGAATCTAGAAGAAGAAAACACGTGATATTTTAACCGAATCAAGTAATTTAGAAATTTCTCTACGTTATAATTTTCCCCTACTTACTTCTAATAATATTACAAGTCCCCAATAACAAAATAATCAGTCCCACCTTAATCCCAAATAATTCATCCTATATAAAAACGTCGGGGGGCCTGCAATGGTATGCACCTTGTAGTAATCCCGGTTTCAGTAACTTTACGATGGGTAAAACCCTTGTCTCTTAAAACCCCTAACATTCCCAAATTGCCTCCCTTACTGAAACTTTTTCTTTTTAAAAGCTATCTTATTTGCATTTCTTGTTCGCATTTCCTTTTTGGGGTTTTTGGTTGGAAAAAGTTCCTTTACGGGGGAAAAGACCCAGAGGTTATGTTAAAGAAAAGACGCGTGGCCCGTCACATTTGAAAAACAAGGTGCGTGGTTCTTACTGTTCCTTCATCGTCTTCGTGAAAACGAAAAACCAGTGCCAGGAAGACAACGGGATACTCTTTTTTTTTAAAAAAGTAGTTTTTCGAAGTTGGCTTTTTAAAAATTTTCATTAAGTATTTTTCATTTCCAAAAAATATTCTTCTGGGTATGTCTGATCAGGTAAATTACTAAATACAATGTATTAAATTAATTTTTATTTTTCCCAAAATAATTGTTTTATGCCAGGGTGGGGAACCTTTTTTGGATCAAGGGGCCATTTTTTTTAATTCCTCACTATTAGCTCGCACTGTCTATATATTTATTTATTTATATATTTGTATATTTATTTATTTATCCTGGTGGAATTTTCAATCGTTAATAAAAGACTTTTTTAAACCCTGAATTCCCTGAAATTTTTATATAAAAGGATTATTTTTGGATGACAATACAATAATATAATAATTTAATAAAATTTTTAAAAACTAATTGATTAAACAAAACACAAACCAGTTGGCATCTTTTTTGGCGACTTGTGTCAAAACTTAAAAAGGGTTTTTTTTTCCCCTTTTTTCCAAAGCATTCAGTTGAACTGAAATTTATATACACGATTTTTTTTGGATGACAATACGATACTTTAATGAAAATTTAAAAAACCCAAGGACCTTAATGTTGGGGTTCGGTCCTATGTATAACATATTTATTTTAAATTGTAACTATTTAATAAAAAGTACTTTTTTTCTTTGTTGATCTAAGTAGGAATTGATTTAAAAATTTTTTTTATATTCTTTTTCCCCCTTTTAAAATTGTCTAATGAGGGGGGGCATCCCGTAAATAATTTTAACTTTGATTTTTGGGAAAAATAAAAAAAAACTAAATTTTAGGAACACACAAAATTCTATTTACTACGAAAAATCCCTTATGCACTGTACGGGGTGTAAATTTTTTGGTTATACGGGTAATTCAAATTTAAAAAATAACATTTTGGCTCTGTTGTACGCATGCTCAGTTGGAATCATCTGCCAATTGGTTTCTAAGCAATTAATTTTTTTTGCTGTGGTTCACTTTTTTTGACAAAGGGGATTTGCGATTTTTTTTTAAAAAATCCCTTTTTACAGACGATGTTCTGCATCCCACTATTTCAGAACAAAAAAACCACACCCCTTTTTGTCCCCCTTTACAAAGAATAATCCCTATTTCGTTTGCTTTTTTTGAAATTCTCTGTTGCAAATACTATCTTGCCCTTTTTATTTTTTTGCTGAATTTAGCCATGTTAAATAACACAAAAAAATCGTAAATAAGCACAAAAAATTTTTAAAAAATTACAGTTTTTGTCAATGAAATTGACCCAAGCTATGGTGAAAAATTTTTAAACCCTAAACAATTTTTGGGCCCGACTAACCAAAAAGGGAAGAAAGGGAACAAACGAGTGTGCCGCCAGCCGTTTTCCCCACCAAAACACTCCCCGTTTGTTTTTAACACTTCATAGTGAACTTTTTTAATTTTGGGGAAAAAAAATGTGCAAAAACCCTTTTGATCACTGGCGTGCCCAAAAAATTTGTCGTGTGCCATGAATGGCACGCGTTAAAATTCGCCATCCTGCTCTTAACCCTTTGTAAAGTAAAACTTTTTCCCTTTTTTTAAAGTATTTGGGCAGTTTATTTTCTGTTTGGGTTTTCCCAAAAAAATATAAAATCCCGCACTATAATATTTTTTCAAAAAACACTCGTCCTTAATCTTTTTTTAAACCCCTTTTTTCCCTTGCCCGGCATTTTTTACATACTCGGTAACCCTTCGGTACACTTTAAGCCGGTTTTCGGGACTCTACTTTATTAAAAATTCCCCCCCCCACCACTGCTACCCCCATGTTGGGAATCCACCCTAATACTGAAAAAAAAGAAAAAACAAACAAGCTGTATTTTTGGGTTTCGTAATTATTCTTTTCCCTTTATTAAATGATATAACTATCGATTCCCAAAAAAAAAAAAGGCAATTTTTCAAATTGGGTTCCCAAAAACGAAGGACTTCCCCTAAATTCAAAAGTTTCTGCTATCGTAAGTAAAAACTAGAAAAAAGGGCTTTTCTTTTTTTGGGGCAAACTTGTTCAAAAAAAAATTAGTCGCTGGTGTCACGTGATCACACAGCTCATTTTCCATTTGGACCTTGTCCAATGCAGTTGAATAATGTCAGATCCCACAGAATATCGTACGTTTTTTCTTTTTCTCTTCTAAATCAACGCCATTTCTAAATTTAGATTTATTGCTCGACGCAGAATGCAAAGTGATTAGCAATTACGTTTTCGTTATGTGTATACATTCTGAGCGCACTCAAGAATTAATGTTTCTTCCTGCTTTTTCCGTGATTAATTTAGCTCTTCGAAATGGCAACAAGTGACAAAGCACGCGATTCTTTGTGGACCATTTGTCATCGTCGAGTGCTCGTTCGTCGATCGACGACAATTAGAATGCATGAGTTTCTGTAAGAGGGTTTGTTGAACATAGCGCACGCGATTTAGCAATAAATTAACTTTCCGCGCGAAATATGAATCAATAAATAAAATACAACTTATTCGCATGTCTTTTCAGAGTTCAAATACAATATTTCATGAAAAGAAAAGTTTGGGTGGAGTGAAAATGTAAAAATGGTGTTTTATCAACCGTTTTGCATTTTTTTTGAAGGTGCTAAAATCAACTTATTTACTTCTCCGAGCCACCCATCCAGTGTAGTTGTTAATGACGCTGTCTGCAGTGCCGTTGAGTCCGGGTTCGAATCCCGGAGAAGGCATGGATATTTGTAAATGTATAGTGCCTTTACTGCATGTGGGTACTCTAATTCATTGCTTTCCAACCTTTTTATCTCCCCTTACTGGTCTGCCTTTTTTATAATTTTACCACGGCCCGCTGAAGGGGGGACGTTGATTAGATTGTTTTGATTTAATAATTCTAACTTAATTGTATTTTAAATTTGTCTTTAAAATAAAATACAATGGACTAAATGCATGATGGTCACATGATAACGGCAATCACGTGTTTCCCATTAATTAAAAATTGACATATTAGTTCAACTTGTAAAGTTTAGATAACATTTAAAATTTGATGATTGGGTAAAGAGTTCACGCGTTAAAATTCTTCAAACAGTTTTCCAAATTAAAAAAAAGTACTTACATTATACGAATACTTTTAAATTAAGTGCATTTTGTTTAATTATGTGCATTATTATATCGTTGACAAATATGTACTTTCTAAAAAAAAGTTCCAGCAAAAAGCAAAAGTTGGCAACAGAACTAATTGGCTGGAAACGCGTGATTATATTTATGATATAATTATGACGTCGCATTAATTTATGAACTGATTGGTCGAAACATGCTGCTCAGTTATCATGTGATTAATGACGCCACATGAATTAAGTCCATTGCACCAAAAATGAATATAAAGTGATTTAACATGGAATATAAAATGATTTAACAAGGAAAGTCACACAAACCCAAGAGAAATACACCACAGTAAATAAAATGAAAATATTTCAATATTCCCTGGGAGGTCCGGGGTTGGGGACCACTGCTCTAAACCGCCTTCTAGCCGAAAGACCTCTTTGGATTGGGAAGAGAAAAAAGACAAATCCCGACCACCCCAGGATGTTCCCTAAAAATGGGGTGGGT
>BMAV01001202.1:9251-45114 GCA_019973955.1 Trichonephila inaurata madagascariensis
ATATTAGAAATTTAAGTTAAACTCTTAATAAAGTCATATTAAGAATTCTAAAATGTCGAGATTCATTTCGAGAACTCCACACCTCTAATTCATGCTGAAAACCCAAGATATGGTCGCCAAAGACCGACCATATCACAGAGGTGTAGGGTTTGCAAAAGGAATAGACATTTTTGATTCTGAATATGACTTTATTAAGAATAGAACTTAAATGTCTAACAATTTAGACAAATTTAATTAAGCGAGAATCTATAATGAACAAACACACACAGTAATAGTTAAACCGAATCACGTAACTTAGACCACTATAGTTATTTAATTTGCCTACTCTCACTTCTAATAATATTACAATCCTAATATCAAATAATCATTCCTACCTTAATCCAAACTTAGATTCGATCTTTATGAGAAACGTCTGGGCGCGCGTGCAATGGTATGCACCTTGTTTTAATGGCTTGTTTTCCAGGTAACTTCACGATTGGCTGCCAATTCACACTAGTCTCTTTCACACATACCATTACCCAAAATTGCCATCTCACTCACTGAAATTTCCGCTATTTAAAAGCTATCTTATTTGCATTTTTTTTTTCACATTTCGCTTCTTGGGTTTTGGTTGGAAAAGAGTTGCCATTAATCTTGGCCACCAAAGAACCCAGAGGTTATGTTAAAGAAAAGACGTGTGAGCCCGTCACAAAGGGACTGTAAACTTTTTAATAAAACAGTGATTGAAAAATCTGAAGTGTCAAAACACTTCTATTATTATTCAGAACATACACAAAAAATTTCAGTTAATTACTTTCAAAGCTTTTTGAGCAAACGCTGGCCCCGTTTGAGCCTTTTCTAAAAGACACACATTTCGAGTAAATCACATTTTAAAGTATGACAACTTGTTTGAAATAATGGCATCTGCTTTTACTAAAACATTTGTAGTTTTTGTTCCAGTGAATGAAAAATAATAAAATTATAAGATGGTATTTTTATAAAGCTATTATAAGATGGCATATAAAATAAAATCATAAGAAAAATTTGTCAATTTTTGGCAAATCATCTCCAAAAACCATCCAGGATCCAGTGTTGTTGAAGGAATAAGACTATCTGTCACAAAGACTCATAAACTTTAAAATTTCCAACCTGAATTCGCATTGTGAATACTGCATTCGACAGATTTGGTTACCTAGTCACCAAATTTGGCGATAAAACAGAAGTCTCTAGAATATTTAGAAGAACCTTGAATGTGAATATTTGGCGAGATAACTTTAGAAGTTTCTAAAAAGATTCTTCTCGACTTATACGAGGACTTATGCGATACGCAATAACATAGCAATTGTATGAAATATCATTAAAACATCCCAATCTGTAGTAATTATAATATGATTATGGAAATTTGAAATTTGTTTGTTTCTATGCTAAAAAGGTATTGTAAACAGAAAGATGATTTGTAAGCCATAAGAGCAGTAACGCACACAGAAATTTTTCAAGGGGGGCGGGGGTCCGGGGTTGAAAGTTCACCATTCTTGTATCATGCTATTTTTGATTTTGTCGATTTTCAGGAACAAAACACAGTAAAAAACTAATTATTGAATAAATAATTATCATTAATTAATAAAATTAATCATTAATAACATATATTTAATTAAATTTTACGTATTATATACTTAGAATTATAACCAATCAGAAAAAAATCAAGGGCTTTGGGGGGGGGGGCCCCCCCCCCCCCCCTTGTGTGCGCCACTGCACAAGAGTATACTCTTTCAATAGTGAATTGAAGTGATCTTGGCGACAAATAATGCAATTAAGATAAATGCACCAAGAAAATTCCAGAAGGGCTTAGGACTGTTATCTGAAGAGCTCCAAAAGCTCCAAGAGTGTCTTCACAACTTATCTAACGACAATGCAGGAAGGTAACATTGAAGTCAAACATTTGACAGCAATTCTGCGTTTCATTTACCTCATTCGATGTTGTGGTTACGAATTTGAATTGTTGTGTTCTATATTTGTCTGATTTTTGAATGTATGCTATTATGAGTTCTTATTGTTTCCTGTTAAAAGTAAATCTGCTGTATTAACTAGAGAGTTCACAATAAATTCTGATTTATTTCTAATGAACATACTTGGTATTCGCGTTGACTTTTCTACATTTAAAATGCATTTAACCTTATAACAATATATATATACATATATTATTTAAACGTATAATTACAAGCATACTCTTCCCCCCCTTTGGATTCAGACTTTACTTCTAATCTCCATCGCTCATTTTTAATGGCTTCTTTCTATATTCTGCCACAATACTTTTCATCATTAAGGAAATGCTTAAAACAAAACAAAAGAATTAAAATAAACAAATATAAATACCTTTACTTCCCATTTTTAAAGTAATTCTAAAGAGAGTTTGAACCATTTCGAATAAATTATTATCTACCAATACGTACGACAAACAATTAACCAAACTAAATATGCCAGGTCTTAGTTAAAAAGCCAATTAAAACATTCGAATTAAGTGCAATTCTTTCTAAGTGAAAAGAGCTGAATTTATTATCGATATTCACTGACACAAAGACTTCATTTAAGATATCTCTAACAAGATGCTGGCAAATAAAATTACGAGAGAAACATTTTATCATATTTACTGGAAACCATTTCTCTAAATAAAATGATAGATATTTGAATAAGTAATGCATTTGATCCCAAGGTATACACTCAGATTAATTATTGTAATGGAATTAATTAACGAAGAACAGAGGGTGAGAGAAAGAGAGAAACACAGTAATTGATTTAAGGCGAATAAACTAATTCTATAACACGTCACGATCAACAGTACTGATAGGGTTGCAGTTGCAGAAGCATAAGGATGCTTAGGGTGGATCAAAAAAGGAATATTTATCTTTGTTGTTGTTAAGAGTAGAGCTGTATTTAATTCACCCTATAAAGCTGCACGAGGGCTATTGGGGATGAATCTCTTAATTTTGAACCATGATCAAGCGTTGAGGACAACACCTCAACACCTGAGCTGACAGCCCCTCTCCAAACTTCCACACCACAGCAATGGAAAGACATTTGAGCCTCGACAGAACTAACATGCATCGTCCTCCTCGGCACGGCGGGTCTTCATAGATTCCAGGTCAGGGGTCAGCAACCTATGGCACGCGTGTCACATGCAGCACGAAATAGAATTCTTAGTGGCACTCTACACTACTCAACAAATTTGTCAATTTTTGAGCGGATGGAAGTTAATATGTGACAAACATCTACAGAATTATGGACTTTACCGGAATAACGAAAAAATCTAAAATCTAACTCTAAAGATAAATTTACAGCTATTTTGTAAAATTATTGAATATCACTGCTGGAGAGCTTAGTTGTTTGAAGAGAGAAAATTGCATGTACGCTGCTTTCCGCTTTTGGTTCTACATATCAAAGTAAAAAATCTTTCCTTATACGGAAAATATTCCGAGTCCACAAAGAAACTGTTTAACAACTGAATGCTCAGAATCGTGTCAACTTGAAAGTCACACATTATATCCCTGATTTTGCTGCAGAAAAGTAGAGCACAGCAAGCACTAGGTTCGCATTAAAAATTTTTTATTTATCTATTTAACTGCAATGAAGGGAAATACTTATATTTTACGTCGTCTATTTCTAATTTTAATGAATAAGTTTAAAAATACATAATATAAGTACAATTATTATATATATTTTTTAAATTTTTGTTGAAGAAATAGTTAGATTTTGTGCTGTTTATTTTTATGTTAAGAAATATTTTTAAATGATGCAAAATTAATGTATAATAAAACTGTCCTACTGTGTGGCATGTGCTGAATCATATTGGTAGATTGGCTTGGCACGTCACAGCTAAAAGGTTGCCGACCTCTGCTCTAGGGTATGCCAGCCACGAGACCGTGACCTTTCACTATTCTACCGCGGCCTCTAGAGCCATGTAAGATCGAGGTCCACGAAATTCGTCGTGGGAAAGGGCTAATTTTTTACGCCTGTCGTTATCTGCAGCTTTGAGCACAATGCAGGAGACAGTACAATTTGGCTTTGATCCTCTCTAATTTGGAGGGAGTACACCCTGGGAGTGGTCAGGAGCCTCCCACTTTTCTTCCCCTTCCACCAACCTCACGAGAGGACTTGCGGCTCGATGAATATTTAAAGTGCCCCCATGCCGCAAAGACACTATATATTTACTATTTACAAACAACCACACCTTCTCCGGTATTCGAACCCAAACCCTACGATATAGTAATCAGCGTCACTAATCGCTAAAAGAGGATTTTAGCAGCACATTCTCATTTGAGACAACAATCTGCTGAAGGCAAAGTTAAAACATTTTTTCTCCTTTTTTTAACATCGTTTCCATTTCGTTGATTTTTAGTTTTTTTTTTATAAATCAATACAGAAAGGAAAACCGTTTCCAAGTTTGTGTCATTAGGAAGCAATTTACAAGCCGGAGAGAAAAAAAAAAACAGAAACAAAAATAAAAGTTTTGTTTTTAAAAATATGTGAGAGAGAGAGAGTACACACTTTAACTCGTAAAACTGGCTGCCATTTTGACACAAGTTTGTTAGCTCTTCGACGATGCCTTTTCTCGTAATTTCGATTTGTTTTTATCGACCAAAAACTCCGGTTTAAAAAGAAGAGAGAGAGCGAGAGAGGAAAAAAAAAATAGGGAAAAATAAAGACGGCGTGGGGGAAAAAAATAGAGGTAGCGAGGGAAGGATTTCTCGGGTGATTGAGGTAGGAGGCGGCAATTATGTTAAGTATGGCAACACGTGCAGTGGCGAAAAAGGGCTCGTTTCGAGCTCCTTTCTCATTACTCAAGTCGAGCAAACCTTGCTCGGCCTCGTTAACGAACTAACACCGCCGTAAAAATCCCTTTTTCTTTTTCCCTACTGCTGCAGGCACCGTCCGGTCCGCAGCAGCAACCCTCTCCTTCCTCTCCTTAAGCATCCGTTTCGATGCGTCACATATAAACAGCAGATGCCGGTCGTGACTTTGCATAAAATCGTTTGTGTAGGGATGGGGTGTTTTAGATACAATTCATTGTGTCGATCGGGCAGGGGAAATGGATTTGAAAACGGATATCTTATCCTGTCTTGGTGATTCAAATGGTTGGTTGGCTTCTTTTCCAGCTTGTGTCTTTTATGTAACGCTGGAATAAACAGTGGGGACGTGTCCTTTCGGAAATCCTGGAGCTGGAATGAATAAATGGCGAGGAGATAAATCGTTTTGTTTCACTTGTGTAGAATACAAATTCTGTTGTTTAGAGTTGGAGGTGTAATGCATTATACGTCATTACCTTAAAAATACTACTTAACGATTTTCTTTTTTTTTCCTCTAAAATAGCTGTTTGTAATAGGAACTTTTTTATAATTAGAATATTTTAACCCTTTTGTGGGCCTTGGGAAGATTATTTCCCATCTACAGGGTGTTCCCAAATTCATGGTACAAACTTTAAGGGTAGGTACAGGACATTGTAACTAACATTTACTGTATAGGAATGTATGGGCATAAGTGACGCGGTGAGGCGCAGGCAGGGTAAATAAAAGAAAAGAGAAATGGAGTTATCGGTTGCTTGCGTTGCCGGTAGGGGTCAGTAGATGTCTACCCGCCTGTAAACATGATGCATCTCAGTAGGGGAAAGCGCCATTCACAATTGTGCTAACGTCTGTGATGGGAGACTTTACGTACACCGAGAATGCTGCCATGCATTACATGTACTGCCGTGCAAATGGTAATGGTAAAGCTGAATGCATCACGCACAGTTTTCTGATCGACAAATGCTGGACCACAGAATTTTTCAGTAGTTTCATCGTCAACTTCGTGAAACACGTTCGTTCCACGTCACCAGACATGATGCTGGTCGACGAAGACCTCAACTCAGTCCAAGCCTGGAAGAAAGCATTTTGAACGTTGTAGCTGATAGACCAGAGTCAAGTACAAGAGCTGTTGCTCATCATGTAAGTCAGACCGTTTGTAGAGTGTTAAACGAAAATCGCGTATAACTGTTCCATTTTGAGCAAATACAAGCTTTGAACCAGGTAGACTATCTTCTTCGACTGCCAGTGGGTGGTGCAGCAATGTGCACCGCAGTTAGATTTCATAGCTCATGCGCTGAACAGTTATTGTAAAGATTACACTTGTCAACGACACTTTCAATAAACATTTTGTCTTTTCTTTCGTCTCTTATGTTTTGTGTTTGTGCCTCCCTGCGTCACTTGCGCCCATACATTTCTATACAATAAATGATTGTTACAATGTCCTGTACCTACTTTTAAAGTTTGTATCATGAATTCGGACCACCCTGTATATGATCATACAAAATACACCTGTGTGGGAAATCGCAAAACCCATTATAATATATTGGCCTTGCTATTATAACGATTGGAAGATTAATTCCCATACTAATCTTTTATTTTCTTATTGACCTTGCCGTCATAAATAGTTTCATTTTATGGCAAGTGAAAAAAAAACCCAGAAGTTTAGAATAGCTAACATTTCGTATAGCATTAGCTCATCAGCTAATGGACAGATATTCCTCAAGAAGAAAAAGGAAAGGACATCCTGCTAGCTTCCAAGCAAAGAAGTGTGCAGTTCCGGATGATGTGTGTGCTTAACGAGTGCGGGAAATCATATGCCAAAGATGGTTTTGAACTATAAATGGTGTAGGAAATGTAGCAGAAAGGGACAAGAGAAGAGGATCCACTACTTGAGTGCAGAATGTGATGTTCCCTTGTGCATTACAATGTGCTTCTCATCTTTTCATGGCAAATAATCACCATTAAATTTAATTTTCTTCATGACGGTGAATAGTTCTTTGGGAAGCATTCTTCCCACTCCTAAAATTTAAAATGTAAACATAAAATTCGGTAAAATAAAATACATTTCCTTATATGCTATTGTTTAATTGTTTATAAAACATAATAAATGGTGAGAAATTCAAAAGAGAAATAAATGACCCACGAAAGGATCAAGAGTTTTATTTAAATTTTGATTGGTGACCACAGTAATTGAGTAGTCCTGGTCGCGAACTCATGGCCTGCATTGTATATGTTGAGTCAGGTGTTCTAGTCCTGGTGCCACTGAGAAAGTGTTTATTAGCGTCGTACTTTCAGGCAACACAAAGGTTATTGGCAACGGACCTCATAATTTTAAACGTCGGTCAAGTGAAGAGGATGACACCTGAGCTGGCACCCCATTTGTGCGTCTCGACTCTAATCTGCCACTCCTTGTGCCACTGAAAATCAGTGGTGAAGACTAAACTAAACTCATTGGCGGAACAGTCTATGAGGGCCAAGATCTACTGTTCTGTGACCTTGGGCACTGAGGTGTACGACCAGATGCTCCGTTCAGGTGGTCAGTCTGACGTGAAACCTCCAGTGTATAGTTCCCAAGCAAGCTTGGTACTCATTTATCAGCCCACTAAGGGGATGGAAAGCTGAGTTGACATTGCCCAGCCCGAGGTTTGAACCCCGGACCTGTAGCGTGGAAGCGAGGAACACACTACTACAAGCCACTGGGCTTCCGGCGGTCTAGAGTGTCACATTAAATCGGTCGAGACTGAAAGTCTTTCCATTTTGGTGTTATTGGGAAATTTGGTGTGTAGTTAGCCAGCGCAGAAGTAGTTCTCGTCAATAGACCATGGTTCAAAATTACGGGGTCTTTCGTCAATAATCCTCGCGTAGCTTTGAAGTTTGTTGACCTAATACTCGATTTTGAACTGATGGCGATGAAAAAAACCTACATTCATAAAAGCTTTTTATAAATAATGATGTTTAAATTATTAGAAACAGAATATTTTTACATATTTGTGAATTTATGCAAGAGTTAAAATTACTCATTCTCTTTTTAAAATGTGTTTATGTCATGATTCATGATTGCAAGGAAAATCGACAAAATATATCGTATTAAAAATGTTTTTGTTCGTTAATTTCTTAAATTTATAGAAATTTACATTTTACAGAAATTTTATTTCGGACAAAAACAAGCGTGGCCGCGTTTGTTACTTTATTTCTTCAAAGATAATTTTTCCCTTCTTTTTCAATGAAATTTGTAGTAACATTTGAGTTATGAAATTATTAAGTATTTACACATTTAATGTAACAAATTTAAATAGAGTTTTTAAATATACGGAAATGGGGCAATATAATTAACTATTTGACAGACTGAAATGAGCCGAGTATTAAATATAAAAATATCTTTCAGATTTAAGAAATTACAAAAAATATCATTCATATTTTGGAAACAAAAAAAGATGGATGCTTCAGTATTATAAGAAATACTGATTGAGGACGACTTTTAAACTTATATAAAAGTGAGGTTTAACCAGTTTTAAGGCTAGCCAACCTTCCCCCTTTCTGTTTATTCTGATAGAGATCATGTGAAAATAATGGAAAGCCCACTCTCTCTCTTCCTACATACATATAGAGAGCTGTAACTTTATATCATATTCAACTATAAACAGATTAAACCTCCTTAAAAATGTTGATACATATTTAAAAATGAAATTGAAGGGATCCATTAATAAATCCTTTTATTAATACGTCTCAAAAATATAATTGATTAATTAATTAATTTAGATGAATTTTACAGAAAATATAGATTTCTGTTTTAAAAAAATTGTTAACATGGGAAAAAATTTGTACACATACGATTTTAGGATGATGATTTAAGTGTAAAATCAAAAATAAAAAGATGAAAACGTCGACGAGATGAGCAGAAAAAATAATTTTTAAAAAATTTACCACAACAAGGCACAAATTTTGTAGAAAAATTCCTAGATATATTCAAATTATCAAACAAAAAACATTAATAGCCTATATTAAACTATTTAATCAAAAATCTTCCAAAATAAATAAATTTATTTTTTGTAGCAATTTTTTATTGTGTATTTAAGTTAAAGATTAATGATTCGGTATTAAGTATGCATTTTTAAAGACAACAAAAAAATAATTATCCATTTCAAGTTTTTTTTTTTTTTTAAAAAAAAATATTTATGGATAAACATTCTCTTACTGTAATCCAGTAAGAATAGAGACTACATTAGTCTTCTTTTCTTTTACACTTTGAAAACTTTTCCCGTATAAAACGTGTTAAATATTTATACTAGATAATTCTTTTTCTGTCATACATTTTTCATCCTTTTTTTTTATCATCCTTTTTTGTTCCCCAATTAGCTGCAGGTAATTGGGATACATTTCTTTTCTTCTTTTTTTAAAAAAAGAACTGTGTTTATTTTAATACAAAGGAAAGAAAAAAGAATATTAAGACGGGATATAAAACATTAACCACAAAATAATAAAACTAAAGTGTATCAGCATTCAACAACTCAAGCGATAACAATTTTTTTTTATCCAAGACGAGAGAAGAGTTATCTTTCTTGAATTATTCCGAGAGAAACAACAACGAATGCTTCGATTTTTGCTACTCCTGAAAATGTCATTTTTGCGGTTTTTATGTTAAACTGAGGGATTTTTTCTTTTATTTTTACAAGTTTCATTCTTGTAAGCATGATTTTATTCTGTTCTCTCTATCATTTCTACTTCTTCTGATGAGACGGCGTTTTTCTCACTCCACCAACCAAAATTATTTATGAAAATACAGGGTGATTCCTAATTCATGGTACAAACTTTAAGGGTAGGTACAAGACATTGTAACAATCATTTATTGCCAGGGTGGGTATCAAGTCGATCGCAGTAGACAGGTGGACCACTAACACATGTTGGGGCGACCACCTGAGGATTAGCAGTTAGTAAATGTATACCAAAACATTTAAGATTGGTTGACAATATCTAAGTATTCTTCTGATTATAACTATGAGCAGTGTTTTAGCGTACACCTCTGCTACTCCCGCATCGTTTTGGCCCAAATCCTATACTCCGTTATGGTCTTGCAATCCTTTATAAGATACTATTGGGCCCGAAACCCGACTTTGCAGGGGGTCCTAATATTCTCCATTACGCCACTGACTACGAGCACTAACTTTAGATGAACATGTTTTATTTTTTAGTGTATAATGTTTTTTTTAATGTTTAATGTTAATGTTTTTAATGTAATGTGTATGAATTGTTTCGTAACAAATGCATCATTTGATATTATTATATTTGTGGCTATTATTATTATGTTTGTATCTTCCGTTTTGCTTTAAATGCTGTCTTAAAAGTGTATTTTATTGTTATAGTTTAAGTGTTATATTCCGTATTTATTATTAAGTTATATTAAATGTAGATTTCTATCTTAGCTCACCATACCTACGCCACTGGTGTACCGCAACACCATGAAAAAATTAGAAGTAGAGCGTACAATGGAAAAGTCTGCCCACCCTTGATTTATTGTATAGGAATTTATGGTCGCAAGTGACGTGGTGAAGTATAAATACAAAAAGATAAAAGACGAAAGGAAATACAAAGTGTTTATTGAAAGCGTCGTTGACAAGTGTAATGTTTGCAATAACTGTTCAACACATGAACTATGAAGTCTAGTTTCAGCGTACATTGCTGTACCACCCACTGGTAGTCGGAAAAGATAGTCTGATGGTTTCAAAGCTTGTACTCGCTGAAAATGGAAGACGTGTAAGCGATTTTCGTTTAACACTCTACAAACGTTCTGATGATTCACACTTTCGTGAACAACATATCGTATACTTGTCTTTGGTCTATCAACCACAACGTTTTAGATGATTTCTTCCAGGATTGAACTGCGTACAGTTTTTCGTCGATCAGCATCATCTCCGATGACGTGGAGTGAACATGTTTCACAAAGTTGACGATGCAACCGCTGAAAAATTCTGTGATCCTGCATTCGTCGATCAAGAAACTGACCGTGATACATTCGTAGCGCAGCTCTGCCGTTACCATTTGTGCGGCAGTACATGTAATGCATGTCTGCATTTTCGGCGTACATAAAGTCTCCTATCGTAGATTCAGCACAAATGCGAATGGCGCTTTCCCCTACTGCGATGCATCATGTTGAACGGCAGCTAGACACCTTCCGCCCCCTACCGGCAACGCAACCAACCGATATAACTCCATTTCTCTTTTCTTTCATTTCCTCTGCTTGCGCCTCATCTCGTCCCTTGAACCCACACCTTCCTATACGAAAAATTATTATAATGTCCTGTATCTACCTTGAAAGTTAGTACCTTTAATTTGGGATCACCCTGAATACAAAATAGATGAAGTAAACTGCGTTTTACTTTTATAATTCTGAATGATATTCTTAGAAGTAATCGAGAGATAGATCGATTTTGAAACACACCCGGTATGTTATTTTCCCTGCAGCAATTCTCTCTCTGTGGGAAAGTTGAGTTTTACAGGCAAAGTTCACTTCCTGGAGCGAACTTGGAAAAATAAGATGATGGTAACTATAGAAGATGCAACATGGATTATCAGATTTGGTGGAAAATCCGATATCGCTAAATTTGCTGTAATTGCTCACCTTGGGCACCTAGCATGCTCATCATCTTCCACTCTATCCCTTCCCCCTGAAAACCGCTTGTGCCATTCGAACACACATGCACGAGACAAAATTTTATCTCCATAAGCCTCAGTTAACATTTGAAATGTTTCTGAGACTTAAGTTTCACAAGAAACTTAATATTAATTCGCTCTATTCAGTTACATTAGACATTTTTCCGGCGGAATACAGTTGTATGTGTTTGCTTAACGTTATAGTACTCTCAAGTGCCATGATAAGCTAAGTCGAAACTGTCCACATTGGTAGAGGAGGTGTGTGGGATAACGACATCAAAACAGTTGTTGCCCACTCCCCTCTTTTTTCAAGCTACGCACTTAGTCTCGTTATTTTTGTGTCCAGCTCGTAAAAATTACAGTTAGAGAACATTATAAATAAGAGGCGTTATATGCTTCTTATCTATAACATTATCTCTTGCGTCCTTATTTTTAGCATAGAGATCGTAAGAGGGCGTTATAGATAAAAATTATCGTTTTTGAACTATTAGACGTACAGACTTGAAATCAAACAAGCATGTATATTTTGCTGAGTAGACATCCGCTAAGAAAGGATTTTATGGAAATCCACTCTCAAGGTAGGTTGCTAGAGGTTATGCGGCATATAGATAAAATATAATCCCGCTTTTGAACTAGTGAACCTACAGACTTAAAATCTAATAAGTATGCTTCTTTTGTTGAGCAGAAATCAGCTAAAAATGGGTTTTGTGAAAATAAACCCGGGTGGGGGAAAAAAAGTTGCGAGAGCATAAAGTATATTTATGTTTCCGCTTAAGAAATTTAATGTCTGGCCTTTTTAAATCAAAAGGCAAGGGCGATATACGAATGTATTACAATACAATTGAAAGCATAATTATACGAGAAAGATATATATTACTTAAAAATAGCATATTATACAACTTTATGTATAATATACCTAACAATATATAATTATTTATATCCAACAAAGTGGGCTGGTACAGGCTAGTACTAAATATTTACTCATAGTAAATATAAATTATACAGATTGAATACATAAACATAATTATCCACCAGCATTTTAAATAATAACAATTTATACGTTAATTTACACGAAAATTTCTATCAAAATAATTAAAACCTAATACCTTCGTTATTACTATCTCTTTAATGGTACCATATGAAGTGATTACAGACCCACCTGTTAAATTTTCAATATCTTCCCATCGGAAATTGAAACATACGCTTCCCATTGAAAACCGTGTTTTCAATTTAAACTGCCCTGCATATATTCAAATCTCTATTTATCTATATATGCATGACATACACAGGATAATGAATAATCAGGAGGATGAAATCAACATTTATTGTGAACTCCTAGGTAGGATATGTACTAGTAATATTGCCGTAAAATGGACATCCTATATTACACAAATATATAGTTATATTAATAGTTATGATTATTTCAACAGGTTTCGTTACGGGAATAAAGAGATGGATTCATTCCGAAGAGATAATGAATCTAAAGATGTAAGAGCCTTCAAGCCATAGTTAAAATGAATGACATTATTATTGGAGTAGGTATTGAAAACATTATCTGCAGGTAATTGTTTACTGAACTAACTTACAGCTAAGCCGTCCAGATGGGATAGAGGTTAGTGACGTCGAAGGACTCGGGTTTGAATCCCGGGAAAAAATAGGTGTTTGTACAGTAGAACGTCGTTTATCCGAACGTTTATTATCCGGAGCGTCAAATATCCGGACCAGTTTATTTTTTGTCAACTACATGTAGGTACTTTAACTTTGTAGCCTTCAATGACGACCACGGGGAGGAGATGACCGACTTTGTCCAATCGATCCCAGGATTTCAAGAACGCTATGAAGAAGATGTAGAAACCTGGATGGCCCGCGATGCAGAAGGTTGTGGATTTCAAATGCTAAATAATGACGAGATTATGACTTTCGTGCAAGAAGAATCCGACCCGGTCGACGATGAAACGGATGAAGACGAGGACAACAACAACAATGAAAGTAGCAAGGATCCATCAAATGATGAAGCGTTTTCTGCGTTAGAGACAGCTATGGAGTGGTATAAACAACAATCATAGTGCTGTCCTACTCAACTAATGGTGCTCAAGAGAGTCAGAGACCTTGCAGCGAAAAACGAAGGTGTACAATGGTACAGCGAAATATAAGTGATTATTTTCCACAATAAAGGTAAAATTGCGACATTTTGTACCTATTTTGCTTTTTCTTCAAGCCCGTTTCCTGCACGTAATGATTTTCAATATTCGTGTGGTGTCCGGTTTCATATACTGCATGGATCGCATTCAGTTTTCGGTTCCCCGAACAATCGCGTATCCGAACGGTGTCCGGTCCGAATTGATTCGGATAAACGATGTTCTACTGTAAATAACGTTTGTGTGCATAACGCTTCTAGTGTGCATGGGGTGGGCAGACTTTTCTAGAGTGCGGGCTATTTCTTATCTTTTCAAGGTGTTGCGGTCCCCTTGCGGTTATATTTATTGATTTTTATGGTATAACTGATACCTTTGTTTGAGATGTAATGTTAACTAATAAATGCAATAATTTTTTAAAAAAGTCGAACCATCCGGTATATTACTTCTACAACGTGGCCTTAGAGCTAAAACAATTGCCCACCCGTGGAATATAGAATGATAATTTCTTTGTATAATATTTACTGAATTCCTTTTAAAGAAATTGCTTATGAACTTAATCTATAACAGAAATATTTACTCCAGTTCTTTTTGGAGAACCCATTCGAATTTTTTACCTACCTCTTTGTAGTATACATTACAATTAGAGAACTACTGGAAAAACATAACAATTTACAAAATCCAAAAAAAATATTGGTTTAAAATTAAGAAATAATAAACCATCGATGCAGAGTATTAAGACAGAATGAAACATTCTAGTAAAGAGAATCTTAATTATCATTAAAATTGTGTTTCAAAAGAGAAAAATAAGGAAATTGAAACGAAGAGGCGTTGAAATTATCTCAAATAAGGAAATTCCATTTCCTGTTAAGACTTGTTTACATTCGCTAAAACAGAACAAATAATAATGAAAGATAAAAACAGCAACACGTATAACTAAGCCTCTAAATAATGTGCACGTCTCCAAAAGATCAGTTCAAACTGCAAGCCTTGTCTTGTGCACTTCTTAGCTTTCTCTCCCTTTTAAATCCGTAACGGAGAAGCAACTCTGTTATTCGGTACTCCCTTTCTCCGGTGCGAAGGGAACTTTAATGGGTTGAGCTTAAGAAATATGTTTTCGCATAGTAATCTCTCTCTCTCTTTTCTTGCTCTTCCCTTTTGAAGTTTCGGAAAGTTCCAAGTGAAATGGTGCATGCAAGACCGCTCCGTGGAGGAGTTCGCTCGAGAAATGTGTTCGTAAATTCGGAAAAATTCCTGTGTTCATTTGCTTTGTTCGGCTCCATTAAAGTAATTCGTTAGTGGAGCATGACGATTTTAAATTAAATGCGAATAATTAACCTGAATTAACTGGGAAAATGAAAGACTCGCTTTGTTGTCGGTTTCAAGTTTTGATTGCTCGGTTGGGTCCGGATTTGTACAGAGTTCAATCTAATTGCGCTGGGAGGGTGTGTGTCGAAAGAAAACATCTTGAGATCGCAGAGTTTGTTGACATAGAGTGCAATTTCCATTATTTGAAGAAAGAAGACTCGTTTGATACGTTATCTAATTATGTAAACTTGCTTAAGAATTATTGATTGAAGATCTCGTCACTCTCTATCTTACGCATTCACTCTCTCTCTCTTTTTGATCTTTCTTTCATCTCTCGGTCTCTTTTTCAATCCTTACTATTAGTTTACTCTCTCCCTATATATCTTGTTCAAATTTTCAATCGTTAATAAAATACTTCGTATTCCTCCATTCAATTTCAAATACATTTTTTAAAACTCGTAGTGGATGACACTTGATGTTAATACAGTTTTTTTCGAATATTAATTCATCAATTCTATATAATTAAGAAGACATGGTACGATTTGTACAAAGTTTTTTAATTTAACGATTTCAAAATTTTTTGGTTGCCTCCTATTTGTACGTATGATGTAAAACGGATTTTGTGCTCAAAATTTCATAAAAAACTAACCATTTAATTTCTTAAGGGAAAAACTTGAAACTTATGAAGTAATTTTAAAATGCTACTGCTCCTACAAAAATTTATGTACACGCATGAAATTTGATTTACAAGTACGTCAAACTATGTGTAACAAAAGTTGGTATGGGTTTTGTGATAACATGATTGGTATTTGTACAATACTTCTTTTTATGTATGCTTATTGAAAATTCCTTAAAAAATGTGTAAATTCTAAATTTAATTACTTTTTTAAAAAATAAGTATTGTTTTGATTGAAAAAAGAATACCAACAAGTATTCCATGTACTATTAGCAACAAGTGAAAAAAATTTCCAAGTATTAGGCACAATAGAAAAAATGCTTTAGCATTTTAAATGAAGACAAACTAGTTATTTTATCTTTCTGAGATAAATCAGTTTAAAGTTTTGATTTGGCATTGGAATGTGAATAAAAACGCTCAAAAGTTATCATAGCTCTGCGTCTTTTAAACTTAAGAGCTTTTAAAGCTTGTGAGTTTGTAGGAAAGTATATAAAAAATAATTTAGCCTAAAAAATAGATTCGATTTTTTGACTGATTTGTGGCAATTGAATCGCTCTGTGTTCCCTTAATAAACTGTAAACAACAACAACAAAAAAGTCCAACAGCATAAACACAAAGGACAATCTCTCGTTGTGTCCCTGAAGCGTAATGGATAGCGCGTTGGACTTTTAATCCAAAGGTCGTGGGTTCGAATACCACCTTAGATGGCCTAATTTCTGAGAATGTGATTTCTTTTTTACTACACTATTTTATTAGAATAATTAAATTTAATTAATGAATAAATAGTAACAAACTAAAAAAAAAAAAAGTCCAACACATATATAGAAAAGGAAATGGAAAATTGCAAGGAAAATCGCTTTCTATTTTATCACTTAATAGTGTGATTATGTCATATGTATATGCATGTTTATATTAATAGTAACTATTTAATAAAAAGTAAGAAAAATTTTTTTTTTCTTTGCTGACCTAAGTAGGAATTGACTTAAAATTTTTTTTTTATATATTACTTGTTCTTTTCAAGTTATTATGGTTTGTACAAATTCCGATCAATTCCCAGTTACGAAATAACGAATACTCAAGGAATTGTAAATGAATATTTCTCAATTTTGTACGAAAATATACAGGGTGTCCCAAAAATTTCGACCAAACTCTGAACAACCAGATTCCTCGTTGTGTGTACATAAACAAATGCTCTAAGTACTCTACCTGTTTGATCTCTAGTTTACAAGAAAAATACGGTTCATGATGATGCATGGCGGGACTCCTGTACATTTCTGTGCTCTCCAGCCTCTGGATAGGACGTAGGTTTCTATTCTATGGCCACAACGTTCACCAGATCTCACACCTGTTTATTTTTTACCTACGGGGCTGTCTGTAGCAGTGTGCAGTGTATCAAGACGTATTGACAGCACACAGATGGACTTAGTTAATCGTCTGCATGCTGCTTGTACTTCGGTGGACACCGCGCTGCTGCAACGCGTACACTCATCCATCCCACTTTGGGCTCAAGCGTTCCTCGATATGCTCGGTGGACACTTTGAACATCTATATTTTTAAGTATTAGCAAATACTGCTGTTGATGTGTCCAATACGGTCCTTGCACCGGTTGTGACGACATAATTTGTTTTTCGTAATCTATGAATTGTTCAGGTACAGTTCTTTGGACATTTTTTATGTACTCCCAACGAGGTTTCTGGCTGTTCCGAGTTTGGGTGCTGTTTTTGGGACACCCTGTATATGTAATATTCCTTAAATTTTTTCTTGAGGGATGTTATTTCATAATGGTCTCTATTCTTTCAAGTCTTCACGTGTTTGTTCATTTTTAGTTTACCCACCTAGTGAGAAGTAACCCCAACTTTATCTCCTAAAAACTGCCACGGAATCAGAGTTTAAGATAATAAACGAGAAAACTTGGAGAACGAAGATGAGTGAGAGATCACTTTGGAGGAAACTTCAAAGGAAGGCACTGGCCCGCGAGGGACTGTCTTGCCGGATATGGTGATGATACATTTGAAGGAAGGAGGATTCGATCTGTGTACCTTCCGTTCCGAACGCAAGTTCTTTATCGACCACACCAAAACGATCGTCATCGCGTGATGTTTGGTACTAGTATATATAGATATCACACCGCCACATACCCCCATGCCAGTGATTCGGCGAATAGGCGAACGAACGACACCATAATCGTGGCGAGCATGTAAGCATTTGCGTCACTTTGTGGATTGCGTCATTCATGCGTGACGGCTTGAGAATTACGTCATGTGTGAGACGGCTTTGTATGACGGCTTAATTGCATCATTTGTGTCTGATGGCTTAGTGTGACGGCTTAAATGCGTCATTTGTGTCTGACGGCTTAGTTGCTTTTGCGGTGGATAGATGGCGCCACGACTGCGGCGCGTGAAGGGTGCGGTTCGTTTGCACGATCAAAGTCACCAATGAAGGAAGGAAGGATTCGATCTTTGTACCTTCCGTTCCGTACTCAAGTACTTTATCGACCACATCAAAACGATCATCATCGCGTGAAGTTTGGTACTAGTTTATATAGATATCACACCGCTACACATTATATAAATTTTAAGCCATTGTTATTTTTAAGCATATTTTTAGCATTTAGCTACTGAAAGATTGATTAAAGCTACTTTTCTAAATGATGAATCAAGATGCTTTTTTCACGAGTGAGTGAGAGTTGTGTATTATGTCGCACTATAATGCAACACGTCAGCCTTTCGCAACAAGCCTCGAATTTTTGAACCATGGTCAAGTGACAAGAGCTGGTACACCCCTCTCCTAACTACCACACCACACCAATGGGAGGAGACTCAGTCACGACAGATGTAACGTACATTGGCCCTCTACACCATGGATCTTCAGTGGCAGCAGAACTCGAACCTGCGACACAGTGACGTAACGGAGAGTATTAGACCCCCTGCCCTTCAAAGTCAGAAGTAGTGCCCCAAGCCAGATCTTACAGATAGTGTCATACTTGTTGTCAGTCAGTTTTTGGACCCCTAGAATCCGCCCCCCCCCACTATGTGAGGGTGTACGTCACGTCACTGCCGCAACACTTTGGCCATGAGTTTGTGGCCATAACCACTAAGCTACCACGGCCCTAATTTTTTCTTCGTAAAACACAAAATGAGTAATTGTTGTTGTCATTGTTACTTATGCCGCCTAATCGACAGTAACATCAAGGCCCACGAAATTCATCGTGGCAAAGGGCTAGTTGGACACCTGTCGTTATCCGTAGCTTTGAGCACTATTCAGGTGACAGTACGATTTGGCTCGGTTGGATCCCAATTTAGATGGATTCTAGTGGTGATCAGAGGTCTCCCTTCCCCTTCCTCCAACCTCGCGAGAGGACTTGCGGCTCGACGGCGTTTTAAAGTACCCCCATGCAGCAAAGGCTTTATACATTTACAAACATCCCTGCCTTCTCCGGGATTCTAACCCAGGTCTTACGGCACAGCAATCAGCGACGCTGACCACTATTTCGGATGGGCGGCAAATGGGTAATTACATAATAAAGTCACAAGCGAATATAACATTACCGATAAAAATATTTTATAAAAAACGATTTTTGTTTATATGTAAGTTTCGATAAAAACTCTTGGTTGTTATTAACTTTTCTAAACTTTTCCCCATTATGCCGAAGGGAACAACAACAACAAAACTCCATTTATTCAATGTCCAACCAGGATGCATTACAGAAAAAGAACAATCATCCTGTTAAAAATCCCTACACCGACTTCTTAATTGCTGAACCCTATTACAAACCACAACTCAAAAGAACACAGAAACATTACTCAAAAAGAAACGTCACCTCTGAAATCCAGAACTACCCCAATCTTACACCAGTTTCGCAGCCGACACCATTGACCTCCCCCAAATACAAGATTCCACCCTCCCCATTTCTTTATTACGTGGCACGGGAGGGGGGAGGGGAGTAAAAGTGAAAGATGGAGGTGAATTAGACGAAAAGAAGCAGGACTTACTTTCTGCGGGTACTATAATAAAGCGGCACGCACTCTGTAAAAACGTGAGATAGACCCCCCTTTTCATGTGCAAATGATATCACGGCCTAGCACCTTAGAGGTGAAAACTTCTCTCTTCCTTTTTAGAAGGGGGAAAAAGTTCTTTTTGCTCGCGCCGAAAGAACATTGGAAAGGGGTGGTGGAAGATTATTTAAGAAGCTCACATTCCGAGCTTGTTTGAGTGAGTCGTGTAAGCTCTTTTCACGGCGTTGGCAAAGAGTAGCTGGATATGTCCTTTTGATGTATATCTAGACAGAGGAATTTTAAATATGGATGGAAATTTTGGGAGAAATTCTTTGGGGGTCCTTTGCTGTTTATGAATGCAGAAATTAATGACAGGAAGGATAGCAAGGTATTGTTATGTGCGGATATAATATCAAAATAAAGTTTGCAGTTTAATTATAATTGCTTAAAATTGTACATAATAAATATACAGTGAAAGGAGGGACAAACAAGGGATATTGCACAAAAACCCAACAACATATATTTAACAAAATCAAGTTTATTAGACTGCATTTTATTTATATATATATGTATATATGCATGTATTTAATGAAACAAAAACATTCACAAGAACGGAGTGAATTTAATGCAAAATTCAGCAATACCAAACTGTTTACTGATTTTCGTTTTTGTCTTCTGCTTTTCGATTCCTACTATTAGCTCACACTCTCTATTTATTTATTTATCTTGGTGGAATTTTCAATCGTTAATAAAATACATTTTAAAGCGCTCAACTGAGCTGAAATTTTATATACATGATTATTTTGGATGGCAATACAATAATTTAATTATAATTAATAAAAATTAATTGATTAAAACTAATTATTTAAAGAATTGCGAATACACACACAGCCACGTTGACGACTTAGCGACCTTTTTAGCGACTTGTGTCAAAACTTGAAAAGGTTTTTTTTCTCACGTTTTAAAGCATTCAGTCCAACTGAAATTTTATATAGACGATTGTTTTGGACGACAATAGATACTTAAATGATAATTAATAAAAATGAATTACCACTTAATGTTGTGATTCTGTCATATGTTTATACATATTTATATTAATTGTAACTATTTAATAAAAAGTAGCTAAAATAAAATTTTTCTTTGTTGATTTAAGTAGGAATTGACTTAAATTTTTTTTTTATATTACTTGCTGATCAACAGCATTAACTCCTTCAGGACCATGATCACATATATGTAATCACTTCAGTTAACACGGTGTCAGGAGTGAAATTGCGTTTTTCTGATTCTGAGTCCGGTTCTGATAAAATTTAAAGGGTAATTCTGTCATGAATTATTCGAATATTAATTAAATGTAAACAAAACAGTTTAGAGAGCATCTCCTCATAATTTTGAGAGCAAACTATTTATTTGAAAACGAAATTCACAGCCTTTCATCCCTTCAGCAGGTCAATAAATGAATATCAAGCTCATTGGGAACTAAACACTGGGGTTTTTGGATCAGACTGACCACCTGATCGGAACATCTGCTCATGCACCTCAATGCCCAAGATCACGAAAACTGAAATGGGCGCAGTAAGCCTTGGTCATCATGGGCTGTTGCGCCACTGAATTTAGTTAAGATAAATTATTAGTATTAATATTTGGAAGAATCTAATAGAGACCTAAGATATTTAAAATTCAAATACTGTTCTTATTTTGAACCATGCAAATAAAAAAAAAATTTCACTGTCTCTTCTTTTCAAAAACGTTAGGAACTTATCTAATCGATACTTATATTCAAATATTTTCACAGGAAAATGTGGGACTTAGAGGAGTAAGGTGACAGTTAAGGTGACAGTTCACAAGTGTATTTTTCGTTACTTGACTTAGATTCAAAATAACAAAGTTTACCTGCCAATAATCTTTACGTAGCTCTCGTCAGGGATTTCGCGTCAGACTGACAACCTGACCGAAACATCTGCTCATGCACCTCAGTGCCCAAGGTCACGTATACTGAGATGGGTACAGTAGGTCTTGGCCCTCATGGGCCACTGAGTTTAGTTTAGTTTAACTGACAAAGCATGGCAATTCAGAAGTCAACCTCTTTCAAGACTTCCACATCACACTAAGGGATTGTGTTTTCTAACATCGCACTAAAAGGCAACACGAGGGCTATTGGCAACGAACAGCGTAATTTGGAACCCCGATAAAGTGACGAGGGCGACTCCAAAATAGACATCCCCCTTTTTAAGCTTCCGCATCACTCCAACGTAAAGACATAGAGCAAGACAGATAAAAAAAATGCTTTAACCCTTCTACAAAGAGGGGTTTAAAAGGTTGAAATAACAGAGAATCTCAAAATAAAACGAATTACAGTCGGACCTCCACATTACGATCCTTTATATTTCGAATTTTTCTATATAGCGAACTTTTTCCTGGAACCAAGAACATTTCACGATTTTCTTCGTAAAATAACCTCCCAATAGCGAAGTGCATTTTCTATATAACGAACTTTTCCTCTTGTGATTCGATTTTTTTTCTTCCTATTTTTAAAGTATTTCTGTAAGTTATTCTCTTTTTTAACACACTCTATGACGGTCATAAATCTTGAACTGCTTTTATTAGATGTCTAACTCTCCCAGAGCAGCAGAATTCTGGGCATTTCATCCAAGTGCAGCCTTAAATCCCCATTGTCCAGTTCACTGTAACATCTCCCATATCCCCTTTCACCCTCAATGGAGCTGTCTCGTGTCCCCGTGTCCTTGAACTAGTTTCAGTTCATTTGTAATGTTGATCAGTCGTACTGGTAACTTCATTTCTTGTAGCTCGAAAATGTCAAAACGTTAAGTGCTTG
Source organism: Trichonephila inaurata madagascariensis (assembly GCA_019973955.1). Classification (NCBI taxonomy): domain Eukaryota; kingdom Metazoa; phylum Arthropoda; class Arachnida; order Araneae; family Nephilidae; genus Trichonephila; species Trichonephila inaurata. The sequence continues at coordinate 31,664 of BMAV01001202.1, forward strand.
AGCATCAAAGAAAAAAATTTAACTCTTCAGGAAGTGAATAAAGGCGTCAAGAAACTTTCCTTGCAGTTTTTCTTTTTTGATAGATAAGATATATAAAATAAATATATATTAATTTATATAAAGGTGTGAATAATTACTTTTTTTAATACATACTGCTTATGAATTTAAAATTTGTTTTATGTGGTTTATCAGGAAAATTGAAAGATGAGCTCTATATAACGAATTTTCCATATAACGAACTTTTTCTCGGGATTTAGCGACTTCGTTACATAGAGGTCCGACTTTTCTTAATCGTTTTATAAATAGTGATAATGTTTACGAAATAAAATATCATTATTGTATGCTGGTAATAAATATTCGACCCATAAACTAAACCCAACTCAAAATTCAGTCGTCAGACAAAAAAAAAAAAAAAAAAAAATTCGACCTACCAAATCCATTCCTTTATCCTAAAGCGATGGGGGTAGAGACCCTTTATTATAAAACACACACATATAACTCCCCAAGATTTCTGGGATCTGACTTTCATAGCGTCGATGCAAAACTCGCCAAGTAAAGGGGTAAGGACAGAAGAAGAAAAGGGGAAAAATAAACAAAAAAAAAAGGGAGAAAAAAAGGGATTCTGAAAGCGGAGAAAATTGCGACTTGCTGTCTCCAGCAGCGAGTGTTTTGCATAAACTACCATCTGGCAACATTACCATATAAATATCAGCATCGTAATTCAAGGCCTGAATAAAAGGACAGGGAAAAAAAAAAAAGGGAAAAAGCGAGACGCGAGAGGGAAAACGAAGAGGGGCGAAATGCAGGAGGAAGGAAGGAGAAATCAGGCACGGAATAAGAGATAAGGCCCAAAATCAAATATAATGCGAGACACCCCCCACCAACCCTCCCCCCTTTCTAAAATGAAAGGGAAAAAGGAGGCTTTATCTATTGCGGAGACTGAACTTTTAAAGTAATTATTTATAACTTCGCAAGACAGGCTTATAACTCGTCCTGAGTATTTTAGGGTGGAAGGGAAAGTCAATTTCTTTTGCGAGGGTGGACAAGTAGTATCAGATTCGGGAATGAATATTAGATCGGAGTTCGAAACGACTTTTGAACGCTGCAATATGATTTTCTTCGGAAGAAAAGGGTGAGATGAAAAGGGTTTGACAGCGCTGATGGGCGTTTTGCATAGAAAGCACATTTGCTAAGAATCCAACAATGTAATAACATTCGCTGATATTTGCCAAGCGTTTAGGAGAAAAAGAAAGTATATGAGATGATTTGATTTATGCTTATTCCTAGGAGTGAATGGAAATTGAAATAGAATAAAATATACTATAAGAAATGAGAATGCAAAATCAAATAGCTGTTGTAAGCATATTAAAAATACACTTTTTTATATTCTGTATCAATGTCATACTTATAAAGTTTGAGTAAATGTGACTGTCATTTCTCAACTAGGACCCATAGAATCTTTGAGAGGTTCACGAGTGCAAAAAATTCTGTTCCGTGGACTATAATGTGAACTAAAGACAGGGACGTCTTAAGATTTTTTGAGGCCCTGAGCCAAGAGAAATGTACACGTATAGAGAGAGACAATACTCGGTACGCATAAAGAGAGATTTTCAACATCTTAAATGGGAAAATTTTTGGATATACACCTTACAGCCCTGACTTAACACCAAAGGATTTTCACTTATTCTCGAAAGTAATGGAATATTTGGATGGAAAACAGTATATGCAAATGATGATTTCAAATAAAAAGGGACCCTATTGGTTCAAATCTTCGGCAGCTGAAGAGCTGAATAATATAAATATATCGTTTGAGATAAACAAGTAATATAAATTTTTTTAGCGTCAATTCCTACTTTGTTAGAAAAATGTTCTGGCGTCATCTGTTGCAGCTTGTTGTAACTACGACAGAAATAACGCAGAATAAATTTAAAATTTAATTAATGGTTTAATATTTGAAAAAAACTGTATTAACATCAAGTGTCATCCACTACAAGTTTAAAAAAAATGTATTTGAATTTGAATGGATGAATAGAGAGGGTTTTATTAACGATTGAACATTTGAACAAGATATACATTTATATATATAGGGAGAGAGAGAGAACTAATAGTAGGAATTAAAAAATATGTGGTTTGAGGTAATGGTCCCCAAACAATATATTTTTAAAAAAAAACACAATTAAACATAATAATGCTTATTAATTTGTACTTTATTTCTACTTTTTTTTTATAAGTATTCAATCCCCTAACAAAAATTTATTTTGACGGCAAATAATTCAGCTAATCAAAGCAACTATAAGTAAAACATGCATTTATTTGGCAGTGAATAATAAAACAACCTAATTTTTTAGCCTTTTCTTTAGAATTTAATGAATTAAGCAAAATAATAATAATATAGGATGCTCAAAAATAGTTTTGGAATTTCCAAAGAGGGGAAAAACACATCTCCATACTTTTCACAAAACTCATCCTTTCAAACATATGATACATGGATACAATATTAAAAGGATGCTTAAAGTAAAATTGTTAAACAATAAAAACAAACAACAACAAAAAGAATCAAGGAGAAAAAAAATGGCCCTTTAGGTATAAATTCATGAACCTATAGCTAAATAGAAAGCTTAATACCTGGTAAATATTTGTTTAAAAAATACATCTCTAATTGTAAATAGATAAAAAAATATTCTATTTGAAAATGTATCCAAAAGCAAGAAAATAGTTCAACACAAAACATTGTGCTTAAAGATCGCTCTAAACAAGTTCTAACAAACAACTTCCAAAACATGAACGTGTAGTGGAAGACATATTGGAGAAAAAACACATTCAATAAGAACGAAACGACACTTTTTGAACAATTGCATGTGATCTTCTTTTTCAAATTGCTCCAAGCCAATGAAAAGAAGCAAAAACTTCAAAAATACATAAAAGAAATGAAACGATAAGGAAAGAAATATAGAGTGTTATCTTGATTGAAAACTATTTTTCGATGATGTATAAAGGAAAGCAATAGAAATGACACTGGTATTGAAAATTATTTATCAATAAAAGCTTTTGAAGGGAGAAAAAAAAATTACAAATAGGAATCTAGAAGCTACAAAAGCACAACTGTTTCTTATATATTTTAAAGATCAAAATATCTTTTTATTAGTAAAAGATCTGTAGTTTTGTTTACAATAATAATATGCAAATTATACAATCTTTCAAAAATATTTCCAAACAATTACATCTTTATCAAATAAGTTTTTCAAAGTTGGTTTTTTCTTTGTTTTATTTGTTTGAACGTCATATGTCATGATTGATTGATTTTTCAATTGCATTTAGAAAGAACATGAAGAAAATTGACGACGAAACTTTTAATTCTGAATCCCAGTCAAGGGACGAGGAAGACACTTAAGATTTCAAACCACTCTCTAAACCTCCACACTACAACAATGAGTGAGAGTTATATTTTCACCACACTATAAAGCTGTATGAGGGCTACTGGCAAGGGACTCCATAATTTTGAACCATGATCAAGTGACAAGGACGACACCTGAGCTGGCATCCCTCCTCTCCTAACTTCAACACCACACCAACGAGGGGATGTTTTAGCCTCGACAGATTTAACCTGCATTGCCTTCCCCCAACACGGCGGGTCTGAAGCGGTACCAAGTTCGAACTCATGAAACGCCGGTCACGAGTCCGTAACCTTGACCACTTGGCCATCCCGCCGTGTCGAAAGGCTGATACATGTTAAATCTAGCTAGTCTCAATTACCTCCCGTTGTTGTGGTATGGTAGTTAGGAGAAAGGTATTCTAACTCAGGTGTTGTCTTCTTCAATCGATCGAGGTTCAAAATAACGAAGTCTGTTGCCAACAGCCCTCGTGTTGCTTTATAGTGCGACCTTACTCTAGAGCTCTCTCTGATTTTTTCTACGTTAAAAAAATATTAATTTCCATAAGTTTTCCTCATAAGTTTTAAAGTGAATATGTGAGGGAATATTAACGTCACATTGTTCAGCTACTCGAGGGTTTTTGGTGACAGACTTTGTAATTTTGAATCATGGTCAAGTGACGAGGACGATACCTAAGCTGGTACCCCCTCATCTAACTTCCACACCGCATCAACGGGAGGACGTTTGAGTTCTCAGAAGATTTAACGTGCATCGCTCCCCTACACGACGGGTCTTTAGCGGTACTAGGCTTGAATTCAGGATACGTCCACCATGAGTCCGTTTAATTGACCACTAGGCTGCAGCAACCATAGTGTGGTGTGGTAGTTAGGAGAAAGGGATTCACATTCAGGTGTCATCCTCCTCACTTAATCGAGGTTCAAAATTACGAAGTCCGTCACCAATAGTACAAGTATTGCTTTTAGTGCGAGTGCTCCCTCTCTCTTTTTTTCTACTTAAAAAAATATTTTTTTCCAGTAAACTTTCTTCATAATTTTTAAATATTGATTTCTTATAAATATCTTGTTTTCCATAAATAAAAGAAACAAGTAATATAAAAAATAAAAAAAAAAAACTAAGTCAATTCCTACTTTGGGGGGAGGCATCTGTTACAGCTAGTAGTAACTTCGTCAGAAATAACGCAGAATAAATTTAAAATTAAAAAATAAAATTTGACTAATGAATTAATATTTGAAAAAAACTGTATTAACATCAAGTGTCCTCCATTACTAGTTTAAAAAAATGTATTTGAACTTCAGTGGATGAATAAAAGTATTTTATTAACGATTGAAAAATTGAACAAGATATATAAATAAATAAATATATATATAGAGAGAGAGAGACAACTAATAGTAGGAATTGAATAACAGAACCATTAAAATACTTCGAAGCAGCGTGAAAAACACCTTAATTCCAACTAATTCACACAGAAAAACAAAACCAGCATTACCCACACATACACAGGAATGAGACCGAAAAAAATCTGACCGAAAGCCTCAAAATTCCTCAGTACGCAGGTGTGCCAAGCATCGCCTCGCAATGTGGATCCCCATATCGCATTCCATCATCAATCATAACAGTGTGGGTGGTGGGTGGTAGCGAGCCGGGACGGAGCGGCTCATAATTACCCAGCAGAACCGAAACTTTTCCCACAAAAAGAAACCGCGAAAGCAACGATTACAATGAAAAAGAAGTTAATTACCACCGATTATGCGAGCAACCTACTATTTTTTTCCCTTTTTTCCTCTTTCACCCCTCGCGAACAGGACTGTCGTTTCTATTACCTCCCCAATTAAGAAAAGGGTAGAATGACTGACAAATAACGTGCGATTATGCAAGAAAGGGGGCGCGGCCCCCTCGGAGCAAAGACAAAGGGAAAAAAACATAATACGAAAGGGGGTTTTCGCCAAGATCCAATGAATAATTTATAGTAAATAATTAACGGTGCATTAGACAGGGACTTTTTCTGTTTGGCGAGTTATTGGTGGGTTGGTGATCTTTAAATAAATTTCTCTCGACGTGCTAAGATTAATCGGATCAAAGTGACACAAAGGGGGATCTTGAGGGAAGAAGTGTTTGAACGCGCTGAAGGGGGGGGGGGTGGTGGGAACATTTCACCTGAAAAGTTCGAATTCTCGTTTAATTAATTATTAATGACAAGTAATGAATATCTTACGCTGTCGTCCAGGCTTTGGAATTATCTCAACGCGAAGGAATCTCCAGCAAAAGTGATGTTTGTAATGAAATAACGGAATGACTGCTGGAAAGAATGTTTTAATCGTTAATTTAAAGTTGAAGATGAGTTTTCGGGAGTTAATTTATAGATGTAGTACCATATAGAGACGCAAGTGATGTAAATGGAAGGATGAAGCTATTTAGAGTTTAAATGGCGGAACATATGCTTGTTGAAAGTCATTAAGATTACTCCTAGAGGCAGTAATATTGTAATACAATATTGCTAATAGAGAATGCAATATTGGACCAAAAACTCAATTTCAGTATTCGGCACTTTTTAGATCTTATTACCGGGATATCGGTTTTAATACCGGCTGTAGAAATTTTTGAAAAAGAAAGAAAACATAGGCGTTTCTTTGTTTTATTTACCAGTTTTAGTAGAGAGTGTAAACATCACAAAAAATAATTTGTAACTTATAAATTGCAACAGTATATAAAGAATCACAAAAAAGTGTAAAAATCACTATTCAGTCTGTGGTAGTATTACATATTTTTGAAGTTTGATCATAGAAAAAATAATGCATCAATTGTACTGTCATTAAGCCTGGAACGTAATTTTGTGCAAAAATTACCAGCTGTCGAAGACGATCTTTCGACATTTATGCTTGTTGGTGGTACTGTTAGCAATGTGCGATATACTATTTCTAAGTATTTACCTCTAAATCCCTCATCTTTTTTCAAATAAATCAATTTCTCGTCGGATAGTTTTGGATATAGCTGATTTCTGTATTATATTTTGGTTTGGTGAATTTTTTTAGCTATCGCTAATTCTCTAATTTTTGTTCAAGAGACAATTCCTTTTCACTATCGACATTTGTGTCATCATCATCTTCGATAACTGTACCGAATTCTTCTGAATGTAGATAGGTTTGTGGGTAAAAAATTTTAAGAAAATTTACCATAAACTTGATCAAATTTGAACTGATTAGTCTCTTTTCATCTTTTTCGTTTTCATTTTTAAAATCATTATAATTATGTAAATACCATAGGACAATTTCGATTTCGGTATGCCTGTGCTATTTTTCAATGTAATATGTAATTCTCCAGATAGTGATGTATGCTGTTTTTTTAGTGACTGCAACATAAAATTTATTGTTTCAACCTTGTTTACACAAATATGAATATCAGACAAAGTATCCTGCGCGTGCGCTGTCTTGATTGTACCATGTGACTTTATACTCACAGTCTAATTAATTTCGCCCGTTAGGGAAACATAAAAACAAAAACGTGTACTATTTTGCTATGTTGGCGATCCCTGAACATATAGCGGAGACAATTTTAAAAATTTCTAATAAATACCGAAAAAACGGTATTTAAACTTGCGAATACCAGCATTACAAAATTGTACAAATGGCTCAAAATTTCGGTATCTCGGTATTTCAGGTAAAGGATGAGGAATGTATCTAATGATATTGAATTAAATGGTGAAAGGGTGCTTATGTTAACTGTTATTACAACTACATGAGCTTTACACGAAACGTAATTCCATAGATTAGTACCATCAACTTGCTTATAGGATAAATTAATATTTTGTAAATAATGTATCTAACTACAGTGATTAAAAAAAAAACTCCTCATACAAGAATAATTTTTTCGATAGATACTGCATCCTGAATTGGAATATACTTTACAAAAATATTTAAGAAAACATCAGAAACAGAATGAAATAAAATGAATTATATTTCAACGGTTATTAAAAGGTTAATATCAAATTGTCTGATCCAAGAAAGAGATTTAAAACGAATTTTGTTACTTATGTACAATAGCATCCACCAATTTCATCACATCGAAAGATGTTGCCAAATGTCACACTTTGCAGCCAATAGTAGAAAACTGTTTCCATCATGTTCTAACACCATAATGAGTGTGGAAAATAACAATAACAGAATTTGGTGGTGTTTTTTGAATTGGCCACATCTTTTGATTTGAAGAAATTGGTCGACTGTATCATAGGTAAATACTCCAATTTTTAATATCTACGTAGGTAAAATGTGCGACTGCAACTAATCACAACTATTTAAACAGCACATTTATGTAGGGAACTAAGAATACGCAATGCGACAAATATAAGTTAGCTGTATATTACGATACTTTTTAGGATAGCAAACATAAAACTTACCTTTGTTGCTAACAACAACAGAGACATTTAGAGTTCCTTCTTTCCCAAATTCATCGGTTTGCATTAATGGTACACTCGTAACATAATCAACAGCAGAATTATTTTCCAATAAAACACGCCATTTGTAGAGTAAGGAACTCTTTCCAGAAGGAATATTTCCTGAAAGAAATGAAAAAAATGTTGCTCAGTTGATATTACACAATGCAAATAATAGTATTTTCACCCTCTTTACTGCTTTTAATGTAAAGCAGTGCTTCTCAGACTTTCAATATTTGCGACCCAATATTCAATCATAATTTTCATGATGCCCATCCCAAACTATACAATAATAATATATTGAATTAAGTAATAATATACTTTGATGCTAAAGCTATAATACTACTTTAACCTCTTAAGTTAACCACCAGCGTATATAAGCGTCTCGCTCAGCCAGTGCATTAATTGCCCGGGACGTATATATACGTTTTTCCGAAATGCGATCTTTTCTCTGCACTGCTATCCATAAAATTATTCCGAAGGTTTTGTAATGCAATAAAAGGTTCTTGAAAGAGTTTGCGACAGAGTACTTATTTCAGAGCACTACCTTCCCCACCAAACCAAACGCATACACTCGCCTACGTGTTGAACGGTGGCATTGGGTAGCGAATCACGTAATTTTTAATCGGCATTTAAGGGATAAATTATAAACCGTACAAATTATCAATGTAAGTGTTAATATATGTATATAATTTTATATATGACAAACTCATGGGGTCACTAGTAATTATTAACCCTCTAGCTGGGTAGTGCTACGTCTGCTACTTGTACTTTGCCCGTGGAAATCGCGGGATCCGCAGGGAGAGGGTTAAACTTGTTCTTAGTATTGTTAAATTAAATATAAAATACATTGTGTGCAGTACTGATATATTGTTAAGTGGATTATATCAGTACAAATGTGTATTTTATTTTTTTTATTATGTCAATGTATTTTGCTTGTTTACTTTCAGTAAATTGATAATTTTTTTAAAAATAATCTTTTGTTTTTAACTTTCGAATATACTGACGCCCCTTTTGAAGGGATATATCACGCCCCTCTAGGAGGGCGCGCCCCACAGTTTGAGGAGCGCTGATGTACAGTGTGGGATTTTAATTCTTTAAGATTACTTTAAATACTGATCGAATGATTTATCGGTAATTAACGCGAGAGTGGATCCTTAAGGTATCCGACTACCCTAAAATCATGATTTTTTTCAAAAATGGACAAATTTGTTTTATGATTTTATTTTATGGACCATCTTATTAGCTTCATAAAAATACCAAGATTTTTGTTTTCCACTCACTAGAACAAAAACTACAAGTGTTTTAACTAAAGAAGATGCCATAACTTTACACAAAATGTCAAACTTTAAAATGCGTTTTACTCGAAATGTGTTTTTTTTTCGAAAAACTCAAACGCGGACAGTGATTTCTCAAAAGGTTTTGAAAATAATTTAATGAAACATTTTGTAAATGTTTTGTATAACAGTAGAAGTATTTTGTTCTTCAGATTTATCAATCACTGTATTATTTCAAAATTTACAGTCCTTTATGTGAATATAATCACTGTTTTTTTAAACAATTTCATATAGTCACTAAGATAGAGGTCTCTAGTTTTTGTAAAAATTAAAATATCTATTATCCTGAAGGTCATTTCAAACATGAATAACAAAGTAACACATTAAAATTGAAAAATTGAGAATTCGTTCGAAACATTTTTGTACAGAGTGGGCCCTGTTTATGTAATTTTTTGTACATTTTTACCAGTTTTTTCCCATTTTAATAATAATAAATTTTTTTTTGTGTTTTCAATTTTACGATTTTTTGCTTAAAATATACTAAATAAACCTAAAAATCACAAAAAAAAAAAATCCCCGTATCTTCATTTTTTCAAAAAAAAGTTGTCGCAAATAGTCGGATACCTTAAGAGACTTAATGGATCAGAATGCATTAATATGAAAGTAGGTAAATAAATGAATAGTAATTAATAAAAAATATATAAACTTTTACGAATAAATAACGATGGATAAAATGTTTAACAATTTGTTAGCCACAAGCTCTAGTCACTGCATGCCAGTCCTTGCGGAATATTAACTAAGAAATTATTAAATTATTACAACACTTGGTTGCAAAGTTAGAAGACAAATCAACGATTTCCAGAAATACCGGTATGATCACGAAAAAAATGGCAAAGGGCACAAATATATATATATTATTTTACTGTCTGATGTTCCATCCACGTGGGATAGGTCTAATTTTTCAACACGGCTCTGTTTTTTCTATAATGTCGAAAATTTCTGCTGTACAGGGATGGATCCATAAAGTATTGCTTAACCCTAAAATCACTGGCCTATTTCAGCCAACAGCTTTAGAAATCATAATAGGTCTCTGTTTCAGTCCAAAGATTCTTTTGTTATCTTCAATTTTAATAGTTCCACATCTCTGTTTATTGTTTTGTTGTCAGTTTTTATTCAATTTCAGTACAATATTTTTTTGCACCATTTATTTTCTTGATAAGTTTCTTAAAATCCAATTTCTTTCTTTTTTTAGCCTTGTTGTAGGAAGTACAATTTCGTCTCTTATTATTTTATATTGTTTTATTACACTTTACATATATATAACGCATATTCTGAAACACTTATGCATTCTGCATGAGAACAAGAAATTTAATTCGATATTAATTACATTAAATTTACTACCGCAACAAGTAATCGAAAGATAAAGTTCTACACTCTGCTCCAACTAAAACAAATCTTACGGAATGAAAACTGATAAGGTACTTTATTACGCTTAATAATCATTGATAACATTTCCTTCCCACTGTTAAAAACGACAAAACCCAGAGGGGGAGGGGTTATCATTTACTGTTACAGTATCTAGCGACACAATTACCTTTCATCAAAGTGGAACCCAGCATTGAAGCCTTTAACAAAAATTTATCCTCCATAGGATGAACCCATTCCATTCACACAAGATGGAAGGGGCATGAGAGCAGTTTGCGTAATGAAATTAAGGACACACAGTAACGACACAGTTTGGTAGTCAAGAGGGGGGCCTAGCTTACCATCTGGTGGGATCAGGTGTAATTGGCTGCTTCTAATTACCCAGCGATGTAGCACGAGCCGCAACAGAAAGTCCACATTTTCCCGTGGTAATCGGGCCATTTGCCCTTGCGACTTCCTCTACACTGCTGCTCCACCCCCTTTTAAGAAAAGGCAATTTCCAGCCCAGAGATTAAACCTAACTATGATGGTTGGAAAATTCGGAAAAGGGTAATTTATTTGCTGCTAGATATAAAGGCGGCACTGCAATATTTTAGCGTTGTCGAATTTTCCGGGCCAAGGAATTTTAAGTTATAGCGCTTCTCCTCGGTAAAGTTTAAGTTATTGCGTATCAAGCGGAACTCTCTAGTTTATTATATTACTTGTTTTTTTTTTTATTTCCTCTCTCCCTTCCTCCCTCTCTTTTCGTTTCGCTTCGGTTTTAAGATTGCAGAATAGCGTGAATGTGAATTTTGTAATATTTTAAGATTGTCGTTTTAATAGATAACTGCAATTTAGAGGCTCGGCAGAAAATCGGGTGGCCTGATATTTTATGTCTGTTTTAGTTTGTAGTTTGTTGCAAAGGGGGTGTAATGTAGTTTATGTGCAGTATGCCGATGTTTCGGTTTAAAGTAGTTGTCTCGTGAAAATTAAAAGTGGATGGGAATGAAAAATATTGCATGTAGCGGGCAGATTTTTTTTTTAAAGCATTTAATTTAAACGTATTTTTTTTTAAAAAATCAAAATTCGTGATGCGTTTGCGAAATAAAACTTCTCCTCGAAAGGAAGTTTAACAGCGTAAAATAAACCTTAAATGTTCACATTTGTATACAAAAAGACGAAACTGAAATTGTTACAAAAACTACAGTTGTAATCTCTCTGAACTTCTATGTTCATATTCCCTCTTTCTCGATCGTGGTTAGGTTATTTTCTTATAAAAGAAAACTTTCCAGTTAATATAGGTTGACGTGTAAAAAAGTAAATTAGATTTTTTTTTGTTTTGGTAAGTATGTTGTTACGTTTGAGAAAAATATTGGTAGCGTGATATTTATTAATTTAAATATTTGGTTTATTTACGTTACAGATATTAATTACCGTATATATATGGAAGATATTAAAAGATTGGTTCTTTAGAGTCCAAATTCTGATATTTGTGTGGGAGGAGATTACATCCATCCTGTTCGAAGTTTTCTCTAGAGTCTCGAGATGGTAGCGGTCGACCTCTTTATCCTCAAGTTATATCCGACTCGTGGGTGGAGTAGGGAGTTTCTCACGGTGTCAAGGGTTCCCGGGCCGTTGATCAAAGACAAGACCTCACAATATTTTAAGGGTACACGTGTGCATAGGAACGTGGTTATCCTATCCACAAAAAGAAGCCTCTTTTCATCTGTGTGGAAGGAAAACATTACAATGTGTTTTAAAAGTAAAGTTCTTTATTACATTCACAAATCAGAAATCAAATACTGATTGCTAACTCAATTCTGAATGAAAAAAGATACGTAATATTTTCATTAAAGGTAAAACAATAAAATTTTCTAGGAAAAATCTGTTATTCAAGTACTGTTAGCTTAAAATACAATAATAATAAAAAAGAGAAATCACTGCAATCGTTAAAAAAATTTAATAAGAAAAAATCATTTTATAAGGATAAATTAATTTATAGAGAAATTATTTATGTTAAAAGCTAATATAAAATTAAACAAAAAGAAAAAAGAAAAGAAAATAGATACTCATTGAGATAAATATTTTTCTATCAAATTTTGAGATTGTACATAATTACATAAAACTTATCAAAGATAAATATTCCCATTTATAAAAAAAAAAAGCTTATAAATTTTGAATACTTGAAAGGGTACTGTGGCAAAGATCATTTGCAAGCCTAGAGAGAGTACTCATTTAAATATATGATGGGAACGAGTGACTTTGGCAACAAATTTGTTTACCATAAGTCGCCAATTCACCAAGTTTGGCGATAAAGATAAATATCTCTACAAAAGTGCCGAAGATTGTAAGATGATTATTTACCGAGAAAATTTCTTAAAGTTATTTGTAACATTCTTCTCAGTCTGTATAAGAAAGATACAAGAATAACATTAGAGTCAAACATTTGACAGCGATTGTGCTTTACACTTGACTTATGTTGAAATCGCGATTACGGATTTATATTACTTTAGTCAACACTTGTTTGATTTTTGCATGTATGTTATTGTGTAGATTTATATGACTTTCATTTGTTTCCTGTTAGATGAAGATGCAATCACTAGAAAAATGCAACATAAGGATTTTAATCTTAAAGAACCTGCTTGCTCATTCTACTGATCTCTCCGGCATTTAAAAGAAGATCAATCACATGTAACAATATAAATATTATTGACAAAAAAAAAGAATTAAAATTTTGTACTAAAAAAATCAACATTTAGATAAAACATAAAAAAGAAGCACACACATGTTTAGAGTCATATTCCTTACAATAAATACACTCAGACACCGATTTAACGAACCCCTATTAAACGAATTTCGCGATTTAAAGAATTTTGCAGTTTCCCCTATTAAAATTGAGGCTCTCCCCATATTTAACGAAAAATAAACCCCGAATTAACGAATTGTTTGCAA
>BMAV01001202.1:50114-76130 GCA_019973955.1 Trichonephila inaurata madagascariensis
TTTATACACAGAACTTTAAATACACGTTTGAAAATTTTTATTGTTAGCTTTCGCAAGAATATGGATAATGATTATTTTACCATGCATTTTTGCTTACTTTAAAGTCCTACAACAAGGGTCGGGAACCTATGGCACGCGTGCCACATGTGGCATGCGGTATAATTCTCAATGGCACTCTGCACTACTCTGCTAATTTGTCAATTTTTGAGTAGATGGAAGTTGATAAATTTGTAATGAACCTTATCTGTCAAACATCTTCAGAATTATGGACATTTACGGAATTGTGAAAAAATCTGAAAAGTAACTCTGAAGATAAATTTACAGTTATTTTGTAAATTATTGAATGCAATTGCTGGAGAGATTTAATTGTTTGAAGAGAGAAAATTGCATGTACTCTCTACTTTCCGCTTTTGGTTCTGTATATCTAAGTAAAAAATCTTTCCTCGTATGAAAAATATTTTATGAAGGAATTGTTTAACAACTGAATGCTCAGAATTGTGTCAAATTGAAAGTCACACATTATACCCCTAATTTTACGATATGTAAGTAAAGAGGTGCAAGCATCAGGCTCGCATTAAAATTTTTTATTTATCTTTTTATTTTACCTCAATGAGGAGAAATAATTATATTTTATGTTGTCTATTTTCTATTTTTAATAAATATGTTTATAAGTACAGTCGAACCTCCATATAACGAATCTCTACATTGCAAATTTTTCTATATAGCGAACTTTTTCCTGGAACCAAGAACATTTCATGATTTTCTTCGTAAAATAACCTCCCTATAGCGAAATGCGTTTTCTGTATAACTTTTTGTCTTGTGATTCAATTTTTTTTCTCCCTATTTTTGAAGCATTTTTGAACATTTCGAGTTGTTCTCTCTTTAGAACATTTTTTGGTGGTCATATATCTTGAACTGGTTTTATTAGGTGACTAACTCACAGAGAGCAATAGAACTCGGGACATTTCGTCCTAGAAGTTCAACCTTTTTTCCCCATTGTCCAGTTCACTGAAAACCTCTTCAATATCCCCTTTCACCCTCAGTGGAGTCTCGTATCCTTGAACTAGTCTCCATTCATTTGTAGTTTTGAGTAGTCGTACTGGTAACTTCATTTCTTGTAGCACGAAAAGGTCAAAACGTAAGTGGATGAGCATCAAACAAAAACATTTAATTCTTCAGGAAGTGGATAAAGGCGCCAAGAAACTTTTCTTGCAGTTTTTCTTTTTTTCTTATAGATAAGATAATTAAAATAAATATATATTAATTTATAAAAAGGTGTGAATAATTACTTTTTTTTAAATATATAGTGTTTATGAATTTAAAATTTGTTTTATGGTTTATAAAGAAAATTTTAAGATGAACCTCTTTTTAACGAATTTTCCATATAACGAACCTTTTTTGGGGATTTAGCGACTTCGTTATACAAAGGTCCGACTGTACTTAATACACGAAAAATTTTAATTTTTTAAAGTCTTAAGGAAGAAAGAAATTTATTTTTTGCTGTTTATTTTTGTGCTAAGAAATATCTTTAAAAATGATGAAAATTTAATACATTATAAAACTGTAAATCTATATTATTGACCTCTATTCTCTAACCCTGCATGCATTATCGCGGGGATCGAATTGTTTCAGAAAGGTCCTATTGTGTGGCACGTTGAATCCTATCGGTAGATTGGTTTGGCCCACCACAGCTAAAAGGTTGCCGACCCCTGACCTACAACATAAAAATATAGTATATCTTGAAATTTTTTTAAAACATTAAAAATTAATCCCGTTATTTACGTAAACCGAGCAGATATGAGATAAATAATCTATATCAAGTCCCATTTTACCCAACATTCAGAGATTAAATACGACGTATAATTACCTAATTTCTAATCTTTACGGCGCCATTTAAGCACCCAGTTGTCGCGACATGATTCACTAATCCTAACTTTTTTTTCGGATTTATGCAATCTGTTATTGCCACCCACCATCAACTAAAAGGAAACGGCGATAATACTTTCCTAAGAAACACACACATGACTATCGGACGCTGAATTTGACAAAACTGTCAACAAAAAATGACCTTTATATCATTCGAGAGAGATTAAGAGAATTTATTGATTGCGTGTCACAATCCAGTAGAAAAGTTAACTCCCACCAACTAAGAGGAAAAAAGCAATCTCGCAAAGAATATATTTAAAGGGAAGAAGGGTGAAAAAAAAAACTGTAAGAGGGGAAGGGTTGTGTGGAGGGTTGAATATTGTTACGAATTTTGTGTAAAATAGTGTAAATAGTTTGTATTTGGATGTGTAATGCCTTTATCTAAATTAGAATTGTAATATTCACAAGCAACGCTGTCCCTTACGTTATAATGATGATTCAATGGGAACGTGGCGAAATCTTGGCGATAGAGCCAAGTTGACGTCATTTTTTGGTGACCAAGTTGGTGACGGGGGTGACTATTTTGGCGACCATTTCTGGCAAGTTTGGGACCCTCTGGATTCTTCTAGAAATTAGTAGAGAAATCCACTAATTTCAAGATCTATGACGCAAGCTGGTCTTTCTCGGATTATCCACGAGGGACATAAATAGAGAGATGCTCGCCGAAAGTCAGTCAGTTTGGTTTTGACTTGCGATCAGCTAGTATTGCTCTAATAATTGAAGAGAATAGTGATTACTTCGGCTGTTGAAAGAGCGATTGCTTGTGAATAATCTTTTATATACGTGTATTTTAGACACCGATATAATTGTGTCTGAGTACTGTTGAAAGTGTAAAGACCTTCTGATATTTATTCTGCGAATATTGCTACTGAATCCTGTATTTCAAGGATTGAATTTTCGACAATAGATTCTCATCGCTGTTAAAGAACTGTCATGTTCTTTGCAACTGATTGGCATAAAATCCTCGAACCCGGATCAAAGTAACAATATATATGAAGGAAAGTCAAAAAGTAAAAAGACTTTTGCAATTTCTCTTTCCAAGGTTCGGTAGCAGCTTTAGTATCCAGCGCTGAATGAGGGGTGGTCGGCAACACTAAGCGCTCATCAAGTCTCTATACAACGAGTCAGTCGTCGTCCCTCATAGTCGTTGGAGTGTAGTACACCGATGCACATTACAGCTCTATTGTCGATCTGCACCAAAGAGGAAAGAAGGGTAGTGATTCGTTTTTTGTTTGCAGGAGGTGGGAAACCTGCGGAAATAATTCGTCGCATGCAAACTCAGTATGATAGCAGCTGTTCAACGCGATGCAAGATATTAGAATGAACAGAGCGCTTTAAACAGGGAAGAACTTCTTTATGTGACTACAAAAGATCGGATAGTCCATCGACGTCAAACACTGAAGACTATGTGCAAGACATTGTGGATCTTAGTGATGGAAAGGATAGTTAATATGCAGCGCAGGTACCACACCTTTCTCAAATAAAAAGTGTATCATTTCTCTCCTTTCCACTTTGGTGCAGATTGACAATGAATCTGCTATGTTGAACTGTTTGCTACACCCCAACGACTGCGAGGGAGGACGAGTGACATGTTGCGTAGAAGTGCTGCCGACTAGGGATTGCAATATCGGACTAAAAGTTCAATAACGGTATTCGATATTTTTTAAGTCTTAATACCGGGATACCGGTTTTAATACCGGTAGTAGAAATTTTAGAAAAAAGAAAGAAAACACAGGTGTTTCTTTGTTTTATTTGCCATTTTTATTATAGAAAGTGTAAATATCACATAAATAATGTGTAATTTATAAATTATAGTAGTATATACTGAATAAAAAAATAAAGGAACATCTTATTTATTTAAATCACGAAAAAGTGTAAATATCACTATTCAGTCTGTGGTTTTCATCACATAAATAATGACACCAAACTGAAGTATTATCAACTTATTTTCTTATGTTTATTAAAGTTATTCGTATTCACACACACATTATTATGGGTTATTATTTATGAGTATACATATAATAAATCTGAAAAATATTTTGAACCGTAAGGTATGATATGCAAATACAATGTAAATGACAAACTCCCAAATTTAAGAAATATCAAAATATTATGCATTTTGTCACATTTACAACCTTGTTTTCAAAGATATCAGACTACGAATCCTTGCGCGTGTCCAGTATCGCTCTGAGCTGTAATAAGATAGTTTGGGCATGCTCCCTTTGATGATTCTCATATTTTATCACTTCTCTTGATTATGCGATGCAACTTTTTATTCATAGTCTAATTAATTTCTCCCGTTAGGGAGACATAAAAACAAAAGCGCATACTATGTTGGAAATTCCTGAACATATAGTGGAGACAGTTTAAAAAATTTCTAGTCAATACTGAAAAAACGGTATTTAAACTTGTGAATACCGCTATTACAAAATTGTACAAATGGCTCAAAATACCGGTATTCGGTATCCCGGAATAAAGGTATTGCAATCCCTACTGCCGACTGCTTCTCTTTCAGAGATGGATGTTAGTACTGTTGACAAACCTTGGAAAAAGAAGTTGCAAAAGTTCCTTTATTTTTGACTTTCTGCCGTATATACACATGTGGAAGCGTGAATAAACCTATAGCGAGGTTTTAAGATAGCACTATGTTAGATTTAGATGCCTTCCTTGCGAACTTTACAGCAGTTTCTCTTCAAGAAATCGTCAAACTTGCATTTGGAGGAGAATATTGTTAACGATCGAAAAGTGTTGCGTTTGATTGAAAAATTTCGGTTCGGTGATATTTCCCTTCTAAATGAATCGAATGTAAGACCTAAAACATCCGTGGAAATTTATTTCTCTGAAAGCATTGGTTTAAACGAATCCAATATTGTACCTGTTATACAGCCAGTACATGACTGAAATGTATGAAAAATTAAAAATCATACGCCCATCACTTGTTAATCGGCATGGCTCAATACTTTAGGATAAAGTTTCTGATTTCCCGGGTTTTTTACATTCCAGGAATGTATTTGTCGTTCCAGGAAAAAAAATTTCCGGAAATACATCAAAATTTCAAAAAATTTAAAAACAAGTTGTTTTTAAATAAAATCAATAATAATTATATAAAATAAGAATACATATAAATTCCAAAATTAATACGTATTTATATAATGAGCTAAAAAAACCAAAAATTATAAATAATATAAATTGATTATTCATTTTTAAAATAGGATTTCAGAAAGCATAAGCAATTTGTACTTTAATCACACAGCCTAGTTCTAAGCTTTGTGACGAACAATCCAGCAGCAGAAAATGCTCTCTCGCCTTCATTTGACATTGGAGGAATTGTTTTTAAAGCCTCACATAGTTTTATAATGTTTGGTGATGGATTTTCAGTCGATTCGAACAACTGCATCTCTTGTTACATGATTTTGTTGAAACGAGTACTTTTTTTGGTTGAACAATATATGAAGCTTTAGTTTTAGAGTAAATTGTTTTCTCTAACTTTTAGTCCAACGTCAGAGGTTTTACTTTCAAAATCTCCATGCTCTCTTCTTCTGAGTACGAAGAGTTGGAAATTGATTCCTCTTATGCGCTTGTCTAACCAAACAGTTTTTACCAGGCAATCGCGAAATATCGATAGTAACTGCAGCTGCTTTGTATTTTCTCCCAAAATTCAGATATAGCATTAATCCTATTAAATTAACGTTGCGTCTCTCATTAATTGTTTAGATCAGAGAATATTTCATATTTTTCGCAAATTCAGAGAATTTTGTTTGTTCAATTCTCCTATAACGAAAGAAAATTCTGCAGTTAGCAAAGTTACATTTCGACTGCATAATTTTTCTAAGCCAATTTTTACTGGCTTTAAGCCTGCTACAAGTATACTCACAGTTTCAAACTCTACATTGGCCATCATTTGTGCTTTTTTAATCTCAATTAATGCTTTTAAAATTGCTGACTTTAATTCTAAAAATCTTTCAAGCATTGCCAACAAACTATAAAGCAGAGTGCGATTCCCGGGAATGAACTATAATTTCCGGGAATAGAAAAAATACAGAAATCTTCCGATTTTCCGGGAACCCGGGAAAGAAACCCTACTTTACGATAACGCTCAGCCACATAAATCATACAAAACAACTTTTACATTAAATGAATTAAAATATTAAATTTAACAGCTCAGAATCATCCGCCAACGAGTTTTCATTTTTTTAAAAATATTTAGAGCAATTTTTGCGTATATGAAAATGAAGACATTCTGATAAATTCCATATCAGTGTTTATTGATTCTACAGTTCAGTATTACCTTAAGACAGGCATCTATGTACGCATTAAAATTTCGTTGGGGAAAGTGTATGGAAGCAATTAGAGCATATTTTGATTTAATAAATAGTTTTGGGAAAAATACATGTAGTTTTATATATTCACTGAAAAATCCAACATCTGATACGTACTAACCTTATATTACTAAAAACACGCATATATATAAGATCGTGGGGATTGTAAGAAAATTCTTCATCTGGATCATTATTTAGATGGTTGATGTAATATGGATGCTATTGACGAGGTAGTTTTTTTGACAGATACTCCAATTTATTATACATGTAGACACACACAGAAACAAAGTTGGACGACACAAAGCCCATATAAGACATACGCGCATGCTACATTACGAGGACAAGAAGCGGGCAGAGGAAATCTTGAAATCCTCGTGACTTTCTATGATTGGTGAAAGTTATCGCTTGATAAATTCTGATGTAATTTTATTTAAAAAAATGCAAGCTGTTAATTTTCCAAGAGACCCGATTACGATTAAATCCCGTCAGGTGGGCAAGCAATAATTATTTATGCGCGAGTCCTGAAGGCCAGGGCCATTAAAAATTAAAATGTTATTCAGGATGAAATTAAAGAAAGTCATTACATATATATAATTTCAGAATCATCTTTTTGTAAATATTTAAATCTATAGTGTTCAACACTGTCTAAAATTTTTTTGAGAAACTAATTATTGCCGTGATAAATTATCCTCCATTTTATTTGTATTTTTCAGTAGGTTAGGATTAGAGGAAAGGTTTAAAAAAAAATCTCGCCAAAAATATATTTAAAGGAAAAAAGGGAGAAAAAGAAAGAAGAAAAGAAAACGCTAGAGGGGGGGGGATATATATACACATGTAGAAGCGTGAATAAACCTATAGCGAGGTTTTAAGATCGTACTATGTTAGAATTAGATGCCTTCCCTGCGAACTTTACAGCCATTTCTCTTCATGAAGTTGTCAAAATGAATCAAACTTGCACCACCCCGGGGACCAATTTCAACATATGTTGAGAAAGAGAGAGGAGTAAAAAAAGGAGATATAGTAATAAGAAAAAGTTTTTCCTGGTATTTTTATTATTTTTATTTATTCCTCTAGAAAACATTTCTTCGTTTGGTCGCAGAAACTTTTTTTTTATTCATTCATTTATTTATTTGCTTTCTTTATGAAAAAAAAGGGACAAATAAATATAAATTTTGCACGCTTTTCAATCCTCATGCTGGAATGTAGGGGGTATATATACGCCCCCGTTATCACCCCCCTCGTAAAAATCGAAAGTAAGATAGTGTGAACTTGTGATTTTCTACTATTATTTTTTTTTCGGGTCGTGTATTTTGTAGAATGAAATAAGGCAACGAACGCTGTTCGGAATTACCAAAAGATATTTTTCGATACTTTTCCCCACTCAAATATTTTTGTGAACCTTACTTTTCAGAGCGGGGTTATGTAAATTTAACTCTTTTTTTTTTATCTCACCCTCCTCCGACATGGGCTGCGGAGCGTATTGAGAAAACCGACAAAAAATGAAATAAAAAAAATAAACGATGGCTGTTTTATATTTTTTGAGCTTTAACCTGCACCGTATATCTTATTTAGATTCTCGCGTATCATCCTTGTATTTATTTTTGCGTGTTTATTCATGCGGTGTTCCAAAGGAGGCAAATATACTATCGTACAAAGAATATATATTTATTATTATTTGTACAAATATCACAATTTTTTAAAAGTGTAGAATATTTTACAGAGTAATTTTCATTGTACCTCTTATATACTAGAAAAACTTTAAAAGAAAATCCATTTTTTAAAAATAAATTCTTGGTGAAATTTTTTTTTAAGAAATTTAATTACTTATTTTTTTTTTTAAAAAAAAGGAAATTTTAACAAAAAAGAACATTTAACATTTTTAACATTTTTTATTTTAACATAATCCGAAAAAATGTTTTTCTTTAAAAGTTTATCCAAAATTCGAGCCCAGTACATGTGTTAAGGTAATAACTATATAGGTATTACATGAAATAACTAGACGCGTATGCTTTAAAGTACATAAAATTATTGAATTCTACTATTTAACTAGGTATCCTATAGAATAACGATTACTTGATCGTTAAAGTATGAAATACAGCACATGAACGTTCTTTGAACCGGTTCTAGTTGCTTTTAGTCAGTTTTGAACCGCTTATAGCTGCTTCGCAATGACTTGTGTGTGAACCCTTCATTCCGTTGATTTTAAACGTAGATTTTAGGTCGTGAATTTATTCTAGTGTTTTACATTTTGGATTATTAATAAATATTTTTGCAAGTTATTTTCAACGAATGACTTCTGAAGGAATAGAGAAACCATACCTGTAAGAAAGATTTAATGCAAAAGAGATTTAAATCTTTATTAAAAAAGCGTCGGTCAAAGGAAAATAGTACTGTACTTCCTCGCGAAAAATAATTAATTTTGATAGTAGAAGTAAAAAGTGCTAAGACTGCAGAGGTACAAGGAAAAAAGTACCACGTGATTATTGGTTAATCCAGCATTATGATATCCTTGAAGTTCAAAGAACAGAAAAGTTAATTGTATCAGTAACAGATGCAAAACATATTCTTTTTTTCCTCTCTGTTTAACTAATGTTAGCAATATGATTAATAATAAATTATAGCATCTGCTTTTTCGCAATGTTTAACAGTTAATCCTCCGCAATAGGGATAAAATGTATTTTTTGAGAGGGTTTAGCTATTTATGATCAATTAATATATAAAATAACTTTGAAATTCAAAAAACTCATCTCTGCCTAGCTCAAAAGAACTGTACAAAATATTCATTTATTATTCATTTTAACGGACTATCATTAGTTATTTCCTACAATAACTAACATTCAAAAATGAGAAAAAAACTTGTTACGTTTTACTTAAAAAATCCTTATCAATGTCTATTAATTATAGTAGTATAGTAGTCATATTCAAGACATTTAGTAGAAATATAAAAGACAAGTAATATAACAAATTGATACCCCAAGTTCTTTATAGAGTGGAAAGTAAAGACTTTTCGAACATCAAAAAAATAGTCAGAATTTCCAGGAAATATTTTTTTAGTTGTAATAAATAAATCAAGAATTCAAAATCATGTGTAAGCAACATGGACTTATACTAACAACAATAAATGAAACATGCTAAACAAATAATAAGAACAATAATTATTAGTACTTCATAAACAACAAAAGATAATAAACATAAGGACAATGACAATGTCTTGAGATTCTTTGACTTGAAAAATCACAAAAATGTATCTTTGAAACAGACAATTAACAGTTCCAAAAGAGTAAAAAGATGTAATTCTAAAATGCATTTTTTACGAATTTAACATTGGTCCTTTTAATACAAAGTTCATTCATCGTATGTTAATTTAAAATATTGACATTTTACGAAATACTTTTCCTTGAGAAAAAAAATATGTCCAAACTCCACATTAATCAAAAGTAAAATTAAATTTTTTTTTTAAAAAAAAAAAAAAAAAGAAAACTTTTATGTTGTTAGTATTAAAAAAATTCTCCAAACCACTCCTACCCGTCATTATTACCAAAACTCATTACAAGAAAAATATTTAACCACTATTAAAAAGACAAAGCTCACATTCATATATTATTTGGACATTTGCCGAAACAGGAAATCTTTTTTCCTCTTAGGAATTGCAAGTATTTTGAGAGGGTATAAGTATAGTGCATATACAATTAATGTGGAAAAAGTAAGAATAACTATTACAGAAATGCGCCATATTTTCATAGATTTGTGCCTTTCATTTATAGTTTATTATTTCTAAAAATATCTTTTTTTACATTAATTTTATTGTCTTAAAAGGGAAAAAAGCAGATAAGGAAAGCATTTCTTACATTTTTCTAAAAATTATTTGGGGCATCGGATGGAATAGAGTTAAATTGCTTCTGTAAAACAGTTTTCCCTGCAAGTACGTCTTTTAGGCAGGTAAGTCGCACTAATAGCGCTGTAACAACTTAGAAATGTATAGATGTTTGCAAATTCTAATCTTTTAGAAATCTGAATACGAAATATAAACAATATCCGAATTATTTGTTCTTCAATGGCTTTATATAAAAGATAGTAATATGTGGAAATCGAAATTTTTTAAAGGGAAAATTTTATAGTGACACAATCTTTTTTAAATCGAAAAAGATATAACGTAGCGATAGGTGAGTGAGATAAACTTCAAGGTATCCGACTACGTTCGGAACCGTGGTTTTAAAAAAGCGCATAATATTTAGTGTCACTTAGATTAGAATACATGTATGAAATTGTTCTAAGGATATTTTGACAAAAAAATTTATTTAAATACAATATTTGGGCATAAAATTAACTTAGAATAATATTTTTTCAAAATGTTCTCCTTTTATAAAAAATGCTTCTAAAATAATAATATTTCGCGCGCTTATATAAAGTAAAGAATTCTCCAGAGAGTCTGAACTAGGATTTTTTGAAAAATTCACATTGTTTTCAGAGTTACCACCAATTGAAATAATTAACGGCGTTTTTTTCTTAAAATTGCTCTCCTCTGTTGCCGTAAAATATGGATAAATCCACTTCTAAATTATATATTTCAAAAATTCTAGTTGAGCCTCTGTAGAGAGGTCTGAGCTATATACAGCCAAAATATTATTATAATAGAAGCATTTTTCACAAAAGGAGAATATTTTGAAAATGGGTCATTCTATGTAGACATTAGTCTACAATGACAGATTTATTAACACAGCACATACACATATAAAAATTACGTTAAAGTTTTAATAAGTTATGCCTACATAATCGAACTGACAGAGCTTCACTGAAAAATATTAATAATAACCAGCGAATGTCCTTAATGTGCCTTTTTTATTACATTTACAAAATAACGTGATTATTATAAATAACGTGATTTTTAAAATTAGTTAGATTTATTACTTCAACGGTAACATGTACCGTAAAATGCGGCGTGTAACGCGCTCCTAAAACTTCAAACTGTATTTTTTTATAATTTTTAGGTGTATTCGCCGTATAACTGGCACCCCCTGTTTTACGAAGGAACCTGTAATATACGTACACAATGCTCTTATGTTTTTAAGTAATTTATTCGAGGTATTATCCCAGGTCTTTTAGAAAATAGTATACTTCTAGAACTATAATCCTTTAAGCTCATTAGGTATATCATTTCTTTTAATAAACAGTATTCCAATCTATGTAGAAGTCAATTTTTGTTTTTATTTTTGAAGCTATCATTTTGATAACCATCGTATAACGCGCAATCTTAAGTTTCGATCTTGTTTTTCTGTGGCGAAACTGCTCATTGTACGGTATGTAAAAACACAATGAACAATATTTCAAATATATGCAATTGCGACACCCACCCACCCACGCACGCACGCACGCACACGATCATTTTAGAAATTCTTCAGGCCGGAAAAATATTGAAACTCTCATAATTATATAACGTTATATACTCAAAAACTTCTTAAACTAATGAATTCTAGAATATAAACCCGACACGAATTTTCGTTTTGCCTTTAGTACGACGTACTTCCTTCGATTTAAGCAAAGACAAATACCAATATCAACAAACACTAAAACAGAGATAAATCCAAGATCTAAACACACAGCAGGGAACCTTCACATTCTGTCCTAGACCTTACAAAACACACATACACATCTTCCAAAATCCGACCAGAGAAACTTCAACACAAAGCTTCAACTACTTCTCAACCCGTATTCGCCGCACCGAGATTTACATCGGAAGCCGACGTCAGCACCAGTGAGCACGAATGGCGTTTTAATCCACAGATATTGCACCATTTAGAGGCGAATCACCGTTGTTGGAGCAAGAGCGAGGAGGGGAATGACATTGGGACATAATTGCAGGAACTATTGAGCAACTATGCGTATTGTCCTGCCTGCAGTTCCATGCGGATTGCATGAATTCTCTGCCTCCCCATCATACCCGGGTAACGCTATCAGGGGTAGACAGACCGGGACCACATTCTGTAAAGGGACGCTTCAGTAGATGGTGTATATGGAGTTGTTGGGGATCATGGTGGGTTTGTGTCGATGAAGGGGGACATTGAAAGGGAAATGGGGGGCTTTAAATAGAGAATTGATACTAAATCGATGCGATGGGTTTCGTACTGTGAATTAAATGTCACGAAATTCCCATATGTAGTGCTGTTTTATAAAGTAATATAGAGAAGTTTACAATCAAATGCGTAAAGTTAAAATAGTTTTATTACATATTGCTCTTCACTGAATACGTAAGATGCTTCAGTTATATAAGTTTGAAATCTGAGAATAAACCAATCAATTTCCAGGAGATGTTTTATATCTTGTAGTGATACATTTTAGAATCAATCTATACCAGTGGCTTCCAAACTTACTGTGCCCATAGACCCTTTTTTATACCAAAAATTTGGTCCTGACCCCCCCCCCCCTCCAATGAATCAATTATATTTCAATGCATTGTAGAAAAACTGCAAACTTAACTTTGATGTCCTGAAAATGATAAATGAAAATAATATTGATAAATATTAGATAACAAGGCGATATTTGTAAATAAACCTTAACAAAAGTACAACTCTGGTTAATAAATTTATGTACAAGATATTCATTGTATTATTAAGTTACGTAAAACGTATTTTAAAAATTAACAATGCAGTGAAAATCGTTTAACACGAAACTGAGTGGACTGAAATATTTCTTCGTGTTAAAGGACATTGCAAAAAAATCATATATGCAACAAAATTAAGTTTATTAGAGTACATTTTATTTACATAGAAATGTGTATATGTATTTAGTTTTGAAACCCAGTAACGTTACCTCAAATGGATTAAGAACCCAATCAAATTATTTTTATGTCCATCTATCCACGAAAGGCTAAGTTAATATATCAAGAATAATACCCTTAGTTTATTTCAATAAAACGGTCGAATGATTCGGTTCCAGAATTTATCCTTTTTTCAAAGTATTATTATAAGTTGTAATAAAATTTGGCAGCACACTTTAAGAATTTGGCGGCATAATAAAGTGCAGCGGAACAATGGCTGAGAGGTCTGTTTTAAGAGGTGTTGAAAAGCTAAGATCTTATTTTTTTGACAATTTGAGATTTTTACTTTTTCAAATTATATAGATTTTAACCTTTATAAAATTACCTTACTTTAACCTCTAGGGTAATTAGAAGCCCTTAAAACCTATTTTTAAACAATCGTTGAAACTGGGCCACGCCCATTTGAATGGCGATAAATGTAAACAAAGTACTTCATTTTTGCTTAAAATTTGAACGTCTGATATAAACCAAAACACGTATCTTTTATGTTAAATTGAAATTTTTAATTTTTTAATTTCTAGAGAATTAGAAGTCTCACTCTGTATACATTAAAATCAATTTATCTCAAAATGTAAATTTTGATGTTCGATGTACCTTTCCTGAGAAACTATTGTTCACAGGTACATAAATATTTTTATGATACATTTATAATGATGGCTAATATATACTGAAATGAGCTTTTTTTAAAAAACTGAAAAATTAATTTTACAAATTTTTTTTACGTGAAAATAGGATAAATTTCACTATGTTTGATAAAATATTTTATAAATTATAAGCAAATTCAAAATTAGATAAAAGCTCATTTCAGTATAACTAGAAAGATGTACTTTAATTGTATGAAAAATTTTGTGTATGTACACGTAACAGATTTTGAGAAAAGGTACATCGAAAACAGCCAATTTAACATTGTCAATAGAGAGAGAGGTTTCCAACACCTCCTAAGGTATCCGTCTAGGTTCGGAACCGTGATTTTGCAAAAGCGTATAAATGGATAATATTTATGATATTTAGTGTCACTTATATTAGAAAATGTATATAAAATTGTTCTAAGAATAGTATTACAATAAAAAAATAATTTAAGTACAATATTTTGACAAAAAATTAACATAGAATAACCCATTTTCAAAATAATCTCCTTTTGCGAAAAATGCTCCTATTGAAATAATATTTTGCCTGTATATAGCTCAGACCTCTGTACAGAGGCTCAACTAGAATTTTTGAAATATATAACTTAGACGTTCGTTTATCCACGTTTTACGACAACAGAGGGGAGCAATTTTAAGAAAAAAACATTAATAATTACTTCAATTGGTTGCAACTCTGAGAATAATGTGAATTTTTCAAAAATCATAGTTGAGACTCTGTACAGAGGTCTGCGCTATATACAGGCAAAATATTATTATAATAGAAGCATTTTTCACAAAAGGAGAACATTTTGAAAAAAGGTTATTCTAAGTTAATTTTTTGCCGAAATATTGTATTTAAATAATTTGTTTTTGTGTCAAAATGTTCTTAAAATAATTTTATACGTGTATTCTTATCTAAGTGACACTAAATATAATGAAAATTATCCATTTATGCGCCTTTTTAAATTCACGGTTCCGAACGTTAGTCAGATACCTTAAAGCTGATCAGAACTATATATTCTCTATTCAGACATAAATTTGAAGGAATCAAAATAATTCTAAAAATGTTTATTCTCCTGTCTTCTCTTTATCCATAACCCAAACCCACATTTCCTGCAAAGGAGTGGAAGTTAAGTTCGAGTCGGGAAAGAAACTTTTTAAGTTTGGCATGAGTTAAGGAGGAGAAAAGGGAACATCTCAAAGAACTTCTAGTCCACCCTCGCAAAAAAATTCAAACGATAAAGGAAAAAATAAGAAGTAAAGACCAGAAGATTAGAGCTTTACAGGATACTAGTTTTGCGCAACGTTATCAATCCAACAGGAAATACGTGGCCTATCACTTGTGGAAGAAGACCACGAGGGGGTGGGGGGTGGGCTGAGAAAAAAAGGAGAGATAAAGTGGGAACGAATCGGGTGCATCACTCAAACCATGAATACACAGACGAAGGCTTTATAAAATAATCTCGTGGTTGGTTGCCATGGATACGAACTGTCATTGGTCTGAAAACATGCCGAAGAGCGATGAGTCAAAAAGAAATCGAGAGTACAGAAACAGTCTGGTTCAAGGATAGTGAAAAAGTCCAGAAAAACGTCCGACAGAAATAACACGAGCGTAGGCCATGAAGTATATTGAAAAATACCTAATTCTATTATTGGAACGGGTGAAAACAGTTTAAGCTGCACGGAAAAGGGGATTTAAATAGGAAACAAAAAGGAAAGAATTTTTTTTTTTTGTTTTTGGTGGTGGGTGTTCCACTGTGACGTCATGTTAAGTGATAATCTATTTATACTGTACTGAAAAGTAATAGGAATTTTCACATAGTTAAGAAAATTATCAATATCTCAAAAAAGCTCTAAAAATTTCAGAGTTATCGTAGCATCTCAATGAGGAAATTAAGAAGGAATTTTTTTCCCTGCTTTGAATTAAATATCACATATTCTGTGGAACAAATTACTCAAATAAAATGATTGGATAATTCATATATTTAATTACATTTCATATACACCAATACAATCAGATTGTTTTCTGTGGATATCGTTTTGATTTGATTTTAATTTACGTCTTATTAAGGAATCCGACTACGTTCGGAACCGTGATTTTGCAAAAGCGTATAAATGAATAATATTTATGATATTTACTGTCACTTATAGATTAGAAAACGCATACAAAATTGTTTTGAGAATATTATTACAACAAAAAATTATTTAAGTACAATATTTTGACAAAAAATGAACATGGAATGACCCAAGTTGAGTATTTTGTTTATATATATAATAAATGAATAAAATGAGAAAAACAAAAGAAAATCCTACTATGATTGGAGCAAAACAGAATTTCTAAGAATCTGAAAACTGAGCAATTAAAATTGTAAACACCGAAAGAGTCATTAGATTAAAGTGGATAACTATTATAATTACTAAAGCTGTCACTGGCTTAGGACAGTGAAATAGAGTTAAGCATTACTTCACGCATCCAACTTTCCCCATCAGCAGAAATTTTCGACATATTAGAAAAACAGAATCTTATTGAAAATTAGACCTATATATGTCTACACGTGGGATGAACACAAAACAATAAAATAAAACGAATGTATCAATGTCGAAAATACGTTTTTCTTGAAAAGAGATAACTTCTAAAAGAAAATTTCAACTAAATTAACAAGAAAAACAAAAACAAAAAACTTACATATATTTATGCTGTCTAATACATTTGTTAAGACGATATGTCCAATACTCGGAACTCGCGTTCTAAATGATGTGTTGATGCAAAGAAATAAACCTTGATAGTTTTTTTGTAACTAAACTAAGCATAAGGCAGCCTTTCATCCTTACTGCAGTGGGTTGACAAATGAGTACCAAGCTTGCTTGGGGACTTAAACACTGGGGGTCTCACTTCAGACTGACCACCTTGATCGGGACACCTGCTCATGCACCTCAGCGCCCAATGGTCACGTATACTGGGATGGGCATAGTAGGCCCTGGCCCTCATGGGCTGTTGCGCCATTGAATTTCAGTTTGAAACTAAGCATAAGGTAGCTTAAATATAAAGGCTAAAATAATTTTGAAAAAGTTAAAAATGAATTTAACTTGATAGTTGTAATCCAGACAATATTGACAAAATTTTTTATAATTCAGTAACTAAATCATGTTTCTTTTTATAAAATTTAGAATAATATTTATAAATATATTATATATGTAGGTAGCTACAACAGAATGGCATTTTCATAATGTTAAATTCAAAAGAATATCTTTTATCAAAAATATTACTTATTAGCAAATTATTCTTAACGTTTAAATGAAGGTCCAAAATGGATGCAAAATTTGTAATATACTAAATTT
Source organism: Trichonephila inaurata madagascariensis (assembly GCA_019973955.1). Taxonomy (NCBI): domain Eukaryota; kingdom Metazoa; phylum Arthropoda; class Arachnida; order Araneae; family Nephilidae; genus Trichonephila; species Trichonephila inaurata. The sequence goes on from BMAV01001202.1 coordinate 67,139, forward strand.
GTAATAATTGTATAATTATTTGTAATATTATAACTAAAACGAGTGCTAAAATTAGTATTTTTAATTTATTATTGATGCTGATGAATGTTAAGAAGTTAGAAAATAGGTAATTAAGGAATGCAAAATAATTTCCTAGTTATATTCTCACAGGAAATTTGAACAATATTTGATATTTGATAATTTTGATGTATTCTAAATAAATGATAAGTATTGTGAGTCCGTTTTAAAATTATATTTAATTATCTCAATTGTTGATAGGAAATCCTCGACTGATTAAAAGTTACCATTTTATCGATTAAATTAAATTAGAGCTATAATTATTAGGCACAAAAGTGTTTTAACTTTTGTTTAATTATTCCATGTCTTAAGGCGTTCAAAATAATCAATTAACCATAAATCTACTTGAGAATTAGTTTCAAAGCTTATTTCAGTTTCATTTGTCGGAAAACTGAGTGATATAAAATGCAGATAGTTGTTCGTAGCTTTAGTTTTGCAGAGAGATGCAATAAACAAATGTAAAATTACATTTGTATTCTGCAATTTGCCGTATGCTTTAAAAAAACGGAAAAAGGCGGGTTGGATCTGTCTATTGTTGGTTCCGAATTCCATTTTCTACTTTCAAAAAATACTTTTCTAAAATGTATTTATTAAAACATTGATTTCAGAAATTTAAATTTAAATTTAAAATAATGAAACCGTTGAAGAAATCAAACTGCATGAGCTAATAAATAAATGCAATGAAATACGCGCGCGCGCAATCAACATTCTTCATCAATTACTATTCTAATGGGCTAAATTCATGTGACGTCATAGTCACATGATGAATATAATCACGTTTTCCCAGCCAATCAGTTCATGAGCTACGCTGTTGCCAACTTTTGCATTTTACAGAAACTTCCTTATAAAAAATACAAACTTGTCAACATTAATAACTCACACAGGTAAATAGATTATACTCGATATAAAAGTATATAATATAAGAATAATTTTTAATTTTGAAAACATTTTGGAGAATTTTAGTATTTGAACATCTTAATCCAATTATGAAATTTGACATTTTATTTGAATTTTACAAGTAGAACAAGTACAAGTCAAATAGTAAATTTGATTTTAACGTAGAAAGCGTGATTGCATTTATTATGTGACCATCGTGAATTTAGCACATTGTAACATTCATTGAGTTTATTGTATTGTCAATGTTAAGAAATTCTTATACAATGAAATACATTTAACGCGAAAACGCTTAAGACGAAATATCGGTTAACATGAAATGATACAAGGGTCTCGACACACTACTATGTATTTTCACACATTTTTCCCTTCTGGGAATGAACAAAATACGGAAACCAGCTGGATTTGATTATCCTGTAGTACTTTTGGGAGAATTCACTGCAGTAGATGATTATAATATGTATACAGCCCTAGTTATGGCAGACAAAGATATTTTGGAATTTGTTCAAAGCTCAAAAAGTATCATTGATGCAGATTCCGACGATGAAAATGAAATGAACAATGCAGCTCCTGTTCCCACATCATCCAAAATGAGAAATATCATAAAAAGTAGGCACAGTTCTTTAGATGCACATTACAAAAGTGAAATGAATAACAAAATGGACGATACTAAACTATTTCTTGACAATTTGTTACTCAAAAAAACAATACAAAGAAAAATATTGGTTTATTTTCCAAAAACTCAATAAATGTTGCTTTTTTTTCAAAAAGTTTGAAAATTTTGTGTTAAATTTCTTTAAATTGTTGGGAATATTTTTGTTTCATTTATTTTTTTATTAAATATATGCATGTATACATATATACGTGAATAAAACAAATACTAATAGACTTAATTTTGTTGATATATGGTTTTTTTCCGCAATATCCTTTAACACGAAAAACTATTTCAGTCCCTTCAGTTTCGTGTTAAGCGAGTTTTACTGTATATGGAAGAATTAAAATTAAGAAATAATAGCTTTATTTTTATTTTAGAACTCATTAATTAGTAAAAGGAATGGAAATGAAAAGAAAAAAAAAAGCAAAGCAAAATGAATTACTAAATAAAATTAAAATACAAAGTATAATTTCTTTCCAATCTCGGTCGCTAATTTAACATAAAATAAGGTAAAACACATTACCTTAATAACAAAGCATCATTACTTTTGTCCAGTTCTAATCTCTCCTACTTCTGAATCAACGTTATCATTAACATTCTTGTAATTCTATTTCGGCGGGATTAAAACAGGAAATAAAACAAATAAACACCCATTTAATAAGGCTGGCAAGTAGCTTAATTCAAAATAAACAGTTTTTAATTACCCGCACAAAAATAAATCGACGATAATTACGCTTGGAAAATTGAAATAAATAATCCATAGAACAAGAATTCGACGTCGGAATTTTTAATTCGGGACGTTCCCGACCATTTTGCTGCTACTGCCACCGGCGAAAAATAAACTTGACTTCCTCCTAGAGAGCTGTTGCCAAAACGGCGGAGAGAAAAGAGCGCGAGAGAACTTAATATTCTTATTCACTTCAAAATAATCTCGTCAGATGCACTTGAGGGAATTTGTGGGCAAATAAAAGGATTTTCTTTCGACGGCCACATTAAGACTCGCGACTTTAATTAAGGACTAATATGGCTAAGTTTTCATAACTTTAATTACGTGTACAGTATGTCACGCGCATATTAATTGTTAATGAGCACACATGCTTGCCATGAGAGTAGAAGGAATGGGGGAAACTGCTTAAAATGATATTGCCCGAGCCACAAGCAAAATTTGCTGTTGTCTCGCTCCAGTATTATCTACGATGGTATGTCATTTAATTCAGACAGAGGGTTAAGTTGGAATTTATGAAGTGCTGACTGTCCTAAACAACAGAGTGGTGGGCATGCCGAGTAAAATTATTAATCAGCTGACATAAATAATTGGAATAATTTTTTGACTGGAGTATGTATTATAATTCTCTAACCCGTAATCTGATTAACAATGTCTTTATAATTTATTTTAAGTATAGAATGCGTCTTTTGTAGTTCACTTTAACTAAACATGGAATGTGGTTAATAAGATGTTATGAAGACATTACGATGATGTTTAGGTGGTTGTTAAACAGACGAAATATGGAGGAGATGGTAAAACAGAAGACCGAGAAAGGTGGAAATAACTGTGTTATTTAATCTTCATTTGGTGAACAACCGTTTCGAGAAAATAAAAATTATATTCACTTTTGAAAAATTTCTTTGTATGCTTTATCTTTAACCGGTGGTGCACACAAGATGGGGTGGAGTTCGTGGGTTCATCCCCCCTCATAGACCAACACATTTTAAATTTTTATCGTAGAGACAATCCCTCGGGGTTTTCGACTAGGGTTTTTTCAGAATATGTCACAACCCAAAGGTCACGGGTGTGACAGGATTCGAAGAAGAAGCAGACATGATCATAAACCTATCTACTTTATTCAGTTCTTAGCACCTTACGAATATATGCAATTTAGTAATTTAACTATGGAGCAATATGAAATCCTAACCCGTAATCGGATAAGTAGATTAACGAAAGTACTTATCTTGATTGAAGCTCCTTGTTATGATCCTTCTTGAAGCCTAATAGCATGGTCAGCTCCACAGTTGGTTACTTAACCACTTCCTGATGGATTTTCCGTCAACTATTGATCTTAAGATGCGAGAGCACCAGTCGCTGTTTACGTTTACTAACACTTGGATTTCAGTTTAACCATCAATGCTTAACCATTATCTCGCATACTCAACGACAGGCACTTAAATAGTAGTTACATTTGCATAAAATCAAGTCATCTCTATTGAAAGCGGTTTTCAAACTAAAATCACAGTTAAAGAATATTTTCCCCAAGAGGATTAGTAGAAGACTCGAATAGAACCTGTTACAAATGTATCCCCCCCCCCATAAGAGAGATCTGTGTTGGCCACTGTGTCTAACAATAATAAAAGATATCCCTTTACTTTGTTGCTAAAACAATTAAATGAAGGATACGAATTTATAATGAAAGGTATGCATCTATTTGTGCATTTAATGTCTGATTGACTAATTTTCCAGCCCTGTACACATTTTTCACTTAAAATCCATGCTTTTATTTAAAAATGCTCCTAAAATTGGAGTTGAGGGGGAGGGGAGGATTAAATTTGAAAAGTATTTATAATGAACAAGAAAAATTTCCACCACCTAAGTCTGGCGTTCAATAATAATGAAGAACACAAATCTGCTTGTGTATTTCGTATCTGATTTGTTCGCAACATTTATTAGTTAGGTACGTAATGCTAACCTAGAACATGCATATTTTTATGTAAAAAGCTCGTGGGATTTTTTTTTAATGCAGAAAATTCAATTTTCTAATTTTTTTTTTAAAGGGCAGGAACAATTTGCTCTATAAATCACATTGAAGAAAATAATTGACTCTTTTAAAAAATGAATAAAACGAAAGATATGAATGTATAATGAAGGATATAAATTTGCTTATACCTTTCATGTTTGGTTTGTTTGCAAGACTTTTCGAAGGCCTGCACGCACACACACACAATTTTCACTTAAATTTCATATGTTATATACGTTTAAAATTGCTTCTAAAAATTAAAAAAGCAAACAAACGAAAATTGAGTTTTTAAGTGTAATGGAAGATACAAATTTGTACACACACATGTGCATTTCCAATCTGATTTGTTTTGCAAAAGATTTCGCACTTATATACATAACGCTTGTTAAAAAATAAATATGTGAATGTTTAAACGTTCTTCAAAAAATTAAAAAATAAATAAAAAGATAATTCTTTTATTTCCAAGTATTTTCAAACAACTTTTTTAAAGGATCTCTACTCATTAAAAGAAACATGTTTTCCAAATTTCAAGTCTGTGAATCTAATTGTTCAAAAATTAGATTTTTTTTTATTACGCTTTGGGATTCGATTTTTGCATAAACCCGTTCTTAGCAGATATCTGATAAAGAAAGGAAATATGCTTAGCAGTGGCGTAACATACACCCCCGCATCATGGGGGCGCCCAAGGAATCTAAGGGGTTCAAAGCCTGACTGACGCCAAGTACGCCCTTTCTAAGATCCGTTTTGGAACCCCAAGCCTGACTTTGAAGGGGGGGGCCTTAATATATTCTCCGTTACGCCACTGAGACTACCGAATTTAATAAATTTAATAGGTCCAAAGGCGGGTATTTTTTTTGTCTATAACGCTCCCGTAACCCCCTTGTGAGTTGATTTTCGAAAAACCCATTCTTAGTAAATCTCTACTCATTAAAATGAATATTACTGCCAAATATCAAGACTGTAGGTCTTATAGTGTTCTAGAGATCTTATGATGAATAAGTTAGTGAGTGAATGAGTGAGTGAGTTAGTGAATGAGTGAGTGAATGAATGAATGAATGAGTGAGTCGCTCTTCTCCCATATATAGATTGTTTGACAATGTTTAAGACATCCCAAAAAATAATTCATTACTTATCTTTATCATATTTTTTTCTGCATTACTTTGTTCTATGTAACTATGTGAGTCCTTTAACACCTTTATTGTATACAGATATGTAACTGCTACAAAGAAAATAATCTATGGTCTTCCTTTACTAAAAAAACGAGCCCACAGTAAGAAAAAGATTAAGAACCACTACACAGACAAGAAATCCCTTTTTCTTACTTTTTAACATTTTCTATTGCCAAAACTAACACAAGACAACGTTCGGAAGGCAAATCTTTTGGCTTTCCATCTCGACTTCCAGTCCCAGGTTGTTGGCCGGACCAAAGTGCATATAAAAATGCATGGATGCCGGCCAAAATTGGGGCGATAAGTGCCGTTCGAAGAAATAGAGGAAAACCAGAAATACCCAGCTTTACAATCCGAAACAGCTCTGATAAAAGTCGCATAAACCCTTGTATGCATATCTGGAAAAAGGACTGGGAGCAGTGCATTTCAAGGGTGTGAAAAGCAAATGGCTTTGCTTTCGATAGAGCAACCCTCTTTTTTTCCTGGGGTTTTTTCGGTTATGCGTTTCGGATTTATGGCGTTTCGGGAAAGAAATATAGAGGCTACATATTCTAGTGGTGCCGTAAAGTATTTTAACGACAATCCAGCGCCGTATGGATTTCCTTTATGTAGAGCGATAACGTACTTTAAATACAATGTGACGTTCTTTTTTTCAATCGTTTCTGAGGTATTTCTAGACTTTATTGTCTTTGATAAATCCGAAGTGTAAGACATGCGATTCGTTTCCATTCTTTTACCCTTGAAGTAATATTTTTATGTATCAGAAATTATTTATAGAAGATAAATCTTGAGTTATATTATTTTTTTTTCTTGTGAGTTAGCGTTTGAGGTAATCAGCATCAAATGGAAAATATTTATCTTTTTTTAAAAAATAAATTATCGTTTGGGGTAATCATCATCGAATAGAAAATATTTATCATTTTTTTAAAAATAAATTATCGTTTGGGATAATCAGCATCGAATAGAAAATATTTCTTTTTTTTTCAAAAACAATTTTTCCAGTTTATTAGGGCGATTGTTTCTGAATTTAATGGTAGAATAAACCGGGATTTTTTTTAAAAAATTAAAATATATGAGTTTTATTCGTATTGATTTTATAAAATATTTTATAGAGAAGAAAGAATAATCAGAATTTAGTTCCATATTATACTAAATACATATCCTTTACTGCTTATGTAATTCTTTACATTCAATTCTTATATATTTGTGTCTAAAGCTGCAGTGCATGATGTAATATTACAGTCTAAGTTTGTCATGAACATTTGTATTGATAAATGTTGAGCCATATAGCAGAACATGGTATACAATCTTTTTTAATATCATTTCAACTTGTGTTGTACTTTAAAATTAGTGAAATCTATGTTCTGTTTTTAAGAGTTACCTCTTCCAAATAAAATTGATTAGAATTAGAAGATTCTAAAATTGGTCAGAATTTACTTTAGAATAAAATTGGTTACAATTTTAGCGTTTGTAATTGTTATTGATAATAAAAGAATAAAATATAGAATGATTGCTTTTAAGCAAATTTAAACGAAATTTCTCGATATTAGATTGAAAATAATTAAGTATGACTTTCCAGTTATGTTACATGCGTATTAAGAAATCAAATTAAAATAATTTTATTTTATCAAGCTATGAATTCGAAACGGAAATTTTTCTTTAAATTATTAAAAAGAGTGGGTATAAAAGAATAACATCATTAATGGTTTGGATGGAATTATACTTTTATTATTAACTAAATTCCATTTTTATCATTATTGTTTATTTGCCTGCTCATTTATATGTTGTATTTAATTTCTATTCAAATTTTATTAATATGCATTTTGTGTCAAATAATAATTTTTTGTAATGCTACTTAACATCGCCATCGACTATGTATTTATCTTTTGCGCGATGGCAACATGTTTGTTTTGAAAGTTGTTTATGTAATAAGAGTTCGAAGTTGATGTTTGTCTCTCGCTAATAGAAGTTCGTCACACAAAGATGCTGGTACTTATTTAAAAGTCTTCTCCGCAAAATTAAAATTTTGCTTTAAATTCAAAAGTGTTACAGTCTTGTTTGTCAACAGCCAGTAAAACTTTCATAATTCTTTCATAAAATAAGAGAAGTTCTAAATATTTTCAGCCGTGTTATAAAATCGAGAAGGTCTAAAATTTTCAACGCTACAACGAAACAGAAGTTTCAATATTTTCAGCTGTGTTATAAAATAGAGAAGGTTTAAATACTTTTTAACTGTTCTATACTATATAGAAAAGTTCTAAATATTTTCAGTTATGTTATAAAAATAGGGAGAGTATGAATATTTTCAGATGCACTATAAATTAATGTAAATTTAAAAATAAAAGTTTAAATAATTCAAAATTTTGCATTAATTGTTGTTTATATATTTATCTTTTTGTGCTTCATATGTTAAAAAGCAAATTTTTGAAAATATTCTCAAATAATAGATTGAGTTAGATATAAATTGCACAGCAGTCAAGAAAGATAACAGATTGCGAACCATTGTACTATCATTTGTGTAAATGCTTTAGAAAAGTTTCGAAACTTTAAAATAAAGTTTTTAAAAAACGTAAGAATACCAAAGTTTATATCAATGTCATTGAAATTTTAGCAACTTGCAAATTTTCATCTTTGTATTTCCTCTTCCCCCCCCCAAATTACTCAGATTCGCAATAATATATAATGATTTTAATTATAAACTTGAAATTGAAATCCAAATTCCGAAAAAAAGGAGAAACTCAACACGTTCAAATCATTATAATTAAACATTATTAAAAAACAAAACAAAAAACGAAGGCATTCAACTCATTTATTGTCATAATTTAAAATTAAAAAACTTTTGATATCATTAAATTACGAAGAATAACGAATTAAGTCATTGCTTTTTTAAACAATATTATTTATATGTTTTTTTCCTTTTTTCTCTTTACAAAAATAGTATCTGGAATAATACGTTTCTTACTCGTTCTTTGATCTATCATCTCTGTTTTACGTGTGTGTATCACAACTCTCCAATATGTATAACTGCTAACATCTAAATGTACAAGTAGAGTAATAACATTATAATACAAAGGTATTTTTATTTTTATCCGTTAAACCAGTGCTTCTCAAACTTTCTATATTTGCGACCCAATATTTAATCATAATTTTCATCGCGCCCCCCTTCCACTTAACAACAATGTATTGAATTCAAATTACAATATTTTAACGCTAAACCTACAATACGACTTTAATCTCTTAAGTGCCGCCGGCGTATATAAACGTCTCGCTCAGCCAAAACGTTGACTGCTCAGAACGTATATATACGTCTTTCCGAATTTTTCTGTGCTCTGCCAACTACAATATTATTCTGAAGGCTTTAGAATGCAATAAAAGGACCTTGACAGTGTTTGCAAAGGATTTACTTATTTCAGAGGATTTGCTTATTTATTCCTTTTTCTCCTCCCCCCCCCCAAAAAAAAACAAATTTTGCACGTCTACGCGGTAAA
>BMAV01001204.1:7548-36148 GCA_019973955.1 Trichonephila inaurata madagascariensis
ACAAAAAAGAATATTTCAAAGAAGCAAAACTTAGCAGCTAAAAAAAAACTCAGACCACACATGACGTTCGGTACATCGGTCCATTGAGGTTAAACAAAACACTTAAAATTAACAATTAACAAAAAAATGATTAACTCACCGTTTTCCCGGTGGTGGCGCTGTTGCTCCAGCTGCCAGCAGCTGACGGAACGATTCCTGAGCGGTGCCGGAGCAGAAGCGCGTGCATTCCGCGGCAGGGAAGACGATGCGGAGGATCGGGAGCTCCTCGCTTTGATCCTCCGGATCGCTCGAATATTGTCCCGGATCTTACGCACTTCCCGGGCGTACTGCTCCCGGAAATTGTCCACTCCATCGTCAGACTCTTCGGAATCTTGGACGGCATTCTCCTCGTATAACTGATCCGGCAGCAACGTTATCCGAGGCATGTCAGTCGAGGAGATACAACACAAGCACTTTTCGGATTGTTGATCGTCATTGCCATGGCAACGGTCTGTGACTGAGAGTTGAGGCCGCTTTTCGCTCGTCCCGCCACGGTTGCGCGGGGTTGCAGGTTTGGCGACCTTTTCGCCGTTTTTCATCGCAAAGCGGATCTGTGGAGGAGGAGACAGAAATCAGAGAAGGATGGAACATCCACCAGCAATTATGCATCTCCCGTTAGTCACGGAGAAGGGCACTTACATCACGCGTTAGAACATTATCTCTCCATCGTTCGAAAACATGATTTTGCCACCCCTCGACCACCCTCCAACTTTTGGAATTTTTGTGCGAGATTTCCTAATGATTACTTAATCATGCAGGAGTAGTGGTTTGTGAAATTAGTTTTGTGTGTAAAAAAAGTGTGGTTGATATTTTAGAGGATATGATTACAAGATAAGGTTAGGAAAATTATTATGGCATCAGACGTTTTTTCAGTTAAAAAGTTACAATTACTATTTTGGAGAAAGTCTGAGAGAGAAAATCACAGTTCAAAGATAGAAGTGCTTCAGTTTTTGTTTGCTGATAATGATCATTTTCTTAAGGTGAATTTCACTTTATTTTTAAATCTTTTTACTAGTTATATCTTTCAAGCTCTCCGAAGCCAAACTAACGCGTAAAACTAAGAAACAGAAAAAAATTAACAAAACCGGAGTTCTCATTGATTATAATCAAAACTACATGATGAAAATTAGTTTTAAATTTTAATTTTATAGATCTAATCTATAATGCCGTCTATTATTAATTTTTTGGATGACGAAAGTAATTTTTGTGTTAAATATCAAAAATTTAAATATAAGTAATCAAAATTGAAAATTATATCAAACTGTACATGTGTACCGAATTACTCACAAGAAGAATCATTTCTCATGTAAAAAATCCCGAAGGCGATCGTAAATTATATATAGATCTTTTTTATAAGCTAATATTATTCAAATAATAAATGTTTGTTGGTGGTGGTCAATAAATTTCATATCACTTCAGAAATCGTATGTAAACTATTGTATTACATTTCAATGGCCATAAAGAAAAGATTTAAGTTGTCCTCTTTTTTAATTAAATGTGATGGATAGTAAATTATCTATACATTGCTTGAAAATTGATTCAATGGATTCGTATAACTGTTTTTAAACAATGTTTGAACAAAAATAGAAATTCAGTGCAATATGTTATTAATTTAAGAATTTGTTTATGAAATTAACATCATTAAAAAAACATTTTTAAGAAAAAAAGGGTATTTCTTTTTAAATATCTAAGCATGAATGATACTAATTAATATTAATTACCAACATGCAATTATTAATACCATTTTCTTAAATGTATTATATATTGATTTATCTTAAAAGTGAAATTGGAATTATAATCTTTAAAACATAATTTACACTTCATTTCTAGACTACATTGATCGTAATTCTAACCTACGTTAACGTATCAGGAGTAATAAGAAAATGAATCCCTTTAATATAAAGGCATTTTTTTTAAAAAAATATATTAAATCTTCATATTAATACTTTATATTCAAAGCAGTTTTTTACTTGGCACATAATGGTCTCACGTGGACTGAGGGCCTTAAAAAAAACCAATCAACCAACCATCAAAGAAATTTCCTTGGATTGAAACACACGCATAATTTAATCAGTAATTGATTTATTGGAAAGATTACTAGTAGTTAAATCTTCAATTCCACTGTGCAATTTTGATTTTGTTGCCTATATGATCATAAAACGCAGTTATTTTATTGTTCTCTTTATTTGCGGAAATGAGGAAAAATCACAGAAGGTTACAACCCGAATACAAAAGTTAAGGCATAATGACCGATTTATTTTGTAACCAGAACTCACAATTTATGACATCAATGTGAGGCAACTATCAATGTGAAAAACTAAAGTGTTGTTTACCTAAATTTATCACGTTTTATTTTAGATTGTTTATACGAATATAGCGGTAATATGTAATGGCGCTTATCGGTATATGACTGGTGATATAATTTATTTGAGGGAAAGGGATAAGGTATTTTCTTAATATTTTACTTGCTACAGAACCGTTTTATATCTCCTTCGATTTTATATAGATCCCTCTTACCTTTCTTTCAGAAATTATTAATATTCCTCAGAGGATTAAATGTGTGTGAAGGGAGAAAAATATACATTACCTGTGTAACTTTTTGCAGTATTTTTCCTTCCTTGGGAAAGAATAAATGTATACTTAAGAATAAAAATAAAAATTACATAATTAGATTCAAAACATAGACTTAAAAAGTAAATATCATTTTATTAAATTTGGAAATTTTAATAGGAAGGAATATAAAATCTATCCATCGTTCCTTCAATTTATTTTTTATAGGTTTAATTTTAAATTTTTGAATGTTTGATGTAAAATTTAAAACTTGTAGCCTTAATTCTGATTTCACCTTAGAAAAACTTTTTAAAAACAATAAGAAGGAAAGTCGTACATTTAACTCTAACCCTTCATGGGGAAGGGGGGAGGGGAGACGCGGAAATTTTTATTATTCAGTAAAACGCATTGAACCACTGGAGGTTCACGAAGCATTATATAAGAATCTTTAGACTAACCAATTAAAGGCATCAAAATTAGAAAATTTAGGTATTGGATGGAATCTAATAAGGTGTTTTAGATCTTTTGGACTGAATGATTCTGGTTTTAATCAAGACGTCAACTACCGACTTCTTTTTAAAAACTAATCCAGGGAAGTAGTTTCTGTTCAATATTTATGAATAATTCCAAATAATTTCAATTTCAGCAAAAATTAGTGAATATTACTTCGAGATAAACTCGTAAATTATAAATTGCTTGTTTCTTAAAAATCTTTGTATTAGTGGTTTTGTGTGTGTGTGTGAGAGAGAGAAAATTTAAATACAATGTTCCTAACTTTATTGGTATTTTGTCAGGTATTGATGTTCTATACTACCTAGCCTTCACATATTTTTAAGACGGTCGTGAGGACAATATTTAAAGTGTCTTCATAAAACTCTGAGAAAATTTATACATTCATAAGTTCTTGGCTTGGACATATCTATCTGAATAAAAATGTTATACACTATTGTCAGCACAACACTGATTTTCTTTTTTAAACGCTAATTTTTTATGAATATTAGTTGCTTTTTATTTTTAAAGATAATAAAAAGAAAACTGAAATGTAGATAAAAAAGTTTATATCATTAAGGTGACCAATTTTTGTACAATGAAAAAGAGGACAAAAAATGTAAGAAAAATATACAAGGTAAATATGTGAAACATTTTATTAATTCAAACAAAGATACACTAATTACGCTTTCATCCTTTTTAATTATTTACTTAAATGAATATTTTTCCACTAAATGAATTAATTTTGTTTGTCAAAATATATCATTTTCTAACACATTGGAAATTTCGGAGCAAAAAATATCCTTCAAATGGAACTAACTGCACGGTAAGTTTTACAGTTAAAGTATCAACATTTAATCTTGATTTCTCACTTGTCCAAAAATCTTTACCTATTGAAAAAACTCTTTCAACTGCCGCATCAGTTTCAGGACAGCACAACGTAAATCGTTATTTTATTGAAGGACAAAATCATTCAAAATAAGAATAACTTCTGTAGCTGAAATATGTTCACCATCAATCTTTTGAATCGTATTTTTATAAATAGATGCCTTATTATGAATGAAATACATTAATATCTTCTATAATACATAGTGTACCGTCACATGACGCTTAACAGTTCGGCCTGGCATCTCCCCGAATACAGAGATTAACAGATAAGTTTTAAAATATCGGAAAGGAGGACAAGTAGGACACTTTTCAAGGAAGGACAGAACCTAAAGGGAGGATGATTGGTCACCTTAATATCATGCGCAGAGCGTTAATGGCATTTATTTGAAACCCTACCTTTACCTTTTAACTGTCATACCCGAGATTATCTCGGGCACTGCACTGGTGCTTCAAAACGTCATTCCCGAGTACTATGGGTAATTTTTTTGAGAGCATCTTATTGTTAAATCCGAATAAATATCGGGAGAAGTTTATTTCGGCGCCATCTCTTTGTCAAACTCGAATCTATATCCGAAAAAGTTAACTTCGGCTCAATTCAATAGATGGTGTTTGATGAGCAGTATTTATGATACTTCCATGATCAACCTCAAAAAAAAAAAAAAAATGGAGATATACTCAAACCAAGGATTGTTTTTGACTACAATTTAACTATGGGTGGCGTAGATCGCTGTGATCAGGAGATACCCTTTCATCCAATAATCCAAAAAGCCAGAACAAACATTATAAAAAGATAGTTTTATACTTACAAGACAAGGTATACTCTGGAACTCATTTTTGCTCTATAAAAAAAGTAGTTGGGAAACGTATTACATTTTCAGAATTTCGAATCCAAGTTGTAGAAGAGCTTTTACATGAATATCATGATGTAGCTTCTAGACAAAAGAATCTTGACAGACTACCCATAATAGATAATCTTGTCCATCTTAGTGAACGACATTTTATACCCCATGTTCCTGTAACTCCTGCGAAATGTGAGCCCACAAGATAGTGCAAAGTTTGTTGTTCAAAACAGGATGCAAATAGAAAAAAGACAAAGAAGGAAACATAATTCTGGTGCAATGTCTGCGGAGTTGGTCTGTGCTTGGAAAAGTGTTTCTAGTTATAGCACACAAAACTGAATGACTCTGACCTATTAATACCTATTATCTATATTTATTTTTATTATTGTTTTTTTAGAAAATAATGTTCCGCTATAAAGGAACTTTACCATTGTCCCTCTGTGTGGCAGCCACCTCAAGCAAATATGCGATTGCTACAAAACTTTAAACAAAATTTTGAATGTAATTCAAACTATCTATTTTTAATTACTATGTATATTTTATTTTGTACTAAACATTTGATTTCTGCAATAAAAAATTTGATAACTTATGTACCCAAATCATCAAAATAACTTGATAGTTAAACGGTTAAGAAAAGAAAAATTTACAATTGAAAAAATAAAGTTTAATGCTCGAACATTATCATTTATTTTTTATGTATAGTATTTGAATTTAAACTGAAATAAATTGAAAATTAACTCTATTTTGTAGAAAGAGAACAAAAGTTTTGTTGAACGAAGTAGGTTTCTTTTGGAGAGAAAAATTACTTTCATTCAGTGAAATATTTTTGTAAATCGGATGGCAACGTTCGCTTTAAATTAAATTAATTATGTAACAACATGTACATATATTGTGTATTAAGATAAAAATGAGTAGCTATGATAACAGCTATTTGGTAAAAATCGTCACAAAAATTGCTTTACGTACCATAAAGACAAAAATTCCTCGGATTAGTGCCAGCATACAAAAATAAGTGCGAAGGAAATTAACTGAGTGATGCTTAGAAGTATGTAACGTGAAAAAGTTAAAACTCATGTGGAATTTTTGAAAAACTTTAATGCGTAATTAGATTAGTAGTGAAATTTCTTATGAAACATTTTAAAAACAATTATCTCAATGATTAAAAGAAAAAATACTGATCTGAGATATTCTTATAGAAATGTGTGAGAGATATATAATTTATTTTTGTTAAAGGAATGTAGTTTATAAAAGATTATGGCAACAAAATATTTTTAAAAATTTCAATTAACCTAGGAATTTGTGAAAAAGTTAAGAGAAAAATGACGAATTTGGAATTTATGTACAGCAAAAAGAAATATAACAAGAATCAATTTAAATGAGGAATATAAGGGAATATTTTTTAAAAATATTTTTCTGAAATTGAAGTGTAATGTAGAACTAGCAATGAATGAATAGAGAAAAAAAAATTTAGTTATAGTTCTCAAATTTCAATTCTTAAAAATTCAAGCATTATAAAATGTGTTCATTATACACCAGATTAGAACAGATGCAAAGTAAACGTTGCAGGAAGTGTGGAGTGAAAAGCAGGGGGGTAGCTACCACCGTATCAGCCGTACCAATGATACGCCACGCCAAGCTATAGGGACCCCAACATGTGTAAGTAAAAAATTGTAAGGAGCCCCAAAAAATGCCTTCAAGGAATTTTAATACATGGTCCATTCAGGACTAGCTATGCCAATGGTGAAAAGTCTACTTTCCTGTTTAATATTTCATAAGAGCATAAAGATTTGAAATTATTGCAAGATTTTGTAGAAATTCATGGTAAAATTTTGAAAATGTATTTTATGTTGTATTCATTAATGCACCCCGTTCACGCCATGAAAACAGCAGTGCATTGGTATAAAAGAGAAAAATATGATGTTCAAATATCTCTGACGTGCTTCATCAACATTTATCCATAATCCATCAACTTTTGAATCCATCAAATTTTCCGAATACTTCTTTAAAAAATAAGATTACACGGACTAATATTAGCATAGTTATTTGAATGATATCCTGAAATATTTCCGAAATATGAAAGCACTTAAACAGAATAACACGACCGTTGTTAACATTACTTGTTTTTTCTTCATTAACAGACGCGCAATCGATAAAATCGTGCGAAAATTTAATTTTTTTGACATGCAATCTCAAAGGCACGCTTGGCTAATGAAGGTTAAAAAATGACTGAAACAGCAGAATAAAAAAGTGATATCCTTGACACTGCTGTAAAGGTATATGTAAAATACAGGGATTCTGATCGTGCGGAAATTCAACATGTTATTTAACTTCCGCTTTTTCGATGTTTACACATATAAAATCGTTATAAACGCCATTGTCGTACAAACAATATCATGAATTTTAAGTTATTTTTATTTTCGTAAAGCTTTGTAACCATTGTATTATATATTTTAGGTTTTCTCACATTTCCATCTGACATTTTAAACTAAAATACATTAACAACTATTTAAATAACTGTGGATCAAAAGGAAAAATCTCCTGTACAAAGTTTTTCAAAAAGCAATTTTACCCTCCTAGGAGTAAACATATATGGAAATAGGTTCTTACAAGAGTGTTAATTCATCTTGTACTTTCTTAATTATTAAAAAGGCTAGGTACGATAATTTCTTGGTATTTAAAACCTCCCCCTCCCTCCCCTGATAGCTAGCACAGGAATGAAAATATCTAAATAAAAATCATTCACCATTTCTAAAACCAGGATTTGGAAGAATTAAATTAATCCTATTTTTATAATGACTTTGTATCTTAAAAAAGAAACTTTATACAAAAACAAGTAATATAAAAAAAAATTAAAGTCAATTCCTTCTTAGGTCAACAAAGAAAATTTTTATTTTAGTTGCTTTTGATCAAATAATTACAATTAATATAAATATGTATATACATGTGACAGAATCGCAATATTAAGTGACAACTAATTTTTATCAATTTTCATTAAAATATCGTATTGTCATCCAAAACAATCGTATATATAAAATTTCAGTTCAACTAAATGCTTTAAAACGTGAAAAAAAAATCCTTTAAATTACTGACCCAAATCACTTTAAAAATGAGCCCAATGTGACTGTATCTGTAATTCTTTAAATAATCAGGTTCAATCAATTAATTTTAAATAATTATAATTAATTTATCGTATTGTCACTTGAAACAATCGTGTATAGAACATTTCAGCTCAAATGAGCGCTTTAAAATGTGAGAAAAAAGCCTTTTAAAGTTTTGACACAAGTCGCCAAAATGGTCGCCAAAAATGATGCCAACATGGCTGTATCTGTAATTTTTGAATAAATAGTTTTAATCAGTTAATTTTTATTAATTATAATTAAATTACTGTATTGTTAGCCAAAATAATCGTGTATATAACATTTCAGCTCAATTGAGGAATTTAAAATGTATTTTATAAACGCTTGAAAATTTGAAAAAGTTATAGGGAGATAGTGAACTAATAGTATAGGAATTGAAAGAACTAAATAGTTAAATGTAAAATAAACATAATTTCAAGAACCTTTCTTACACCTCGAAGCTTCACACTTAAAGTATCCGACTACGTTCGGAACCGTGATATTAAAAAAGGGCATAAATGGATAATTTTCATGATACTTAGAGTCACTCAGGTTCGAATACACGCATAAAATTGTTTTATAACGACATTTTGACAAAAAAAATTATTTAAATACAATATTTTGGCAAAAAAATAACTTAGAATAATCTTTTTTCAAAATGTTCTCCTTTTGTGAAAAATGCTTCTATTATAAAAATATTTTGCCTGGTATATAGCTCAGACCTCTGCACAGAGGCTCAACTAGAAGTTTTGAAAAATTCACATTATTTTCAGAGTTGCAATCATTTGAAATAATTATCGGCGTATTTTCTTAAAATTTCTCCCTTCTGTTTTCGTAAAACATGGATAACCCGACTTCCAAGTGATGCGTTTCAAAAATTCTAGTTGAGCCTCTGTAGAAAGGTCTGAGCTGAATACAGGCAAAATATTAATACAATAGAAGCATTTTTCACAAAAGGAGAACATTTTGAAAAAAGACTACTCTAAGTTAATTTTTTGCCAAAATATTGTATTTAAATAAATTTTTTTGTCAAAATGTCCTTAAAACAATTATATACATGTATTCTAATCTAAGTGACACTAAATATCATGAAAATTATCCATTTATGCGCTCTTGCAAAATCACGGTTCCGAACGTAGTCGGATACTTTAAACATTTATCAGACTTCAACATAGTTTTACTTCGTGCAATTTCATATGTTTTTATAATGAACTCTGATATAAGAATGAGGAAAACAAAAAAAGAAGGAACTAAGTTAGGATGGGTTTTTTTTCTATGGATTAATCAATTTACTTCTAAATAATAATGAAACTCCAGCATTAATAACAGGTTAAATACATGTGACGTCATAATCACATGATAAACTACAAACACGCGATTCCACCCAAACAGTTCGTAAATTTATGTGATGTCATAGTCACATTACAAATTCGATCACGTATTTCCAGCCAATCAGTTCATGAGCCCCATTGATGTCAATTTTTGTTTTCAGAAAATTCTTTTAAAAAGTACATATTTTTAAACAATAAGAAAATGCACATAGGTAAATAAAAATACTTGATTTAAAACTATATATCTACTTGATTATAATAATATCTACTTGATTATATATACTTTATTTCATTTTGTAAAACTTTTTGAAGAAATTTAATATTTGAACAACTTTACCAAAAAACCAATTTTGAAACTTTATCTAAATTTTACAAGTAGAACAACAAGTATAAGTCTGATGTCAGTTTTGAATTCGATAACGAACATGTGATTGTATTTATCATGTGATCGTCATGAATTTAATTTCTATTATATCAGGAAAACTAGCTTTTGAAAAGGAGAGAGAAAGAAACTATTTTGTGTGGTTATATATCACATATATTTCATGGCATGATGATTTATATTTTATGTCATGAAAATTAATTTCTGTGTATGTAACCAAAAGTTTCGGATAATACATTAATAGTTAACCTCAAAAAGTTAATGCTACTTAAAAGTATTTCTCTAAGGACTCAAAGGACTCTGAATTACTTGAGCGGGGGGGAGAGTTTGAGATTAATAATATCGGTGAACTCGGTATTTACTTAAGGTATCCGATTACGATTGGAACCGTGATTTTAAAAAAGCATATGAATGGATAATATTTATGATATTTAGTGTCACTTAGATTAGAAAATGTATATAAAATTGTTTTAAGAATAGTATTACAATAAAAAATTATTTAAGTACAATATTATGACAAAAAAATGAACATAGAAAGACCCATTTTCAAAATATTCTCCTTTTGAGAAAAAAGCTTCTATTATAATAATATTTTGCCTGTGTATAGCTCAGACCTCTGTACAGAGGATCAACTAAATTTTTTAAAATATATAACTTAGAAGTGGGTTTATCCATGTTTTACAACAGAGGGGAGAAATTTTAAGAAAAAAACGCCGATAATTATTTCAATGAGTTGTAACTCTGAAAATAATGTGAATTTTTCAAAAATCATAGTTGAGCCTCTGTACAGAGGTCTGAGCTATATACAGACAAAATATTATTATAATAGAAGCATTTTTCACAAAAGGAGAACGTTTTGAAAAAAAGGTTATTCTATGTGAATTTTTTGCTGAAATATTGTATTTAAATAAAATTTTTTTGTCAAAATGTCCTTAAAATAATTGTATACATGTATTCTAATCTAAGTGACACTAAATATCATAAAAATTATCCATTATGCGCTTTTTTAAAATCACGGTTCCGAACGTAGTCGGATACCTTAAAATAGTCTGAGATAAACTGTTTTAACTCAAGACAAAGTTATTTATATGATGTTGCTTTTGTTGAAAGACTCTTTATAAATTTAATAATTTTTGTTGCCAAATTAAGAATATGAAGTTTTTCACTGAATTAAGCATGAAACTTTTTTAATTTTTGCTACAGAAATTTGAAAAGATTGCTATATATTTAAAAGTTATTAATAAAAAACTCTAGAAAAATTAAATATACAAGAATTTCTTTGCGCGTTATCGCTTAGTTGAGCTGAGTGTTTATTAACGTCACACTATAAAGCAGTGATTCCCAAAGTGATCTATATAGACCCCCAGGGGTCTATGACGACCTGCAAGGGGTCCACATCAGCAAAAAAATAATTTGGGGGCAATGAGGTGTAATTGGGGGTCTATGTGATATTGGCTCTCATTAAACTGGATCGTGACTTTAATTTTAAAAGAAAATTTAATCAAGTGGAAACCAAATTTTACTTATTTATCAGATTTATTTACTAAATTTTATGAGGTTAATTTACACGTACAATGTGACAGCATAATTTTTTTAAAACAGGAACCATTTCAGCGTTTCTTTCCAGAGTTAAACTAAAGAAGTATAATACTGGAGGTCCGGAATTTTCTCAAATTAATCCAGATAACCTATCAGCTCGTTTTAACCTACGTTCAACATTTAACTGCCTTTCATTCAGATTTTGAAACCAGGTTTGAGAATGTTTTGACTATGGTAATACCACAGTAGGCAATGAATTTATATGGTCATATTGAAAAAAAATGTCACATGACAACAGAAACTGATTGTGATATGCACCAATGAAGATTTTAAAGTTTAGAAACTGATGCCAGCAATTTTGGCTTTAAAAAGGCGCAAACTTGTTATTTATCCCGAATTATGGAATATCGTGAGGAAGCGTTTTTAATTATTTTTCCTAGTAAGAAGGAGTTATAGCGCAGTTGCAAATCTCCAAAACAAAAAAAGAAACTGGACACTACTAACAGAGGAGATTTCAGGTTAAACCTTACAAGATTGATACTAAATGTTGAAAATTTGATATTGAAGCGTCAGATTCATCCCTCCCATTAAAATCAATTGGGTGTTGTTTGGTTATTTTATTTAACAATTATTTTATAAATTAACTTTTAATTTAATTAATTAACATATGCTTTTTAAACTTTAACTCTATATATTTCATTAGTTATAAATTTAACTCTTTTAAAGTAGTAGTACTAGCTATCAAAAAGACATTTAAATTGATAAATTTTCAAAAATTCAATATTAATTAGCAGGGTATACCCCATACCGAAAAACATGGCAAGGGGTCTATGAGACAAAAAAGTTTGGGAACCTCTGCTATAAAGCAACATGTGGGCTATTGGTGACAGATCTCATAATTTTGACCCTTAGTTAAGTGACGTGAAAAACTCCTGAACTGGGCCCCCCGTCTCCCAACATTGACACAACGCCAGTGAAAGGACTACAAGCCTCAACAGATTTAACGTGCACATCAGCTCCTCTACACTGCGGGTCTTCTGTGGCACTTGGGCTAGAACTCATGGCACGTCTACTACGAGTCCATTACCATGAAAACCAGGCTATCGCGGCCACACATTATCGTATTTTTAATTTTCTATCAACCTAAATCATCAGTGCCTTCAACAATTTTAACTGCTTTTAAGATCTACCCTCGGTCAAGTGACGAGAAAGACTCCTGAGATGGCACCTCCTTTTTAAACATTCACACCACACCAGTGAGAGGACTTCAAGCATCAACAGATTTAATGTGCGCATCAGCCCCTCTACACTATGGGTCTTCAGTGGCACTTGGGCTAGAACTTACGGCACGTCTGCTACGAGTCCATTACCATGAAAACTAGGCTATCACGGCCACGCATTGTCTTTTTTAAAATTTTCTATCAAACTAAATTATCAGTACCTTTTACGATTTTAACTGCTTTGAAGATCTACCTAGACTCTTTTCAAGGGCAGGGCACCATCTTCGAGATATTAAATCTATTAACCGTATTAATTGTTCAACAATTAGAAGAATTTGCAAAAATATATGACGTGTGTAAATATTTTTCACTATTTATTTTAAAATTTTAATAGTATGCAGTACTCTAACTATTACATATTTAATAAAGAAATGTGCATAGTCATTTTTAAAACACAGATAGCAAGTAGTTAACATTACGATTTCTTAAATCCACAATACCCTTTTTTTTTATCTTTTCTTAAAACTAATAAATTCTTTGTACGAATCACTCATTTTGAGTCAAAATAAAATCGCCTGAATTTTGGCAAACTTTTAGAAAAGATTGACTATAATTACACGCATCGTACAGAAGATTAAAATACGATATTCAGGCATAAAATATTCAAGAATTTGGAGAACAAAATATATGCTTTTAAAACGTTTTAAACTGGAATACTTTTCAATAGAAACAAAAACAAAATGATTCATGTACATGCTTCGCTGATCGTAGTAAATTAGTATCCTTTTGAGTTCAATGAAACTCTGGTTAGTTACGTATTATCTTTATAAATAGTTTGTTTTTTATTTTAAAACTACAAATTCCAATCGACTGAGAACATGATTTACAAAATATTTCTAAGTAAAAATCTTCTATATAAAGGCTGAATAGTTTTATACTGTATTAATGATACTTTCTTTGGTGGATAATTATATTTTAATAATATAGAGTAAGTGGAGAGAATAAGTAAAATGAATCTGATGTAGTAGTAAGTTATAATATATATATATATATATATAAAAGAGTATCTTCTATAGAAAAGGTATCTTCGATAATGAAATATATTTCAAGGATTATAGCAGAACGAAAAATTGCATAACTATTTTGGTATAATAAAGTCCACTTTTTTTATGGGAGCTCATTCATGAAAATTATTATAACTCTCAGAATAAGCACTTATATGCAGAGTAACTATTATCTTATATGACTCAATTGTAATCTACTAGTACCGAAAATATTTAGAGACAGTCAACCCAAATTTTAGCATTGCAAAAAAAGGAAAATCTGAATATGCAAAATCATTCTTTCATCTATACAAGAAATAACTTTATATATATACACAACAGATAAATATTCCATTTTGAAAAGACAATATTTTTTTTTATTTTTTATTTTATTTTATTTTTTTATTTTTATTTATTTATTTATATTTATTTTTGGCCGGATAGCTTGCGCACATATCAAATCAATTTTGATATGAATCGTTTTATATAAAATCCTTTTCTGTTATATTAAAATATTCAAATACGTTTTTAAGCATTAATAGCATAAAAATAAGATTTTTAGTTTAGAACAAAATCTTCTCCAGTATGTAAACCTTAATATCTCTCATTAATTTAATTTAAATAGTTTAACAATATCTTAGAAGCATCATGATCTGATAATTATAATTTCCCCATTCTCTTAAATTTATTACAAGCAAATAAACATTCGTAATACGTTCTTATAGAGAGAACACACACCTCATTTTTTTATCCCAAAATTAAGTTCATTTCTTGTATATAATTCACTTTATATATAACAGCATAATCAGTCATAAATCTGACACACCCGATGAGTTCTTAAATATACCTTTATCTGAAGTAAAACATATTTTTGAGAAGCTGACAATTCTAGCTTCCGTGTTTGCATTATTGAAGTAAATTACATGGTAGCTCTGATATGACAAAGTTGTGTGTTTCGAGATTTCCGTGATAGGTCATTGTACAGTTTTTTTTTTCTGTGGGTAAATAATTATTAAAATATGCAAACATGAGTTAATTAGGAAGAGAGAGTAATTTTTTTTCTGTTTCTCTGAGTAAGAGACAAAAGCAGTAAAAAGGAGTAATTATATTTCAATTAAATCACGTTTTCAAAAAAAAAAGAAGAAAAGAAATAGTAAAGTAAATTTCAATTGGATTTTCTCATACATCTTTGCAATTCTAAGAATGCAAAATTTGATCTTTTTTTATCTTTGAATTCTTCTTAAAACTGTCTTCGGCAATCGTATGAGCCTGAATTAAACGCGGAGCTCATATTCATACAGAAAAATGCCTCGAATTTTATGGAAATTCACAACACTGTAATTCATACATTTGTTTATATTAAAGCGTTTTAAAAATTTCAAAATATTCCATAAATAATTAATTTTTTTTCTTTTAACGTGTAAGGGATATGCTCATTTAGCATTACGGTACAGGAGAAAAATGCGAAACACTTTTTATACCAGAAAAATATGTCAACTTGGATAAAAATGAGTAACACGATAAAATAGAATATTCTGTATAGAATAACGAAGCCAGAATGTAATATTAATGTTCTAGTATTTTTATATTTGAAAAAATATTCCGAATTCGGGTCCTATTCTTTACCATTAAGCGAAGACAACCTAAGGATACAAAACGTAGACAACATTATATATATCTAACTGTGTAAAAAGTTCATTACGTATTAGAATAAAGTAACATTTATCTTTTTTAGTAGTTTCATTCTAGTCTATAATTTACTTTAACTCTAAGCTGTAATCTATTTAACTTTTTAACTTTTTAAATTTTTTTTTAAAAATTTTATATGCATTTTCACCGAAAACAATTATAAACAGTAAAAATTCTCCAAAATAAAATTATTCAAAAAAAAAATGTTTTTCTCGATTTAGAATGAGGTACCAGATAAACAGGTTGCATGGAACTTGCATTATTTTTCTAAATAATTTAAAGTCTTAAATACAACTATAAAATTTACTTAAGTACAACATATGACTATTATTTATACAGTTATGCTTCTTCATAATAAATCTTTCTTGTATGATTATGCATCATAGTAATGATTAATATTGTTTAGATGAATATTTTTGTCATTGCAAAACATCATTATTAATGAGTATGTGAATATATACGCATAAATAATAAATTCTATGATAAAAATAAAAATAAAAATTATAAAAACAAAAATAGTTATATAAGTTTTTAAAAGATTTTCGTCTCAATTTCTTTTATTATACTTATAATGTATTTAATTGTAGTAAAAATACATGGTACTTGCGTATTGTACCACAACAGTCACCAACTCTATTAATAGCTCGTCAAATTGGCAACCCCGATTTCCTATGCATAGTACGTGCTGAATTGGCAACCAGGTACTTCGTTTCACATAATGTCGCCAATAGGTTGCGATAACACGTAAGTACCATTTATTGTTATACGTTCTTCAACCGCTTCCATTTTTTATAACAAATTTATATGAAAAATTTCATTCCATTCTACCTTTTATTTTGCATCTTATAAAAAATATAATCTCTGTGCTTAACTTTTGGACACTAGTATATATACATAAATTATTGGAAAGAGCTTTAAAAAGATAAAAGTAAGAATTTTTCTGTCTTTTAATGTTTGAGCCTTGTATTTAACAACTCCTATATCTCAGTAACGTTCCAAAACAATTTGGCGAAATTTTCAATTTAAGTTAGTTTTAATAGAAATCGAATACATATAAAAACAACTTCTGTAATTAGAAAGTCTCTTAGAAAGTAATTAACAGCTCAAAAGGTCTTAAAAAACACACGCAATAAATCTCTCCTAAAAATTTTTTTCGAAATTAAGCTGAGAATCATATCACAGTATTTTGTGTGTACGATAGTAAGATGAAATATAACACTTCAAAAAATTTTTACTTCGGTTAGTCCGTGATGATGTAATGCATCAAAGTGCTGAAATGTGACTATAGGATTTGGTATGGCTACTTGATAAAATTATTGCAAATTTAAGTTAGAATGCTCTGTTATCAAGAAAGCTATGAAAAAAAAATCTTGAATCATATAAATATGTTTCCAAAAATTATAATTCACTTTATAAAGCAGAAAAATAATCGGTGGCATTTTTTTTATATTTATCTCTGTTATTTATTGTTAAATAAAAAAGATAATATCCCTTGAATACACACAAATGGGAAAAAAATTAATACAACACTTTAAAGATTTAAAATAATGTCCTCATTATATATAATAAAAAGACCCAACTTACCAACGTGAGATAGTGAAATTAATCCCTTTTAGCTTAATTGTGATAAATAGTGGTTATATCGTTTATTCCACGAACTCCTTTTATTTTTATAATTCACTCAAATAATCGAAAAAATCTCCAAATGAATGATATCTCGAAAATATTCAAAAATTAAATATATATATTGAGTTCTACCATCGTCATTTACGTATTACAATTCTTTTCTCCAACTGAAAAAAACATATTTAGAATAACTACAAAAGATGCCAACTTAAGCAACATAACTTTAGTAACAAACGATTATACATCAGCAAATAAATTAAGTAATCAGTTACATGAATTATATATATGGAATTAAAGCAGACGATAATAATATGAAACAAAATTTTCAACCTAAACACTATCTATAATTATTGTATAAATTAAAATTGTCCATTAAAAATTAGTTCAAAATAAAGAAAAGAAATTTAAATAGAGTTAAATATATATATATTACAATACGAAATATATGAATGGAAACTGTTTATATGGAAAAGCAGAGGCGTTAATGTTATGGAAGAGAATTTTCAACTTAAACAATATCTATAGCTATTATACGAATTAAATAGTCAATTAATAATTAGTTCAAAGTAAAAAGAAAAATTTAAATAAAATTAAATATTTTACAGTACGAAATATGAATGATACTTGTTTTTAAAACAGTGTGATGTCACAACAATTACATACAATGATATTAGTAATGATATGATGTGCGTGGAAAAGTATACTTGCAGTCAGTATACCTTATCATTTACTTGTACATTTACTAAAATAATTTTTAATTATTACTAATTTAAAATATGATATTGTCACGAGCACTTTCTTAATATTTCAGAAATAAATGAAGTTCAATAACTTTTCTTGTACGACAGTGGAAATTAATTTGAAAAAAATGCAGCTTTAAAAACTAGAAGGAAATTTACTTATTTCGAAGGTCATGTAAATTAATAAGTGAATCTAATTAAACATTCACAAAATATAGAGTTAATTGAATTTTATTTACTTAATAATATAAATAAAAACAAAATTCAAATTAAATTTTATTTAAAAATCGTCAAAGATTCATGGGATTAACAAGAAGAGAAAAAACAGACGCTTACATAAGTACAAGAACTAAAAAAAAGGTACTAATATTGTAGCGTTTAAATATTATATAAAATTAATCATATATTTTAAAAGAATTGTACCATACAAGTACAGTAAAAAATATTTTGGTTATAAATAAAATTATATAAAATAGAGTAAAAAATATCAGTCCATCGATCGGGAAGGAATAATTTAAATTAAATATTTGTCATTGTTTGGGGGAAGTAAGCAAAAATTATGAATACTTTATTATTAAATAAATTTAATGTCGTTTGTGAAAATTAAAAAAAAAAATTTATATTGAGCATAATCACAAAAATTGATGTTAATAAATAAAGTACAGTGTTTATAAAAACATTATAATAGTCGAATAATTTATCTTGTAAGAATTTATGAAATACAATGAGCCATTTACACAAGAATACAAAAGAACTACTAAATTTACCTTATTAACTGATCCCAAGTATTGTAAAAGAACACAATGCTCCCTTCAAAGCAGACGATATCCGACCTTGTAGTTTTACTTCCTACTGCTCTACCTGCATGTCAAAATTTCACGATACTTATTGGAGCCACTCAGGGTTAAAACTATTGTTTCGAATGTGACGTTTTTTCTTGTTTATTTTAATCCGTTTTCTGCGCTTCACAAATTGTTTTTATTTTTTCCCGGCACGTCACTTGAGTGACTCGAAAGGCATGGAACACGAGAAGGGTTGCCACACGAGCTCTTGAAAAATACCTCAAGAAGAATTATTTCCCTTGAGAATTAGCAACATAAACTTTGTTGAAAAGTAGTAAATCATCATTGTCGAATTCAGTCGAGTACATTTGTTTTGGAATGATTAAGGTTAAGGAACTTTTTGGTTACATAATTAGTTGCAGTTGAAACTTATAAGTTCTGATTGATGAAACCGACGGTTTATATTTTAGGACAAATTTTTTTTTCTTCACTAGAACGAAAATATTTATCTTGAAACTTCTGAAGTGGGTTTTGAAGAAATTTTTGAAAGGTGAAATTCATTCTAAATTTATTCGTGAAATGTTTGCCTCAGGGGGAAAAAGAGAGGGGGAAAAAACCGGAGAAAGAAGCGATACAGACACATTAATTTTTCTATTTGCTGTTTACTTATTTATTTATATTGCGTTACGCAGTGGCTTATGAAAAAAAAAAATACTCAAAAAATATAGGAAAGCACACTCTTTACTGTAAATCGGCTGAGACAGAATTTTTTTTACCCCTTTCCTTCCCTAATTATTATCACAACAAAATAGTATATATGACTTGACTCAGAAATTACTACTCCACATCATCATTTTTTTTTAAAATTACAGTTACAGGAACAATTTTTATAAAATAGTGAATGACTTCATTCAAACAAATACAATGCATTATAGAACCAAACGATTTTTAAGAAAGGAATGGTAGTTCGAAATTGTCAACGAAGTATATGGAACAAATATAATAACTTTTATTATGTATTGATATGCTTTGTTTTATAAAGGGTTCACATAAAGTCTAAAAAGCTTTTATGTAGATAGTTTAATAAAAAAATATAAAAGGTTGCAGGCTATCTAATTTACCCATAAAGAGATTGTCGATTTTATTATTCTAAAAAATTTATATATTTTGTCACCATCTTAATTTTCGGTTCAAAAGGAGAGAAAATATCTGATTTTTTAAAAAGAATTTACTTAATTTTTAGCATAATGATATTAAGGATCTAATAGCTATTAAAAAGATCTCACAGAAGAATTCGGGGGGAGGAGGGGCAATTAAACGGGCACTTTAATGATCTCCCATTAAACTCTATTCTCTTTAAATGATCATATTAAATAATCATTAAACTACGGATTAAAACAGATGCGTTTGAATCTTTAACGGTTTAATACATTTTTTGTTTCTTACTTGAGTATCATTACTATACTAAAATACATTTACAGAATTTAGAAATAAATGAGATACTATACCAAGCCTTTACACAATTAGCTTCAGAGAAGACTTTTTCAATTTTCTGAAAATATTATTGTAATATTTGTGCATTTTTACTCTTTTACAAATACAACAAGATTAGTTGGAGAAAAACAGATATAACTAAGAAATCTATATAAGAAAAAAATTTAATTTAATCTATCTAAATTTGTCTGCTGAAAAAAAAAGACAAACTTGAATTTCACATTTTATCTGAAATTTATGTGCAATAAATTTCTCATCAATAAAATTCGTGCTACCTTTTAATCGCTAAGTTAACTTGTCGCATCTTCTTGCATCTTTTATTTTCATTTCACAAATTTATCAGTTTCTATTTATTAAAGAATTTTCCAAATATCTTCCTATTCTTCTATTTTCGTCATTGTTGAAATACATGACTGTGTAAAATAATGAATTTCACTTTCAATAGTTTTCTGGCTATTCTAGGGAAATACTGAGTATGAGAATTTTAATTCACTTCAGTTCCGGTGAAATAGGAAATGAGCATCCTAAGCGAACGGGATTTAAATATTCATAGCATTCTGATTACATCAAATATGACCTAGTTAATTCACAGATGAAACCTTGCACATAATGGAATAGCGGCTACTATTAAATAAAAAATTTCCACCGTGAGATATGGATTCTACAAGAATCGTGAGGATAGAATTGGTATCATAAGTCACAGATTGTGCTTTCAAATAAAAATAAATATCCTTAACACGAAAAAAGCAGCATTAAAGGTCTCACGTCTCTCAACGATGTACGTTCCAAAACTATTCCAAAATTATATAGGTCAGAAAAACTAAAAGTATGGTAGCTGCAATATTTTTGGATATCATTCAGACTACCGAAAGAAAATTTGATCAATTTGTTTTTATTTTTGTATTTTTATCATGATTAGATCAAAATACTCAAGGTGATCAACGGATTCGTGCTGATTATCAACAACATATCTAAAACGTACAATCATCTGTAGCGAAAGCAGTTGAGCAAATGTGAGATTTCAGATACTATGAACTATAGCCAGGGGCGTAATGTACATTACGCCACTGGCTATAGTTCATATAGCCCCACATCGTGGAGGGCCCAGGGTTCTAGAGGGGGCCAAAGCCTATGTTATTTTATGGTTTTGCAATCCTTAGTTATATCCGGCTTGAAGCCCAAAATCTGACTTTGCAGGGAGGCCATAATATTCTTCGTTACGCCACTGACTATAGCTGTGACAATATAATTTTTTTACTGTTTATATTAAAATGCAAGAGAATACTCAATGAAAAAGTAATTTATAATCTATCAACATATTATTTTTGTTACTTTATGGCCATTTTTGCCTAAAGTATCGACTGTCCTTTCTCATACAGTAAAATATTCCAATGGTAAAGCGATATTCTGAATACTAGGTATATAGAGCACCATATTTAAAGTATTATCTTTTGTTTGTGTGTGAATTAATCCATTTTTTACGCGTATAATATACTTCACATTTCGTCTATTACCTTTACAAGTATGTAAATCATATAATTTTCTTTCAATTTCGAGCAATTTTGTACTTTTCACTTGATTTTATATTAATAAAATATAAGATTTATATATGTTGAATATATCTAATTTTTTTAACGAAGTTCGTTTTGATTTATTCAAATAAGTCTTCTTCGTTGTTTATTTTATTGAAAAATTCGATAAAATTGATTTAAAATTTTATATTCCTAATTGAGGAAACATGATACTTGAAAAAGTCAATATTTTTTTATTCATGTCACATGATCTCTACATTCAAAAATTTTTCTTAATTTAAACTTAGATTGGGATAAACATGTTTAAAGGAAACAAAATAATATTAATTTTTTTAAGCTCCTATTATTTATAGAAAAATATTTAAAAGTAAAGTACCAGAATGGAAGTAAAGAATTTGCCAAAAATCATATTTTATTAATATAATTAGTCATATCTATCTAATTATAGATTAGTTATAATTAATATTTAGGTTATAAGTATTAGTAGTTAATATTTAGTTTATAATAAACAACTTTTAATGAAATAGAAATGCATTTTGAAAGCTTCAATCAAAGATGTAAAAATACATATCACAACGAAAAATTTTATCTTTTTCAGAATTAAAGCAAAAATCAAAATGAATTTTCGTATTCCATTTCTCGGTTCTAGTGAATCAAAACTAGGCATTAATTGTGTCAATCAAGCTTAGAAACAGATATTTGTTTTATATATAATTACACAGTTATAGCTTTTCTTTCACTAAGATCTTCTAGAATGTGTAAGTGAATTTTAAATTCAATTTTTACCAATCCACATCTCATATATTTCTTGTAGCTCGCAGTTCGTTTACATATTTGAGTCTAATTTACTTCTTTGAATGTTTGGAGTTTGGAGCAAAAAAAAGGAAAAGGAAAAATGGTAAAAAGCAAAAAAGGTTGTATCATTCAAAAAGTTGCACTCGATAGACCAGGAAGCTAAAATGACCGATCTTTACATTCATCCAAATTAAAACTACACTACCTATTCATACTACATTTATTTTTACTCTGATACCATAAATTATGTTTTTGTACAATTAATATCGGAAATTTAAAACGATAATGCACAATTACAGTGTTCAAAATATTGAACTTTGTACTAAATTTGGATTGTTCGTTGTAAGTTATTAAATGCCCTATTCAACATTCATTAAGTATTTCAAACGAACCAGTTCAACTATTTGGTAAATGAAATCTTTGTTAGGTATAAAAAAATGAATAAAATAAACTGAATCAATATTGAATATTAATGGCCATGATTTCATGATGACCTTCATATAGATCATTTAATCCGACCTCGCAAAATCTCCATGATTAAAATTTGGCGAGCATAAAGTGAAAAAAATATATATATTGACTGCCAAAGAAGCGAACATCTCGCCAACCCAGACATCCATTTACATTCTAGAGCGCGTGCCGCGAGAATTTTCTTCACTGCTAAAGAATAACTTTTGAGTTGCGAACCGTATTATTTGTCTCCCGCTTATGCTAATTCAGCACGTCGAATCAGGTTCAATTATTATGAGTCCAATCGATTTACGGGTGGGTGCTTCGTAAAATACCCCCAAAGTTACTCCAACGCATGGGCCGTTGAACCGAAGTGCGTTAAAAAATGAAAACAAGAGGGGTAGGGAAGATTTGAAGGATTAGCTTTATTACGAAATCGTGAGGCATAACGCACAATTCGAACGCATCAGATGAGTCCGAAGATTGGGCAGGTGCTCTTTTGTTCTTTTCCGCGGCTAAACATATACAGTCGCCTTTACCGATTGTTCCACGAACACAATTGGCCGTATGGATCAGTCGTTCGAAGAAAGATCATAGCGCGTCGATTGTTTAAATATCGAATTTGAAACAATGTGTGAAGTGCGCAGTGAACAAAGATAGTGGTTTTATTCTCAATGTGAGTTAAAAGAACGTGAAGAGTTCCAATAGATTGATTTTTCTTCCTTTTTCCATTCGAAATGCGAAGTTATTTTTGGGTAAATTGTGCTAGGTTGTCTACGATTTATTTAAGCTTAAAATATAAAATTTAAAAAGACAGAAACGGATTAAGAGAGAAAACATCAGTCATTATATCGTATTATATTACCATCATATACAATATGCTAAATAAAAAAGGAAAAAAAACATTCCGCAATTCGCCGAATGATTTAATAATACGAGTATTTTAAAATTTATCTTATTATCATTTTTACTAACCATAAATGAAGTGCACCTAATGGGTTGGAAACGCAGAAATTTGACTGTCAAGGGAAGGCAGTAAGTTTTATAATATAGTCATCCATAAAAATATAGCTGGAATATTCTAACAAATTATGTATTGCAAATTACATATTAAACGATAAGTATTACAGAATTATATGAGTATGATTTCAAGAATATATCCTCATTTTCGAAATCGCATCCATAATAACTTACAGATATATTTTGACATTGTCCGCTTTAACTTAAAGTTCGTCCATTTTTTTTAATAACTAGTAAATAAGTAGATAAATTCAAGTTTATACAAGAGATATCAAGAATTCGTAGATGACATGTCATGCAAAATGTAGGTAAATCGCCCCAGAACTAAATGACATTTACCGGTGTAACGTTTTGGGATAATTGATGGGTAGCTTGAGACTTAAGAAATTAAATTATTGGTAAATTAAGTCTTCAGCTAATAATTACAATATGTGCATTTGGTTACAAGTTATTCAAACTACTGAGTATTTCAACTCTACAGAATATATTATTTGTGAAAAAGGAGGCAAATACAACTTCTCTTTTCGAGTGTTTCAAACGGACTTTCTCTCCAGTCTCTTCGGGTGGGGGTAGTCGCTTCTTGCACATCGAATTACACTCGGAGTTCCGGTTTCCAGGTGGAATCCAGCGTTGGTTTTCTCACGGCCATCGGTTGTCGACGTGATGTCAGATGAAAGCACCCCACGATATTTTAGGAGTGCACGTGTGGATGTGAACTGCATGATGCTATCAACATAGGGAGCCGATCTTGTAGCTACGAGGTGGAAAAGCGTTACACCTGCGACGTATGTAGCCGAGGTAAATGAGTGGTTATTTTCGCGGGCTCATGGTCAACGTTATTGAATTATGGGTTTGAGTTTTGGTCAGTGACGTACACAAGAGTAGTATTAAAAAGGTTCAAATCTCTCTTTCATAGACCAACATACTTTAATTTTTTAAGATTAATATTACGTCCTAGTGCTTCTGTCTACTTTTTTTTAAAATGTAGACCCTCCCTTCACATGAATGTAATCTGTATACACAACTGATATTTTTTCTACTGAAGACTCGCCGTGTAGAGGAACTGATCCACGTCAAATCTTTTGAGGCTCAATGCCCTCACGTTGGCGTGGGATTTGGAGAGTGGGGACCCAGCTTAGATGTCAGCTTCGTCACTTGATCGAGATTAAAAATACGAGGTCGATCGTCTGTAGCCCTCAAATAGCATCAGAGGGTGACGTGAAACAATTATTCCTTCAATCAACTGGTGATGTACATCAGGGGTGTCCAACACGCGTCTCGCCTGTACGTAAGTTGTGAACCACCGACTCTTTTTTTAAAAAAATTTTAAATATCAGGTTTTTAAAGTTTTTTTTTCATTTTGAAACTTATTTGAGGGGAAATTTACATATATACATACATACATATATATATATAAATCTACAACGTATCTGCCTGTTACCTGTTCTTGTTTTAAAATAAATCCTTTTTAATAGTAGAAATGTCTTTTAGATTAAAATAGATTTATATTTTATCAAACAGTTACATTTGATTTTTCTATAATAAATTACTTTTTCAATAAATTTCGAATTGCATTATGCATATCCTTTACTATGGATGGTACATGATTCTCTGTGTGTGCGACTTTCATTTGTCCTCCTCCTTTTTTGTATGGATTGCCTAAAAAGCAAGAGGCAGTCAAGAGATGTTTTATAAAGTTTAAAAAAATATTTAGGACGGTTAAGATAAAGGGCAACGTATACTTAATCGCTTGCGAATGACAGCAAATTTCAACAATGAGTAACGAAAGATCAATTCAAAAGGAACACCGTAATTTTCAAGAAAATGGCAACTGTAATATTTTAAACATTATTTGATCATTGCATTATTTATATTATATAAACATTATTAAATTATCTCTATGTCTGTTTTCATGAAAAATAATGAAAACAATAATAATAATTCATTCTGTTTTAAATTTTCATTAAAGAAATGTTTTTTTTTATCTGATATCTGATATACAGGTATATATTTTTATGTGTGGCCCGCGAAATTATAACGTTTTTCAGAAGTGGCCCGCAAGGTCTTTGGGGTTGGACACCCCTGATATACATCAAAATTTTGAGTCATAGTCAAGAGATAAAGATGATACCTGAGCTTACACCATTAAATTTCCACACTACTAATAAGTTTGTCGCAATTTAACATATAGTAACTTTCTTTTTTTCGCACAAAGGTTTGTGATAGATCACAGAACTCGAACCCGCAAAATGTCATCCGATTGAAGCTCGCTACTGAAAATGAAAGTAATTGATACTTGTAATATAGTAGATTATGGGTAGCAGAATCATTGTTTAATAAATGAAGTGTCACGAGTTCGACGTTCGTTTATATCAAATTTTCTCCCATTGTAGAAAGGGAATAACGTAAAATGTGATTAGGCCTCACAAATTTTCACGCTGATGAAATACAAAAGTTTCGAAAATGCGGTATCGGTTCCAGCGCTAATGGTTAGTGTTTACTTTTCAATATTCAAAAATAAATCTTAACACAATAAAACAAGACTGAAAGTCTGTACTATACAAAGAATTCTAAATAATATGTAAGTATTGTCTCCCAATATATTTAGAGAAGTGATGAAAAGACACCCAGTGGCTGTGTGGTTGCATATTGCGCTTCCACGCCCCAGGTCCGGCGTTCAAACCCCGGGCTGGGCAAGGTCGATACAGACTTTTATCCCTTCAGTGGGTTGTTAAATGAGAACCAAGCTTGTGCTTGAGAACAAAACACGAGTGTTTCACGTCAGACAGACCACCTGACCAGAACATCTGCTCATGCACCTCAGCGCATTAGGTCACGAAAATTGCGATGGGCAAAAAAGGCCTTAGCCCGCTATAGGCTGATGTGCCACTTAGTTTAGTTAATTTTTTTTAGAAGTGATGTGAGAATCTGGAATTCAAGAAAAACCAAGCGAAATAGCCTTTAGATTCAAAAGACATATATTATACGACAGAAATCCATCAAAGATATGCTGTAAATTTTATGGAATTTTGCTACCTCTATTAAATTAAGCTTTCTCAAGACAGAAAAAAAAAATTTACCATCCATAAGTGACTTAAGGTATCCGACTACGTTCGGAACCGTGATTTTGCAAAAGCGCGTAAATGGATAATATTTATGATATTTAGTGTCACTTTGATTAGAAAATGTATATAAAATTGTTTTAAGAATAATATTACGATAAAAAATTATTTAAGTACAATATTTTGACAAAAAATGAACAAAGAATGACCCATTTTCAAAATATTCTCCTTTTGTGAAAAATGCTTCTATTGTATTAATATTTTGCCTATATTCAGCTCAGACCTCTCTACAGAGGCTCAACTAGAATTTTTGAAATGCATAACTCGGAAGTCGGTTTATCCATGTTTTACGAAAACAGAAGGGAGAAATTTTAAGAAAATACGCCGATAATTATTTCAAATGGTTGTAACTCTGAAAATAATTTGAATTTTTCAAAAATCATAGTTGAGCCTCTGTACAGAGGTCATACAGGAAAAATATTAAAACAATAGAAGCATTTTTTACAAAAGGAGAACATTTGGAAAAAAGGTTATTCTAAGTTAATTTTTTGCCAAAATATTGTATTTAAATAATTTTTTTTGTCATAATGTCCTTAAAACAATTTTATACATGTATTCTAATCTAAGTGACATCAAATATCATGAAAATTATCAATTTATGCACTTTTTTAAAATCATGGTTCCGAACGTAGTCGGATACCTTAATCCATTTTGCTAGTTTATCTAAGTCTCAAAATTAATTTTTACCTACAATTACAGCTTAAAGTATTTATTATCGGGTATCAGTGAAAACATTATGACTTAAGCTATAAACTTTTTAGTTTTAGACTACTCTATTGCTTGTTGTCTCTCATACAAATATTCAACAAAATTTTGTTTGATAATTTATTTACATAAAGAAAGAGGAAGATAAATAGAATGGATACCTTTCGGATGAAATTCATTGAATACTATCTGCGTAGCCCGGGGTTGCATGGGCTTTCTCTACTTCTATAAATTTTCCCTTTCCTTCACAAAATCAGCACTTCTAATACTCTTTTTCAAAGTATCGTACGTGAGACACTCGGTAAAAGCCCGAGCAACGCCGGGCTTTTACCGAGTGTATAACTTAAAATTCCCTGTTTCGAAATTTTTTCGCTTCTTTTTCTTGTCAGGCAGGTTTATTTCCCCCCGGTGTTGCACGAACACTTTTAAATGCATAACATATTCTCATGGAAATTCCCCTTCCCCTCTCGCTATCAGTGCTCTCGAGTAAGTGGGACTTTAATATTCACTCACTTACTTTGCTACTTTTTAGGCCCCGGAAACGAAAATGTACCTTTTTAAAAATAGTTGTATGTAGAAAAAAGTAGAAATTTTTATAATTAGAAAATTTCACAACTATATTAAATGTTGAATTAAAATTGTGAGCATTTTTTTAAGTGTTCGATACATGGAAAAAAAGTTTCATACAATTATTTTTATAAATGAAGAAGTTATAAAAACTTTGAATTTGATAAGCAGTTATTAAATATTTAAGATGTGAATATTTTTTAAAAATTCGTAAAAAAAGTTTTCGGCATTTTATTTTTTAAATCGCTAACTCTAAAAGATCAAAGTATGAGTTTTTTAAAAATAATTTTCATATAAACGCATTGATATTGATTCATTCTTGAAAAAATCATAAAATATGTAGTATCGTTGTTTTATAGGAGAAAAAAAAAATACTGTATCATGACGAAATAAATTATCTTTCCTTTTACAAAATTGCTGGCGAAGTTGTTAAGTGCACGAATAAAATTTTGAGTATTTTTTTTTAAAAAAATCATAAAAATTAAGCATTGATGTTGTTTGGAACCCGGGTACAATCGTTAGTAATCATGCGCTTTAAGTGATCTCACCGCGAAATCTTCGAGAAAAAGGAGTGAAAAGACCCTTAAAATAAAAGGAAGATATTCAATTTCGCCAAATCTGGTGATTTTCAATATTTAAAGG